>OZ010738.1:49860179-50460179 GCA_963932295.1 Tipula lateralis
ATAGGTTTCTTAATTACAAACTATTTAACCTGTTGTCGTGTCCGAACGACTATAAATATATCGTCGACCTCGGGCGAGTCACTATATATGGCTCTACTGTATACAATTGATAGTTTTCCAGTTTGAACTCGACTGTCGTTATCAAATTAGGTTTTGAGCGCAAATGATAATGATTGTATGGTTCGCCTTATCACACAATGACGAGCAATAGGTTAAATAGAATTTCTTAAGAATTTTTCTGCGCGTATATAAATAGAGAAATTTATTAGTTCAAAACTTGAGTCGCGCTTATAAACAAGCTGTTGTTGTTAGTGAATTTTGAATTTCGGTGTCAAATAGTTCGTGGTGTGAATATGAAAATTTTGACGTCACTCGTTTTTATTTTGACAGTCAGTTGTAAGATTTTTACGACCCAGCTTCATGCAGCAGTTAACTATAATAATTTATTTTATTTGGTACACGTCTATAGGTGCACTAGGATATGGCAGAGCATTGCAAAAAAATCGGAATAGTAAATTTATGCTGAGTCATCCAGTCACGGTAAGTGCAGGCACATAGTACAAAACAATATACATACACTGATTCAACCGTCTGATTGTATAGGCAAATTTTTTCCGAGCCCAAGAATATTGCCAGTTGTACAATATGAAATTGGTGTCGATACTCAACACATCCCAGTATAACGATGTCCAAACATTTTTAAACAATTTGCCGGCTCCAATTCCGGGTATCCTGAAAATTTGGTCGTCCGCCTATGATTTGGGCGAATCGAATCAATTTGTGTGGCTGGCAAACGGCAAATCGGTGAAAAATATCGAATCGTTGTGGGGCAATGGACAAACGACAAGTGATAATTTAATCGAAGATTATCGAGACTGTCCGCTCGATAATTGTGCCGCGCTGTCTAATAATTTTAATTCGTCCGTGTTTAATTTGTATCGAAATGATTGTTTTGAAAAAAATATATTCTTGTGCGAGTTTTAACGTTTTGTTGTTTTTGTGATCGAGTGCAAATGTCAAATAAATAATGTTTGGTGTTTAGGTTTAATCAAATGACGGCGATAGGAAGTGCCGAATTATGTTATCTATATGTTATTGAGTTTTTGCGACCCAAACCGTGTCTTGTGCGATCCAAACCGTGAATGTAAGAGGGTTTCCATGCATTGGAATAATCATCACCGATAGCATCCGCATTTTCTGCCTACAGGTGGCTCAGTGAAAAGATCTCGGTGCCGTGTTATCTCGGTAGCGCAATCCATTCACCGTAACAATTGCACCAGCCTAATCCAAAAAGTAAGGTTCAGTCTCACCGCTTGCCCAAGAATCGCACCAAACAGGGACACGTTTAGGATGGAAAGGCTTTTCAACAATCATTCTTAAATTTTCTCATTCCGAAATGAGGTGAAAACAAGCCCCATTTTGAAAGACCAAACCAGCAAAGATAAGATATTTATGGTAATCGACAGACTTGAGTTGTTGTGTTAACTGTGCTTTAAAAGCCTTAAGACCTAAGTCTTTATGCAAAAAAAGGGTGTACGGGCTACAGCAACTGTGACAAAAATTGTCAACATTTTTGTAGTAAATTTTAACCATTCCAATGCTAACGGCTAATGGCGTAGTTTTTACTTGTCAAATGCCAAAAAATAAGTGTTTCAATGTGGCTCAGTGGTTAAAGCTGCGCCAGTTGGAGCTTGGAGGTGCCGGGTTCGGATCCCGATAGGGGCAGGATGCAAAGAGAATTTTTCATCACTTGATTACGATCGGTGGTGTGATTGAACACAATTATGACCCCCTGTTGAAGTGCGGAATCCATGGGCCGACCCATCTTCATGTCAGTACTATAGGCTGACATGGAGCTATGCAATGTGCAGATGGTTGGGTAAATCGGACCTATAACCGTACGTCCTCGATTTAGCTGCAAAGCGTAAAGTAAGGACGTAAATAAGCGAACCGCGGAAGAGTTGAGAGTGCCTTGAACCCTATAACAGATTTCATAAAAATAAACTAAAAAAACTGCTTCAAAACTCACAGCTGTCCAAATAGCATAGGCTATGCAAAATGAAGCCTCTTATTGGAAAACTCTTTATTACATTGTAAATGTAAAGTGCATTTAAATGATCAGATTACAATCAATACTGGACTTAACCTAGAAAGCCAGGAAGTTCTTAATTTAAAGCTCAAGGGAAAAATATCAAGGCCATTATGTTAGGGTTGCAGCATAACCACTTCAAACACGAAAATTCGGTTTAGCGTGGTCCATCTGTTAAATTTATTATTTCCAAAGGCTAATTTTCGAGTATGATGGATCAAGGAATATGTACGCCAATAATGAGCTGGTACAAAACACGCACAGAAAATGGAGACTTTGTTTTGCTGGAAAGCACTTAGCAAACGTATGAAAATATGAAGCACCTAACTGCACCGTTCACTGCAAAGAATCAGAAATTACAAACCGACCAACAGAGAACCCCCGTGTTTATAATATTAACACTGTAAGGTGACAGATAATTGAGCAGAATAGCCAGAGAAAAACGATCGAACAAATGATAGCAAGTACTAATCAGAAAATTCTCCTAGACACAAATCAAGTTGATGTCGTCACAGAAAATCATTTCACAAGACAATTGACCATTAAGTTCAGAGGTTACAGTCGAGTGTACTACACTATTCATTGTAAAAACTCGGTTTAAGTTGGAAGTGCCACTGAAATTAAAGAAAAACATTTCTCACGATAATTAACATGTGACCTTGCCTCTTTCACCTCTCACGAAAATAGAGTGCGAAGTGGTTTAAAAAGAGGGACAAATTGGGTCGGTGTAACATAAAAGAATAGACCAATATAGGATCCTTTAAATCGGAGTACATTGGTTGATTCTCACTTTACGTTCCGTTTCCGTTCTTCACCGTTTCCGTTCCGTTTTACGTAAAACATATTTGCATGAATTGACGTAGACATACCTTCCATTATATTTCGGTGCAACATAAAAGAGTAAATAAATACAGTCAAAGCTGCCCTTCACACAAATATGATGATTTGGGTAGTAAAAGAGTTGCTGATGACCCAGAAATATGCCACGGGGACTAAAGAAACCGGATCATTTAAAACGAAGTGCATTTGTCAATTGTATCATATGGAACTCATTTTTACAATAAAGATTGAATCACACTGTACGTTTCGTCTCCGTTCCATACTGGTTCCGATCCGTTTACCATTTCCATTCCAGTTTCGTTAAATATTAATTTGATCGACAGACTGAAACGTGTCGGAAGTGATATTGATAATGAGAGAAATACATTGTTGTTCTCTATTATATTATATGATTGACGAGAAATTAAAAAGTCTGGTCGGATATTTCAAGAGAACTTAAGGATAATATTGAAGAATTATAAAATCTGTGTACATGTCTGTGCGTTGAAACGCAGTAGCTGTTGCATTACATCCTGGATGTTGTGTTTTATAATAAGAACCTGAATTAGCTGGAGCTTGTATCACGATGTGTTTCCGATCAAGAGCCGCCAAGCAAATTCCAAGTTATGAGCATCAACACTCCTTATGTTATTTTAATTACTGCATCGCAGACTTCTTTTACGATCGTTCCCAAAAAATCATCATAGACGTAATGATGGATCAACAAGAATTTAACTGGACGTATATGTAACGGTCATGGAACAGAGACGGAACGTATAGTGAGAATCAACCTGAAAATTTGTACATCCAAAACGAATCACTGTTTTGAGTGCATTATGGCATGGTTCGTGTTTCTTTTACTATAACAAATATCACCTTCGATACCGTGACATGATAAGTGTAGTTTTGTATAGCCTGAATTGAATAATATTGGTCTGGAGAGCAAGAGGTTTCAACAGAATCATTTTGCAAATGAAACGATTAAAATTCTAGAAAAATTTAATGCTTGAGTTAGTTCTAGAAATTGTGATATGTCAAACTAGTCAGTCATCAAGATCATGTGAACCATCGTTGTATTATATTGGGAGACTATGAATTGTAATTCGAGTTGTACACGTTGTCGTAGTGTTGTAGTTCGCTAAGGCCAATTTCGATCTGATGATGACGTCATTGAATGACTGCTTGATCGAAAAAATCAAATCCATTTCATCAGGAATATGCTACTGGACTTGATGTTTGTACCTGTGCGATATATGCAGTTTTAAACTTGTTGCAACAGTGCTAGCGAATTACAAAGACTTAAGTCGAAATTTTTCGATTTATTTAACTGTGGCGTTAATTGTACGAATTATTTGGGTTACTCTGAACGCCACATTACTCCTCCGCAATTGAATTTCCCCTACCGTTTTTTATTACGATTATCTATGTCGTAATACGTGGAGGTGAATGAAACGAACTCTCTGGAATTATCTGTTATTTGAGAAGTTTGAAACGGACTACCACCAATTGAGAGAAGGCAAACAGTTTCCATTGTGAGAAGTTAATTTTTGCAGTGCTCGCTTAGGCAGCAGGTAGAATGAAATTTTGGGAGGTTGTGTATAAAGGTATTGCTGTGAAATATTCCCAAATAGGAACCGTTGTGGCCACCAATGTAACGTCGCTTTGAATTCTAATTCTGTGTTGTGCATGCATATTTTGTTGTTGTAATTCGCTAGGCCGGTTTCGATATGAGTCATGAGTATTGCCACCAGAAATATACCAGAATACCGGACATATTGGCAAAACCGCCACAAACAGATCACTATACAATTAAGATATACATAATTGGATAGATTGAGGCGCCATTTAGAAGTATTATTGAATGGGGACATTTCCAGACCTTGGCGGGTAACAAATTTACAACCATTAATAAATTCCTCAAAAGATTTGGCAAGGATAGCAGACAGAATTTTCGAGATGATGCCTAACCAACAACTACAAATTTCCGAAACAGATTCAAGATATTCACGACCGATAGTTCTCAGATCACAGAGTAGTTCAGCTTCAAGTCAAAATAGAAATCATGGTTTTCCGACAAGTTCGACTGATCGAGGACAGGTTAGATCAACTGGTAACGTCGGTTAGATCAACTGGGAACAATCGGTAACGACGCCAACGAATACAGACACAACTATTTGTTATAAAACCAATGATAGGTATCGTTAGTTGTTTGCTTCTATTGTTGCTTCTTCCAGTGGTAGTATGGCCTGAGTATATACAGGGTGGGGCAAAAGTCCCGCTACCCTTTTTATTTGCGCGCCATCTTGGTTATGTGACGTTTAGCGCAGTCTTCCAAACATAACGAAAAAAAAATACAAAGACCAAATAAAATTTTTATGAAACCCAAACCTACTTATCTTTTCTTTGAACAAGGTTATAGGCAATCAAGATGGTAGCGGGACCCCCACCCTTTTGCCCACCCTGTACAAGGTGCAAGATCTTCAATACTCTAGCAGTAATAAATTTATTCTACCACTTCTAGTTGGGACTTCACACTCTTTCCTTCATCATTTACCACTCTCAAATAACTCGAAGCTTTAAAAACAAGGCACTTGTTGGCATAGTAGATACAGTAGATCTATGATTTGATGATCTACAAGCTTTTAAGTAAAAAGTCTCGAAAGAGTGATCTTTTTTGGTACTGACTCAAGTTTGTGTCAACCGTAAATTAACTCCTTTTATCTCATATAAGTCACTGACGTGCATAACCAATTACGTCATTCAACCATTCTTGAGCAATTATATCTTCGTTGGTTCTACGCGAGTTCATATAACAACCCATTCAACAAACTACAATCTACATGAGAATATACAGTATCGTAAACGTGGTGAACGAAACCCAAAGAATGCTTGAGTAATCGGAGATACTTCAAGTAAACGCGTTAATTGGACAAAAGTATTTCATCATCGTAAATTTTATCATTTTTCGTTAATTATTAATTGATTGAAATTTATCAACAATTATAGAGGATGAATAAATTGTTGAAAGTAAGTCATTGAACCTATATATTTATATAAGATCGAAGAATTTAATGATGACCGCGCATTGGAATTTTTGAGTGTAGTCCAAATCTTATGCTGGTGTCAATGTTAAGCAACGCATTTTAGACAAGTACGGAGAGTCCAATTTTATTCCAAAAACCAACCTTTGTACCATTCCAGATGTGTGGTGACTAAATCATAAATGCATATGGCAGAAATAACGATGGTTTACAGGCTAACAGACTTGAAGATAGCTACATTTTGATAGCTTGCCACAGAACCAGCTCTTCAAACTGTTGTATAGACCCAGAAGATACCATATCGCTCCGCCATTCCGAACCAATCACCACTTGTACTGATCCAACAAAGTTTAACTTTCACAAGAAAATTACTGGATGAATTCAATTCATCTTTCTTAATGAGGTCACTTGTGAATCTGAGGATGCCCATTGGCCAGCTCCATTTATAGGTTATTTACTGAAGTAGTCTTTCCACTGGTATCCTTAATCCAGTAATCAAGAACTGGTTTCGTTCTCTACAATCATCTTACTACGCATGTGAAGTGCCCAACATACCACAGAGCTCTTCGTTTACGTGTGTTACTTCAAGTTTTTCTTGAACCATCTAGATATTAAGGTCCCTATTGGAGGTCATAATTCCTAATGTACCACGGAGCGTTACCTATACGTCGTAGCACTTTGTATTGAAAAGTTTGTATTATTTTGGTATTTGTTTTTTTGTGTAGCCACAGGGCTGTATTCCCTAAGTCTAAACAGGCTTAATTCCGAAGTATTCCAGACATTTTCGATATTTGATATTAAGTTCATCGATTCATTAAGCCCGATTTTTCTCCCTTTTATGATTTTGTTACACGCTTCTTGCTGTTTCGTTGTCGATACCTCGATAGTGTTTCTTATACTGAGAGAACTGCAGTATCGGCCAATGTTGCAACGGCAACTTCGTTTAATTGAAGGAAATCTGTGGTGTAGATCATCAGGTAAGGAATAGATCCCAAAACGCTACCCTATACGGGACTCCTGCCGAATTTTTTTTAAGTTTTTTACATTTTTTTTTCTAATGATCGCCTTAACTAGCAGTGCTTCGTAGCTAGAGGTTGAAATGTTTTTTCAAGATGTTCAGCAAACAGGTCAGCCCTGTCTTTCGGACTTCTATAGCCCATCTTTTTTTTTTGATTGGGGGGAACTATGTTTTTGGTCAACCCATAATTTGGATGATAGCCTTTTATCATTTTCTAAGAAGATGTAGCGTCCCGATATGTCTTTAGTGAAGTAGAAATATAAAGTATGAAATGTTGTAATGATCAGATGGCCAGTACGTTGGTTTCCCTCCTGAATAAAATTCACAGTTTGCGTATAGGCCAGCTGCAAGTAATACTTTGCCTTTTGGAGAGGTAACTATTGAACCTCAGAAGATATTGGCATTAAAGTCACCTCCGATAAAGTTGCTTCCTTATTTCTGGAAAAAGTTAATGTATTCTCATTCTTTAGATTATATCGAGGGGGACAATATATTGCAAATATAAAGAGTGGTTAAATTTTGAGGGCCGACGTTGAATGTTAACCACACCTAAACGTCAAGTTTTTTTCTGCATTTAATTTGATATTTCTCAATTTTAGACTTATTAAATTTGAAACATGGAAAGATATACACAACGCGTTTAAGTTATTCAGGCATATTATGAAAATGGGCGTTCAAATCAAAATGCATATCGTGCACTTCGTGATTTTTTTCGGTCAATTTAATTGTCCAAATGTGCGTACAATCGGAAAAATCTCATACAGCTCGTACTGTAGAAAATATTGCTGCTGTTCGCGATAGTGTGGCTGAAGAGCCGTCCACCTCAACTCGACATCGTGCTCAACACTTGAACCTCTCACGCTCGTCGTTGACGAACATTATGCGTAAAGACTTGCATTTACACGCTTATATGGTGCAATTGACTCAAGAACTAAAGCCTCTTGACCATTCCAAACGTCTTCAATGGTCAGAGTGGTGACACGAAATGGCAACAGTGAATGATCAATTTTCGAATAAAATTATCTTCAGTGATGAGGCACATTTTCACCTCATTGGATTCGTCAATAAGCAGAATTGTATCATTTGGGCAAATTATAATCCAAGAGTGATTGTCGAAAAACCAATGCACCCACAAAGAGTGACTGTTTGGTGCGGTTTATGAGGCCGGTCAGGCAGTTACTGTGAATGGTGTTCGCTATCGTGAGATGATAATGAACTTTTTATGGCCCGAATTGGAAGATATGGATGTGGACGATATGTAGTTTCAACAGGACGGTGCCACTTGCCACACAGCTAACGAAACAATGTGTTTTTGGCGCGATAAATTCAATGGCCGTGTTATCTCACGTGGTGGCGATGTCAATTGGCCGCCCATTCAACAATGGTTTCTTGTTTTATTTTTATTTCTTCCTGCGGGAATATGTGAAGTATCATGGGATAACTCTCCTTTGAACATTATACGAGTTACTGGCGTTCAGCACTTTACAGTGTAGATCAAATTCTTTGTCATACATGATTGTCGAACAAGAGGAGGCTCAGATATATTTATTAGGAACAATATTAATCATCATGATGATTAATATTGTTCCTAATAAAAATATCTTGGCCTCCTCTTGCCCATCAATCATATATGACAAAGAATTTGATCTACACTGTAAAGTGCTGAACGCCAGTAACTCGTATAATGTTCAAAGGAGAGTTATACCATGATACTTCACATATTTTATTCCTTGGTTGTAACGTCCTATTTTCATTGATGGATGTTTGTATTTGAGTGTCCTCTATCACAGTCTGTGACACCTGTGGTTTTACAATAATAAGTGGTTACACAATGTAATTATTGAAAGAATCGTTCAGAATGTGACACCCTTCGGACTGTGGCCACCCAGCGGTCAGTTCGAAAGTGCCTCCTGTTAAGTACAAAGTAATATTGACCTTTTAAATAAATCAGTTGACATAGCCAGGTATGTCATTTCGTTCACTATCTCCACTTCATGACTCACTCAATTATTTATCCGAATCCACTACCCCCTCCCTCACTCACACAATGTGACATAATGAGTTATATATTACCAATATTAATCAGCATCAAAGTTTATCAAATACTTTCTTATGATGTCACTACGATCTACTCGAACATTGTACTTACATTACACTCATACACAATTTATGTAGTCGAAATCGTACATGGAAATCCTTTTATGGTTTTATTACATTTTTGTAAATTATAAATGATAAATCAATATCGTTTAGGTTAAACTATTCTGAAAATTATACACATATTACATATCGTTAAGAACTAAACGAAGTACAATAAAACGAATTAACATAACTATGTATGTAGATATAAAATAATGATATGTGACATTATGTATTGTATATGTAATTATACAAAGTAGTTTTTAGTTCCCAATACAGTCATTCAGAAGTGAGTACGGAAGTAGCAACAATCGAAAAGTTCACATTGCCTAACACCTCTCATTACTCAGGCTCGATTGGCTAAAGCACAAGAAGTACTCAACAGTTTTTTCGTCTCCTCCCACACAGTGCTCGCAGTTTGCGATGTTCCATATTGTCATTCGGAAGATCCTAAAAGTGCGTTTATCTAAATTCAAGTAGGACTAGGATCTTTGATTGATCTAAAGTTAATTTTGGAGTATCGACAAGAGATGAGGTTATCCCCTTGCTTCTAGTGCAGATCAACTATGTAATATTTATAGAGGCTCAGATCCCACAAAAATGAAAGCTGGACCCAAATGGGCCAACATATCAGCCAATACATTTCCTTTGAAAGCCGTGTGACGGGTATCCAGTGAAGTCTACCTAGTCAATTTAGGACAATTATCGTCTCCAAAACAAGTTAAGATGAAACAGTATTGCAAACATTCGCTTTAAGAGCAGCCTAGTTCGTCGAAACGATTAATTTCTTTTGTAAGGAGTCCAGCTTTCAAAAATGCAACAATTTCCGCCTGAAAGGCAGTGGCGTACCTATCCCGGGGGGTCGCTAATTTAACTTAAGGATTTTTAACTATAACCTGTCACCAAACACCCCAGGTGGTGCAGTGGATAAAAAGCTGCGGCAGTTGGAGCGGGATGTACCGTGTTCGAATCCCGATAGGGGCAGGATGCAAAAAGGAATTTTTCACCATGAGATTACGATCTGTGGTGTGAAGGAACACAACCATGACTCCCCCTGTTGGAGTGCAGAACTCATGGGCCGACCCATCTTCCATGTCAGCACTATAGGCTGGCATGGAGCTATGCAATGTGCAGATGGTTAAGAAAATCGGACCTATGTCATCGGACCTATACAAATTCACGGCCGTACGTCCTTGAATTTGTTCTAATGGCGTAAAAGTAAGGACGTAAATAAGCGAACCGCGAACAAGTAGGGAGTGCCTTGAGCCCCAAAACAGATTAGAGATAAAAAAAAACCTGTCACCAGTTAGATTACAGCAAACTGATCCGTCAGTAAAGATTGATTGATCATAATATCATCACTGTTCTGTCGACTGTTATCTATATTGCTCGAGCGCTTTCCGTAAGGTAGATTTGTCATATTACGATAAAAAAGTTCTAAGCAACTTATGTCCTGAGAATTCAATGGATGGTATTCAGTGGTATATCACAAAACGACTTATCGCAGCAGAAAGAAGATGGAAACTTCGGGATGATAAAGGAAAATCAAATAACTCACGCGACCAACAAGACGAACCATGCAAGTCCAGATAGTATACCAGTAAGTGACAAGGTTGCTCTACCCTGTACAGAGACTGACCTAATGAATTCTGGCATGGGTCATTAATTGCACAATATTACTTATCAAATTGGTGCGGATGAGGGGAGATGAAGCGGATCTCCCGAGAGAAACACAAGTCCTTTTAACAGATGAGAACAAATTACAAATATGTAGCTACGCTGAGTTGGTCAATAAATGAAACTAAATTTTATGAAGACTAAATAATACGCTAGCTTCACCTGAAGCAAATCCAAATAGTACTGAAGAAAACCAACGGCGCTTCGGTCTGCCAATTTTGTATAATCAAGAGAGTTTTGCAGAAACCTAAACAAATGGTAGCCAAGGTCCGGTCTACCTGGATGGATGCATCAAAAACTTCCTTCCGAATCAAGTTCCGTCAATTTGTTCTAAGTCAACAAATATGTGCGTTGTCACGATGAATCACAACTCTCTTTCTGTTGGCCAATTCAGGTCGCTCTTTCTGGATTTTTTCATTTAAACGGTCGAGTTGTGTTATACTATACACAGGAAAGGAATTGATCGTTGCGCCACGTTGCTCATAATGGATAATTTCTTTCAAATCCCTCTAAACACTCAATATAACCTTAAGCTTTGAAGTCGTTTGTGGAGGGCCTTTAACCATGAGCTTCTTACATTTTATATCCTCGTAGTTCACCATGTAATGATTCGCTTTATATATGGTTCGATTTGATTGCATTTCAGCCACATTTCACTGATTGCAATCCGATTATTAAATATCGTTACGTTAATTCATTCGGCATCCAAACGAAGAGATTCCTTTTGTGCCTGCTCTTTTCAAAATATTCCAATCTGTCATATGCTTGATGTTTAAAATGCCTCCGCTTTTTCCTAACAGCTTGCGTGTCGGTCTTGCTCTACTAATTGCAAAATTTCGTACACTTTTTCAGTGACTGGTCGGCGAGCGATGTGCATCTTTGACATTCAAATTTTCGGAACGAAATCGAGACTCCAAACGAATGCGGAAAAGTTGATAATCGCACATCTAAACGAGAAACATAACCTCATCCAGCAAACTAACAGCTGCAAGGTTGTTGAGTTTAGAGAAGGGTAATAAAAATCGGTTTACAAAATTAAGTAAAATACCTAAAACCCTCAAAATTGAGTATTGGGGATCCTATTAAACTGCACCAACACCAACAAGAATTACAAGCTCTCCGCACTTCGCCGAAAACCAATTTACAAAAAAATTATACACTACGTTCGGAGCATACTGGTTCACAATACTATTCAGAATAAAACTCGGCTAAAGGAGAAACATTTTTCACAGTAAAGCATGCTACCATTCGACATTCTTTCAGATAGAACCTATCCGATCATATTTATTGTTACTGACAACATCATTTAAAAAAATTTAAGCTCATTCAACACCAGCATGGGAGAGCACTCCTAACATCAAAACGACGTTAAAAGGAAAAAAGTTACCTAGGGCAATAAGAGAGTCGCTTAGAAATTTTACCTCCTCAAGACAAAACTAGACTAAACAATTTAAAACTGAACACTGAAAACGTCAGCACATATTTGAGCAAAGCTAACAAGAAGATTCTATCTCGAACGCCACTAAAAAAACAAAAAGCCTTAGTTCAGACTCCACCTTTAAGGAATACGAATAGGATAGGGGTCAGAAAATTGTTTAAAAAACATTTTCCAAAATTTGTAGGACATCTTGAAGGCATATTTCAACCGAATACAAAATAGAGGCGTACAATGCTGAACTTAACTCAATTTCTTGAAGAATTTATCTTTTTTTATAATTTTTTTACTATGCAATCTGTTGTGGGGCTCAAGGCGCTCCCAACTCTTTCGCGGTACGTTTTTCAGCCAAATCGAGGACGTACGGCTATAGGTCCGATTTACCGTACCATCTGTACATTGCATAGCCCCATGCCAGCGTATAGTACTGACATGGAAGATGGGTCGGCCCATGGATTCTGCACTACAACAGGGGGTCATACTTGTGTTCATACACCACCGATCGTAATCAAGTGGTGAAAAATCCCTTTTTCTTCCCGCCCCTATCGGGATTCGAACTCGGTACCTTCCGCTCCAACCTCCGCAGCTTTTAACCACTGCGCCACCTGGGCGATAAGAATTTATCTTAATTCTAACTAAAGTAAATAACAAAAAAATGTTACCAGTTATCAAATCCTGAAACAACAACCTAGAAAAGCGTTGATAAAACTTACTATAATTTAACACTTAATTTCGACTTCACCATATGTACGGCCACTGTACATAGAAGGTGACTGAAGTCATTATATAAAACGTCATAGTAAA
Organism: Tipula lateralis; assembly: GCA_963932295.1. Classification (NCBI taxonomy): domain Eukaryota; kingdom Metazoa; phylum Arthropoda; class Insecta; order Diptera; family Tipulidae; genus Tipula; species Tipula lateralis. The sequence goes on from OZ010738.1 coordinate 49,873,202, forward strand.
ACAGGATTATGCCTATTCTGAGTGCAGAGTTCCATTATACTTATTGTAACTTGTGACCTATAATCGCAGATGAAAGTGCAATAATGGCTGTGGGTAACAGAAATTATAGCCCTGTCACTAAAACATATAACTTGGTTGAGAGATGTCTTCTGACTGTGGGTTTACATATAAAGTGTCATTGTAGAGTGTTTCGTTTGACTCATTTACCAAGGCCGCTTCGTGAAGTAGGCATGAACTAGTTAGGCATGGTGTGTAAATGTGGTCATGCTGTATCACTAGTGATTCATTCGTAGTACCAAGTAAAATTACTATTATCGTGCTGCGAAATATCACGGCGTCGACACCATTTGTCTACGTCGATCCGACATCTCACCCAATAAATTATTTGTCTGGCTTTTGCCAGTATATTGTTGAATCCAAAGTGTCCTCCTGAATTTCTACTATACAGTTACCCGTTGGAAAATAGTCACGCACTTTCTGTTCGGGATATCATTATCCAAGTATAACCTATTGAGTCCTATACCACTTTACCCTAGCACTTAATGGCTACTTCCTTCTCTTCTTTCAGCTAATAGCACGATGTTTAGATCTACTTGTTACTTCTTTTAGTCTTTATGGTTTCGTCTTTTAGAACCAGTACATTCAATCATCTTCCACTTCGTTTTTTTTTGTTCCACCTTGCAGCATGTCTTGAGTCCCGCATAAGGCCTTTTTGAAAAAACATCCATATTTCCATGTCTTCATCCTTTTCGATGATCCACTATGAAGTGATAGCTCTCCAACATCCCAGTTCATAATGCTGCTTGTGCTTTGAATATCTGAACTGGAGCAACTAGTTCAAATATAATTAGACAATCATTGTCTCCTGATAATAATTTTCTCAGTAGTTTCTCTCCGGCTTTGGCAGTTCTTTCTGAAGTACGTCATCAATCACTTTCTCACCTTCTACAATCGATCAATGCTGAAATTGTTTTTTGAGACTATGTCGCCCGTCTAAGAATCCGAATGGATAACGTGCTGTCAACACTTCAACAGTTTTGGATAAACACTTTCTAACCAGCAATATCCCATCCGAAAATTAATTGATTTCATTCTTATGAAATTCGCTTCGCTATATATGAGAGTGATAACATTTTACCACCGAAATGTTTCTAAGAAATAGTGTTGAAATCTTTGTACTTGGCTTTATAGAGTGCTGCACTTAAGATGTCAATCAGAGGGGATAGATAATTTCACCTAAGGATTTAGCATATATATTCCGGGTTCAGTCGTGCGGCTGTAATTGCTCCCAACTCAAGGTGTGTTTAGCTTATCTCTCAAGTACGCCATTCAAGAAATTGAGCAATAAATTGATATCCTGATATAGGTTTTATTTTTGTTGAGTGACTGCTACCACACACTTAGACCGGCGATGGTCCGTTGTGATACCATAGGGTCTTGGCTGTACGACTATAAGTCCGATTTACATAGAACCATCGGCGCATTGCATAGCTTCATGTCAGACTATATAGTACTGACATGGACGATGGGACGGCCTATGGATTCTAAACTCAACAAGGGGGTCCCTGATGTATTCATTCACACCACCGATTGCAACGCCCAAACGCTCGATGGTAAAAAAATCCCTTTTTGCATCCTGCCCCTATGGGATTCGAACCCAGTACCTCCCGCTCCATTTGCCGCAGAATAAACAACTGCGCCACCTGGGCGGTTGATATAGGTTAAGTCGTCTAACAAAACAGAAGGAACTCGGGGACCTACAACGATTTATAATCGAACAACGGTGATGCTAAAAATAACGTCGCGAATAACATTGTCAATTTGAAGTAACCGACGCTCTGGAATAGACGATACATGAAGTTTGTATGACGCCGATACTCTATTATGGGAGTCTCTCAAATTTAAATGAAAGGATCGTCCACTTATTCACTTTATTATGTAGTTCTGTTTTGACAACAGCTAACTATATTTAGAACAGTTTTATAATATAGGCCATCCAATCTCGACCACCGGTCACTTTGAATATAAATATAAGCACTTCTTGAGCCATTATATAATTGAAGGTTACGTATTGACACTAGTAATCACTTTCAATGAATTATTATAGTTTATAATACTAGCGAACCACAACGGTGGCCTGAATTGCAATTTATCACGACAAATATAGTAACTCCTCGTATCACAATAATTATCGTCCCAACGGAACATATTTCGTCGACTTTCGATCCAAACACAATTCTGCGCCTCAACAAGTTTCGACGAAACATTTCTACTGTAGTTATCCGGTTGGGTTTGCAACCAATTTGTGTAGATAAAACTATGTCCCGATGTCGACCAATAAAAATTACCTTCACTACCCAAATCGGTCCCACTTGTCCAGTATGTGGCACGCGTATCGTTTTCGAATTCTATACAAGCGAAACGACAATTCGGAATTACTCAATAATAATTATATATTGTAAATTTCAACTTACCGGTTCGATTTATGATCGTCACGATACGGTCCTGCTCCTTTTTGTGCAGTATATCGATTAGGGACATTCCAATGTAGGCACAATTCCTCAGCGCAATATACCAATTCTCCTTGCTCGGATAACTTACGTAGTACGTGTGATTGTTGAGTTGGTAGAATTTGCCACACTCGATCACTTGTCGCAGGTAAACGACGTAAAAACAAAACCCGACGATTTTATTCTGCATATCGTGTGTGTCTGTGTACAGTAGTTCTGCTAGATGATAAATGATGGTTTCGACAGGTTAACCATTTATATATAGTAAAAGCCATAACAATGGATGCCATGTTCAAAAATGTTAATTAATTAATTAATTAATTAATTAGTTGTTATGCAGCATGACTGGTGTAGGAGTTCTCGTATATGCATTATCTTCAAGCAGTAAGAATTGATGGGTGATGATACGAAATACATGATTAGAATACAATGTGTGCACGTGCTAATTGAAGTGTGTTGTATGCTAATTTGTGTACATGTAATGTTGTCCCACTTTCTTGAATTTATCGTATAAAGTGTAAGGTGGTTTAAGCACATTTCATTCTATATGATTTGTTATTTATCAGTGTAATCCGAAAAGATGACAAAATGGTATTGGTAATATAAAATAACAGAAATCATAATTTTTGTGTTGCATTTTGTCATCATATAGCGTTAAGTCACAAAGTGACCGGCACCTCTAACAGCCTTATAACATTGAAGGCTTCGAGAGTAATTTAATTCATACCAAACCATTTGTCTTTCTCTCACAAACGTGAGCTTTCAGTATACAGGGTATTTATGCTCATTGGATATCTATAGTCTGACACATCAGGTCAGTGGCCCACTTGCCGATTTGTATCGGGACAGGCTGTAATTTTAATATCATCTTCCTGGCCTATATACATTGCAGCTTTATCGTTAACTAATTCTTAAAAACTGAAGTAATCTGAAATTACATTTAAAAGTATCAAATGTACCATTGATCTTGACTCTTCTAGAGAATTTTTAACTGGACCCTTTTTAGATTTTTTTTAACACCTTTATTGGAATGACTACTACAATCTTAAATATTATTGATTCATTAGTAGGGTTGACATAAGTACTTATGAGATAAGCATACAACTTGTTTGGGTCTGCTGTACCAGTGTCCAGTTCCCTTGTTACATAATATTCATACGGTTAACTCATGTGGTTTGATTCGTTGGAGCCGCCTTACTTCGTTTAATATTTTTTTCTTCTAACGCTTGCTCTACTACCGTAGTTATTCGATGGACTTGATCTATTGTAGAGTGGTTGGACGTTTACTATTGGCCTTAGACGTTTCAATAGTAGTTATTCAAACAGCTTTGATAGGGTCGGAAGCAGTGAAATTGGTCTGTATGATGTTACTTCTTTATCTGGTTTACCAGGTTCCTTCAGCATAATTATTTGGGCCGTTTTGAAGCATTTGGGTACATGCTTCAATCTCGTACAGGTATTAAATAAGTATGTGATCATGATGGTTGCCTTACATGGAAGCTCCTTGAACAGACCCGGTGATATTTCATCAATTCCTGGTGCCTTCTTTTGGTTCAAACTTTTGTCGATTTCTTGAGCAATTTCCTTTTAAAATCCTGATTTGGTTGATAAGCAGGTGTTACGTCAATGTTGGATTGAATGTCATGGGGCTGGAACACTGTTGCTATAGGTGTTGAGCAAAGAGTTCCGCTTTTTCTTTGTCTTGTCGAACCCAAATACCTTGAGCATTTCTTATAGGCGGTATTCGAACTACAGGTCGTTTACATTTTCTGGTTGCTTTCCATGATTTCAGCCGGATATTTGACTTCGAACTCCGTTTTATCCTTTATTTCTGGAATTGTTAGACTGGCGGTCAATTGAATGTATTAAATGAAATTGTTTGTTTGTTGTTCCAATATGTCAATACTTTTAATATTAACTTAAGGCTCAACTAAATCTTCCAATTTGTCTCTAAAAAGATCCCAATCCGTGAATCGATTGGTGAGGTTTTGCTTTTTCTTTTTCTTGATGGCTATAACAGTACAGGAATGTGATCAGACGTTAAATCGTTAACTCCTTCGACCCTAGTGCAACTGGATGAAATACCTTTTGTGATGAAGAAATCAAGTAGATCTGAAATTTTTCCTGCATCCGTTGACCAATACGTTGGCCCCCCTGAGACAAATATTCGCAGTTGTTTTCATGAATGGCATTGAACAAAGCAATCCCTTTCACAGGAGAAATTAGCCGGGAACCCCAAGCTGTATATTTTATATTATAGTCCCCTCCAATAATAAACCTTGGACAAAATTTAAATCTGCGCCATTATATTGGATTGAGATCACAGTTACTTGCATATAGCTTTCACGAATATTTTCTTGTCGATTATGTTTGATATTATTTTTAATTAGTACAGCTGAACCACCTCTGGCTCTTTCACTAGGATGGGTTGTTCAGTAGGAGTAAAATCCCTTTATTCTGATAAAGCTTTAGTTCGAGAAGTGTGTTTCTTCAATCAGCGCAATGTCTATGTTATTTGTATGGAGGAATATTTCGAGTTCTTGGACTCGTTGGATGAGCCCATTAGCGTTCCAAGTTACAAGGCGTAGGAACGAGTTAATCATTAGTGTGTATTCTGACTTTTTTGCTTTCCAGCTTTGATACTCTCTCTGCTAAGTGACCAAGTGTCTGTTGAATTTGATTAAACATTTTAATAATTTTATTGTTACTGGTCTCTTTATTGCCTTCTATGTGTTTGTTGTTTTGGTTAAAATCTTCAGCAGATAATTTGGTGGCTTGCGCATAGGATAATCCAGCTGTGGATGGTCTAATTGTTTTTGGTGGTTTAGCAGCTTTGGTTTGTAATCGATGTACTACGCTTGTTTTATTATTTTGTTGGCTTTTAATTTTGTTCTGGTATACACAGCATCCTTTATAATTTGCAGTATGTCCTTGTTGGACAAAGAGCAGATGAAGGTGCGATATCTGGTTATTTACTGCATTTTGTCGTGTGATGATTTCCAGCAAACTTAACGCATTTGGTTTGACGATAGCAAAAACTCTTGGTATGTCCAAGTTGTTGACAATTCGTACCTTGTCTGGTTAGGTGGCTCAATTTTAACGATACAGTACGCAAGTTTCTTGATATTGTATACTTCTTTATTGTTGTCTTTTTGTTTTAATAATCTATGGCTTAGAGGCCGTAAACGGCCCTTACCGCGTTTCAACTGAGACCTTACGAACCATTTTAACGATTGGTGCACATCGTAGGTGGTCAAGCCCAACGAATGTTTTTACACACAATCGTGTTTTTATGTCATCCGGTTGCATGTTAATGTTTGGTCAACGGCGGGAATCGAACTCGAGACTGCGGTTCTCGATTTAACCATTAAGTTACATCCGGCGACATAAGTCAACGTAAAACAATGGAAAGTGTTTCTTGACAGTTATTTTTTCTAAATCTGTTTTAATTTCATCGTGACTAATGGAAGATGGTAAGCCTCTGATAACCACTCTATAGGCCTTTTCGCTCTTCAGCTGGTAAGTGTGATATTCGATATTTTTTAGTTTGTTGCTTGCTTCTTTTTTTAATTCTTCCAGTAATTTTTTAACATTTCTGTAATCTTGTTCATTTTCAAAGGTAATTCTAATGTCACTATTTGAAAGCGCCTTAAACTTAGTTGATTCACTAGTGGTTTTGATTACTTTTTGTCGAAAAAATTCGAAACTATTGATATTGCTCACGTTAATGTGTGGAGGCAGTGGCATTTTTGGGGTTTTCTGTTCAGTGTTATTGTTCACTCTTTGTGTAGTATTTTTTGGAGGAGTATTCGTTTTTGTGCGCCTACGTTTCTTAGAGCACTGAATCTATTATTCTGTTGAAAAGCTGGAAATTACCGCCGCAGCCAGTTGGAATTATTTGAATAATCATGTTTACTGGATGATGGCTGAGTATCATTCGAAGACATTTTGTTAACTCGTGCTGAATCCTCAGATTTGCTGCTTTTAATATCTTCTTTTAGTATAGAGTTTTCTTTTTTAAGTTCAGCAACTTCATTACTCAGCTGCGCGATTAGATTCTCCATTTTTTGAAATTTATTCAACAGCTCCTCTCTGTTTATAACATTTGTTGATGCCCTCGGCATTTGTTCTGATAATCAAGTTCTTTTCTCAGAAGAGACTGCGTTATTTGCAGATATGAGTTTGCTATATAAAACTGGTGGTCTCAACATTTTCGTGCTCTTCGGAAAGTTGTTTCCTCTTTTTGGCAGTAGTTGTTTCTCCACAGGATCTATGGTACCGGCCTCCGAAAAATATATCAAGCAGTCGGGTTGAAATGATGCTATTAAAGTCGCATCCGTCTCGCTTTCTAAACTTTTTCCATTCATTATTATTGGTTTTTATTCCCATGAGTTGCACGAGAAATAACGGTCGCCTATGACAGGGCTCTGAGTTATCATAGGAAGGCACATTATCATAGGAATGTTTGAAGCCGCACCTCCTGGTGAGCAGACGCTTCTGCAAGTTTTTGTCAACAGAAAAGACCCTAACCAAAGAGCCGCCAATGTGAGTCCATTGCGCTTTGATTTCTTCTATTTAAAGTTATACTGCCCTGACTTTATTACATATTTAGTGAAATACACTTAATGCAGCAAAATAAAAATAAAACACAATTGTGTGTTGTGTTTTATTTTTATTTTGCTGCATTAGGTGTATTTCACTAAATATGTAAGAAAATCAGTATCGGCAGTACAACAACAAAAAAAAATGTATATGATCTTCAAATTTTTGTCTAGTCTCTTTTTGCTTCATCGCGTTCTTTTCTTTTACGATTATTACTTGAAGGACCGAACGGTTTAGAAGGATCGGACGGATTAGGGCATATGTCCCATTGTTCAATATTGTTTAGAGATTAGGCCTTCAATTCCTTTTCTTCTTACTCTACTTATGAGAGAATCAGACTCTTAATTTTGATTTTTAATAAAAACTAGAATTATATCTCACGAACAGTGGATAAAACAAGCCTATCATAGAATTTCGCAAGAGTAACCAAGGGCTTGTCGTAAAAGTCAACTTAATCTTAGTGAATCCCTGGACCAAGCCCCCACCTTAGTACCTAGACACGTGATTGATTTCACATACTTACTATCGGCGGAAATACGTTTTTCTCGCAGAAACTCGATGACCTAATAGTGGAGGCCTATGTGGCAATACAATTCTCAGTAGTCAGCAAACTTTCAGTCGAACTTTTTAGTAGGTTACAGGTTATAATACTGATGTCGGACTACCACGGCGCAGTCAATATTTACATGTGTAAACTCCCCAAGAATGATGTATTTTGCGATGAGATATGAAAGTGGCAATCATATTCTTGCCCCAAAGAATGTAGGTGGAACCTTACACATTCCAAAACCAAACTGACTTTAAGCTGATTTGAAAAGGGAATACTCGGGTTGTCCAAGATTTGAAATTTAAAAACCTGCTTGAGCAACAATCGGTCAGTTTACAATCACAATTAGGGAACAAAACCAATCTTGCTAGGGGTCAACTTAACGAATTTTTTTTATATTAGAACCGTTCGAGATCACTAGGGAAATCTTTGTACAAATTTTCTCAAAAACAAATCGCAGAGATTAATTAGGATCCAACCTGTATGAGATATTCAAGAAGGTTACGCACTGATCAACGAAATTCTTCGTGGCTAGTCTCATATTTTTGGTTTTGAGACCAACTTCCGTTGCGTGTTCTGACAGCTTCTATTCTTTATGTTGCATGTCGTCATGTCTATGCCGGCACATGTCATCGGAGTAGTCCAGATCATTAAGTTGCGTTAGTGGTCCCTATATATTAAACACCATTTCGGGATGAAGTTTCAATTTTGTCCATGATCCGCATGATACAGCCTTAGTTCTTTCTCTACTTGAAGAATTGTTCAACTGGTTTTCCTTTGTATTAAACTTCTGGCATCCCGATACATTTCTGATTAGTAGTTCAATAATTGTATCCGGTATGCCAATTTCGCAAAGTGCCTTCGAAGTGTACCTTCAAAGTGTACCTAGAGTAGTTCAAAGTGTACCTAGAGTAGGTACAGTGTGATATACTCTGAGTAGATACAGTGTGAGACTCCTTCCTTGTCTAAGGCCAGCTTGTTGGTCAATTGATGGGAATGTTCCCTCAAGTATTATCATCGCTAATAGTTTCTATTGTGCTGTTGAGAAGTAAGATACCATTCCAGTTCTTGGATTCCAGTTCTCGTAGATCACCGTTCTTTGGGATCGTTAGGTTAAGCCCTCCATCCATTTCTGTGGGATTCTCTATAAGGTATTCCATACTTCAGAGAGTAATTTCTGCGGATATATGTGTGTCGCCCCTGAATAATTCAGCTGGTATATTATCTGGTGGTTGGTTGTTGATTGTTTCGTTATAGTCGCCATCTGGATACTCGTAATCCGATTCTCTTGTGCAGTTTTTCTCAAAGTATTCTTCCCATTTATTTATTTGTTGCTCGTATATGTGATTAGGGTTTGATCGGTCAGATCCTTCATTGGTGGAGTGTTTGTGATTTTTTTATTGCCCTGTCCCAGTCCCACACATTAGCGTAGTGTGCGCATATTTCTACGGGTATCTGCTTCTTTTGCAGTCTTGAAAATGTCTTCTGTGTATATGCTTCAATCATTCCTTGCTATTTTCTTCTTGTTTCCACTGTATCATGATGGCATAGGAGTATTTATGATTTCCTCGTGTTGTCCTGGTGTTATCCTATGGTTGCAGAGCGCACTGCTAGAAGTTATGACGTATTCGGTTGTTTGTATGTTTTTCAGCTGCTGGTTTAACCTTGAATGTTGATTTCACCATTTAATGGCTGCTCATCTGCTCTTCTCATTGTCCTGACAACTCGCAGGGAGGTTATAAAAGTTTATTGTTAACTAGTAAGCCATCAGTTTGATTCTTGGTTCTTCCATTTGAAGAATGTATATCTTTTATGGGAACTTGCTGCCTCTTATGATTTGTAACACGACAAACGATGATTGATGTCATGCCCATATTGTCTGTTTCAATTTGGCCATTGAACTCAACATGGGCTATTTTTATTTTATTTTGGTGTGTGTTTCAGCTGCACAGAGAATCTACCTTTCTTTATGGTAGCTTCTATTATTTTCGGATCTAAGGGTAATATTCTGTTACTGATCGGTTGGTTGCCATTCGATAAGTGTTGTCTTGTGTGTATTCGATCCCACCAGAGAATATTAGGTAGTTTACTGTGCTTCATGCTGAAACCACTATTTTCCCCTGTCCAGGGAACCGGGTTCGAATCCCGATTCGGGGCAAGATGCAAATGGGTTTTTCACCTTCGATCTTTTGGGCGGTGCCTCGGTAAAATGAACATATATCTGGATCCTCTGTCGTGTTAAGAATCCATGGGCCGACTCATCTTCCATGTCAGTACTATAGGCTGACATGGAGCTATGCAATGCGCAGATGGTTCTACGAAAAACTCGGACCTATAGCCGTACATAGAGTGATATCACAACGGGCCAATCGCCGGTCTAAGTGTGCGATAGCAGCCACAACAACCTAACCTAACCTTATAATGGTTCTTGCCGTATTAGTAAAAAGTGCAGTCGGTTAATGGCAGTTAATGAGTTCTCTTCAATCACGAGACCAAGAATAAAACAGAATGGTTTGATTCATGAGACGATTCGGGGCAACATTACTCATGTGGTCCCACCTAAAAGTATATTAAACACAATTGACAAAGAGTGTTTCGTATCAAGTCACCTGTAAATTCCTGATGTATCGCTCCGAGCAAACATACACCTTTCAGCCATACAACATAAATCAAACGTAAAAATATAATTAATTAACATATTTGAATTAATTATTTAACCAAATATATAATTTGTTAACGTGTTCATTGAGTCGTGCCCGAAGATATGAAATATTATTTGAGTGATCCAAAATTACTTTACCCCAGTTAAATAATTGCAAATTTCCAAATTTATATAACTTAATTCGTGTACGAAAGGTTAATTCCAAATTGATCGCGATCGTACCGAATAATTAAAAACCTGAAATGTATTGGCTCGTTTCGCTTTATGTTAACGTAATACATCGATTACGTAGTATAGTTAGTACATTCCAAGGTGTGACAATAAGTATGCAACCAACATAATACAAAACGAAGCAGCAATATACCATACGCGACAGTCATGATCGCGATCGATCGCGTAGTCAAATATTAAAGAATTCAATGTCAACTCGTAGGGAGAAAACAAAATCGCGCGAATCTCATTTCGACGATCGGTCTTAGTGTTAAGTTGAAGACGCAGATAACAAGTCTTCAGTGGGACAATACAATATCATAAAAAATTGTTAAACCAAACATATATACGATCAAGTAGTGTAAATACCTGAAAGCTATAAGTATACAATGAAGCAGCTGTCCGTTGGTGTTTTATTGATCAATTATATGTTGACTGTTTACATATCTCAACTCGGTTCAGCAAGTAAAGATGTTTACAGTGGTGGATATAAATATTTTGTCAGTCATCCAATAAAAGTGAGTAACTGTCGTTATAAACTAGAGCAAAGTGATCAGTGATCAATATATATATCTTATCGCACCACAGCACAATTGGTATCAGGCGCAACGATATTGTACATATCACAACATGTATCTCGTCGATATACCAGATCAGGCGGAGAATACACGAATCCGAAATATTATCGATGACAAAACATTTGGGAACGATACAAATTTATATTTTTGGACAAGTGGCACCGATTTAGGTAGTGAAAATTCATTTTATTGGGCCTCGTCGGGCCATCCGGTTTTCTATAGTGATTGGTATACAAATCAACCGGATAATTCGGGCGTCAGCGAATCGGACAATTGTATCGAGCTGCGAAAACAATTAGATTTCAAGTGGAACGATGATTTGTGCAGCGAATTAAAATATTTTATTTGTCGCGATACGATTATAGTGCCGGATACGAAAAAATTGACGTGTACTAACCGAAGTACAAAATCGCAGCTGATCGATGTGAGGTCGGACTAATATATACAAAGTGTGAATAAAATTATATTAAATGTTCGATTTGGCTTTTTTTTTTGTTGACGTAGGGGGAAACCCATTCTTATTTTATTTATACTTGATTAATGTTTGAGTGTTTATATCGGTGATACAAGGGAATTTTTAAGCTGTACATGAGCCTTCACTTAACACGAGAAAAAACTATCTATAGTGAAATTTACAGGTCAAAGCATCAGTTACTGTCAACTAGACATTGTTCACTCAGATCGTTTAAATGAAGTGGATGTAACAGAAATCTAATATTTGGTACAGTCGTATTTAGAAAATAGCTACCCAATAGCACATAACATATTCCGTAGAGTCCACTTCCGAATCACTAGGTTTTTCTTAAGGTTATTACACTCAACGATTCGAATATGGCCCGGTCTGGTCCAAAGACACTACCTTCCATCGTTGATCTGTCCGTATACTAAATCATAAACCTCTAACTGAAAGAAGGTCTAGCTCGGCTCCACGACAATTATCTATTCCAGTACCCATTTTACCAAACTGCCCATTCGATGAATCCGAATTGCTTTTCCGTTCATTTCTCCACTTTATGTTAAACCATCACCAAGTCTTGGAATGGGTTTGGAAGTCATACCGAATTTTGTCGTAAAAGTCATCTTTCTCTTTAATGGTATTCTCGTTTAACGTAAAAATCCCAGGTACTCGGATATGTTCATTTACAGACGTAAGAGGAATATTTGTTGGAATTTTATTTGTTGTAATTTTATTAAGTACTTAAAAAATAAATTAGGAAATTACTTCCACCTCGGCATCCACACAGAAGGGGTTGTTATCTCGCCGATACAATAAATGCCCGGTCAGACACATATCCGACTAGCTTGAGGTCCCCGGGCAAGGCAGTTCTGAGAACACTATCATCAAGAATACTCTAGATCAATGGTCCTTAACCGAGCCATGGGAGACACCTCTCGTAACCTTCATCTGAGTGGCTAGGTCGAATGATTCCACAATGGTTTCCAGTTTAGTCCAATCCATTTAACTTTTGCTGAATCAATTTCCAGGCAACCTCATAACTTCCGTTATAGCATCTTCAGTAGAACAACCATCTCGAAATCCGAAATACTTTTTTGCAACGTCACCTGACTTGTCGACCTCGACTATTAATCTGTGGCGTAGTAGGTGTTCATATACTTATCCGAAGGTGTCGAACAAGCAGGAAATTTATAAATGCTTGATTTATAACTTCCCAGATTCTTTATGGGATAGGTCACATGCAATTATGTCTGATTCCGGCGGGATCCCATCCGGTCTGGGGTTTTCTTTATATATAACTTCCGACATAGATTCTCTAGTTCTTCCCTTGTGAATGGTATAAATTCTTGCAGCTGTATGGACCTATGCATCGCTCACCCGTGAAGTGGGAAAAGCTCATTAACTATGGTGGTGACAGTTTCTGCAGCAATGGTGGGCACCGCAGTCGGCCAAATTTCTTGGTTACAAATTTAAAGGCAGCTCCCTATGGATCCTCTTCTACTATACTGCAGAGCTTTTGCCAGCATTTCTTCTTTGAAATCCTCATGTTGTACCCATTTCAGTTCCTGTTGGATAGATAATATATCCACATAACCACGGATACCCCAGTTCTCTAGCAATAATTTTCCGCGCACCTGCGTAGTTCTACACTTTCCAGAGTCCACCAGTCTACGGTTATTTTCCTACCTCAACTGCTATAGTCTGTAATACATCCTCGCATGCCTTCCTAGTCGCATCTATTAATTGCATTCGGGTTGTAAAACGACTTGGATCCAAGTGACGTTAAATTGCATCGTGTGGAAGCTTTCCTATATATTTAAATATATATATATATATATATATATATATATATATATATATATATATATATATATATATATATATATATATATATATATATATATATATATATATATATATTATATATATATATATATATATATATATATATATATATATATATATATATATATATATATATATATTTTAATTTTGATTATTTTTTATTGAAATTTCGTGGAATATGTTGAAAACATATTACATTTTATGAAAAACATGTTACTGCTCGATATAACCTCCTTTGGCTCTGATTATTTGATTCAGTCTTCCATAGAAAGCATTGCATGCTGACCGTACGTGGGCTTGCGGAATTTTATTCCATTCTCGAACAAGAGCTGACTTCAATGCATCAACACTTTCGTATTTTTTAGTGGACACCTTACTCTCCAAAATGGACCATATGGAGAAATCCATGGGATTCAAGTCTAGTGAATATGGTGGCCATTCTTTCGATGAAATCAGCCGCGGAACACAATTTTGTAAAAATTGCTGTGTCGCTCGAGCTTTGTGTGACGGTGCCGAATCCTGTTGGAATGTTCAACGGTTCGTACCAAAGTGCTTACGTGCCCAAGGTAGCAAAGCATCGTTTAGGATCTTTTGACGGTACATCTCTTGGTTTACCTTGACTCCATGTTCGATGAAAACCAGAGGAGTGCGTCCATCTGCAGTAACTGCAGCCCAAACCATAACATAAGCTGGTGATTGCTTGCGCATGGCAACTCAGAAAAGACAGTTTTTGGAATCTCATCACGTTCGGCCAAGGCCTTCAATGCTCGTGTTCTTTCAAGCCTAAATTTATTTGGTGCCTCCTTAAGATCTTAAACTTTTTGTATCTTGTAGGGCTTCAAGTGTAGTTTATTTTTCAATATGGTTTGAATGCTGTATCGTGAAACATGTAGACGTGCGGCTAATTGATTGGCACTTTGACGAGGATTTCGTTGGATTCGTTTCTTCACCTTTCGTATCATTTCTTTTGATGTTGCTGTTTCTTTAGGACCGCCTCTGTTGCGTTTAGCGATGCTACCAGTTTCGTTGTATCGAGTTATGGTTCAATACACAAACATTTTATTCACATTCAAATGCTGGAGCTGACGAACTATTGCTGTTTGTGAATTTCCACCCAAATACAGTGCAATTACACTATTACGCTTGAATTCCATTACGATTTTTTTTAATCAAGATATTAATTTAGAACAATTATTTATTGACCACATATAAACAACTAACCAAACTTCAATCTGTCAAAGAATTGACGAGCGAAAAATGACAACTACACAAATGACAGCAGAGTGAAGTTAGTAACATTTGGTCTCAGCCACCCTGTATAGATGTATATATATATATATATATATATATATATATATATATATATATATATATATATATATATATATATATAATTTCAACAAATTCACATGACATCTATTGAGTAGTTTCTAAACTGCATGGACTACCGACACGTATCAATAGTATAGATCATATAAGTTCGAACTTATTAACAAATTCCTTAAAATTTTAACTATACATAGAACTGATTAATTTTACATTTCAAGCTGTCAAATAATTTTTTTTAATACAAACTCATTCAATACAAATGACATCTATTGAAAGATTTCGAAACCACATATAAAACTTTTAAATTTTATCCTGAATTAATTAAATTGAACTAAAATTATTTTTATTTCTATTGATTCTAAGCCAAGATCTTTTCGTAAAATCTTCCGTAACGTCGAAGAACATGACCCCAGTTGCTGAAAACGACGACGAATTGGTTTATATGGATCTTTTTTCGATGCTTTCCAGTACAGCGGCTCCAGCTTTTTCAGTGCACGATAAATTTGACAAACAGAACCATTGTTTTGAGAAAAAAAATTCAACAATTTGGAAGCGTTGTCCCGATTAAGTCTATTCATAATGAAATGAAACCAAATTAAACAAAAAGCAACTATCTGCTGTTAAATGAGTTGTCAAATAAAGCAGTGTTGCCATATTTTTTTTACGTTTAGTTTTATTTGGGTGCAGGGCGAACTTTAAGACTGACCTAGCTCCTTGTAACTGTCAGAGCACCTGCACCAAACGTGCGATCCTTCAAGTAAAGGTTGATAGCTGCCTTAAACTTGTGCATTCTATATTTCAACGGAAACTGAAAACCAGCAAACGAATTCCACTTCTTAGATGTTCAATAAATAAATTCGCGCTTTGCATCTTCAGTTCGAGGTTTCGGCAGCTTCACTGGAAACTTATGCGCACCGTTCCTTTAATTCTGCAGAACATTTACCATTTATTAACCTATAGAACACGCAGAGTTCTGCAACATCTCTGCGGTGTTGTAGGTTGTCTAGATCTTTCGTAAGTCTGGGGTTTCGTATTATTTGGATGGCACACCGCTGAACTCTATCCAGCGATTAGAGAGCAGTGCCATATTCTCTACCCCAAACCTGACAGCAATATTCTATACATGGTCTAATAAAGGTTTTATATATTTGGAGAACCTGATGCGATTTAAAAATCCGTTTGCATCTATTAAGGAACCCGAGTTACGTATTATTATTATTTTATAACAGTTATCATATAATTATTCGGTTTTTTGCGCTGATATTGATAATGATGTTCTAAAATACTTCTTCAAAGACGGTGTAAGCTTAGTCTAAGGTTGAGCCTGATTTCTATTATGAAAAATATGATTTCTATTATGACCGTATGAATATGTAGTCAAAATAGAATAAAAACATATTTTTTGATTATGTGCGAGAGAAATAAAAATATTTCCAGTGGCCCTATTCTGGTTTTCCTGTGGCCCTATTCTGGTTTCCCAGGGAATTGGGAATTTTTGACGTTTTTATAACAGTTGGGAATTATTTTTTCCAAAAGTGTATTCTGGCTATTGGGAAAAATATTTCGTTTGGAAAAAATAATTCCCAATTATAACAGTTTTGACGTTTATTTTTCCCTATTAAAATTGTTGGGTATTCATATTTCTTATGGTAAAATACTCATAATCATAATACAAGAGTATAAATTTAAAAAAAAAATATTATTTCTCAAAAGCAAACCACATATTTTTTTTAAATTTGGTCTTATCTGCCCTAAAATATAAAAAAATTAGCTCATTCATAAAGACTACTAATCATAATAAATAGTGAATGCAGAAAATAATTCCGACCCTAAAAAATTTTTAATTGTTTTTTAAAAGCGAAAACACCTATTTTTTTTAAATTGTTATTCATACGTCAATATTTAAATCATATTCAAATATAATAACATAGCACACCATGAAAAATGTACTCTAGTGGCGAACATTTAAAACTATGTGTTTTACAGAGGCAAAATAATTCCCAGCACGCCAGAATACACTTTTGGGAATTGGGGAATAAAATATTGGGAATTATTGTAGTTGGGAATTGGGAAAATTTTAATCACAATTCTCTATTCAAATAGTGAATAAATTTTTATAGCATTATTATAGCAGTATTGACAAAATATTTTATAGAAAAATTGTAATTGGGTGCGAATTTATTTTAAAAGTGAAGTAACTTCTTAAATATGAAACATTTTACAGTGGTTTCTTTATGGTAGATTCATAATTTTATCATTTTGTGTTGTCATTTCTTTTAATTCATAGTGGAAAAATAAACAATTACGGTGGTTTATTACCAATTTTTTTCAACAACAAAAGTTTTGTTGGTTTTGTTGCTTATGTTAAAAGCATCTACCAAAATAAAGGCCTGATTTTCATTATGTATTTTTTACTGAAAAAACAAAAGCGAGAAAAACATTAAAAATTTTGACAAATGCTTATAACATAACCAATAAATTTCAAATTTATCCAAAAAAAAAGTTTTCGAAAAAAGACTTTGAATCTACAACAATAAATTTTAAAAAAAATAAACTTAACATAATTATTAATTATTTAAATTATTTTCACAATGAAATTAGATGAATGACACAAAACGAAATGTTAAAATTAGCAATCAACCATAAAATAATTACTACAAAATGCTTCATAATGACATTCCATATACATTTTTCCTATAAAATATTTAATACTTCTTTTGATATATTTTATCAGTACTTGTAACGTGCTCACAGTGTCGCGGTTATGGCTTGGGTAGACAAAAAAAAAATAATAAAATATCGTTGGGCGCCAGTCTACCAGCACGTGTGTCCGGCTTTGCTCTGTATATGAGCGAGTGGACTCGGGCGGGGTACCTGCTGATACCACAAAAAAAAAACCACCACGCAACTCGTATAGGTAATCAATCCGATGACGGAAAGAAGGAAAGTGTAGGGTCGGACAATAGTAAATGAAAAAGAGAATAACGGGAAGTGGGATATTTCGAAAACTCACCTGTATCGCTGTCGTATAGTCCACTGCAGCTAAGTGATCGCTCTCCCGCACGTATCTTAGATGACAAACAGTTCGGTGATGGAATGAGAATGCGCTTTACACTCGTTCTTAACACAGTTGACACCAAATTTCACCCAGTTACTACAAAGTTACTGATTCTCATTTTTTTTAATTTCACGACTGTACGATCACATCAACCAAAAAAAACATTGTTTACAGTTTATGATGATCACCAATCAAAAAAAAAATGTCAATCACTTTAACACTTCGATTAAGCTTGTTATTTGTTTTCGTTTTATCACTGTAATTTATCACATCACCCTTTTTAGTCTTTTATCGCTTTAGCACTCTTCGAAAACAAAAGAAATGCAAAATTTGCATCTTGGGCCAGAAAAACAAAACAACACCATGAACATTACAACTATATATATTTATATTAAGTATATTATATTTACACAGTTTTATTTTTATTTTTTACAAGTCTTGATTTAAGTTTGGATGCGGTTATTACTCATCCCACCGTCATCCAACCCAAGCTCGTTTTTTTTGTTTTGTTCCGCCACTTTCGAAGGTCCAAATTATTCTCCCATTTTTCTGCCTCGTCACCTTTCTCGTTTTCTTCTTACTTTTTTTTTCTTTTTTTATTCCTCCTGGTTGGCGAACCGAAAACTATCCAACTCAGCGGATCGAGATTTCGCGAACTACGAAAATCTCGAACGACGATTTGTTTCGAATTTAGCCTCCGCCATCTAGCCTTCACTAGCGGAAGGTTAACGCCTGAATTGAGACCTTCGATTCCTCTCGCTGCTTTGGGCGCCTCCCGTGATCTCTCACAGCATATGTCACATGAAACAAAATAAACATGAATTATACGTATACTGACAATCGCAAACATTTGTAAGGTTCTATTTATTTTTAGCTGTTATACAGGTGAGCTTCGCATTTGGGTAAGGTAAAATCTTGGAACGCGGATAACAACATCGGGTGTCACCAATCGATTTTGCGTGGTGATTGAGTTTGCTCGACCGAGTCCACTCTGTAATGCTACACTACACTCCAAGTGGGGACAACGAAAATTTTTATGTTCTTAATCAAAACAAGAACACAAAAATTTTCGTTCATGACGACAATCTCATTCACCCAAGTGTTAAACCAATTTTCACCTCAAAATCACCACTAATGATTTAATTTCGCATATAAAAATTATTTTTCCGTCTAACGGATACAGTCGCAATTACCTAGCTATTCATCTGCTACATTGAAACGCCTTATATCATTGGCATGAAAACGACCTAATCTCTTTTGATTCATATCTTCAAGCTCGTACGTGTTCAGGCCTATTTTCCGCGAAACTTTGCATTTTGTGTAAAGCGAGTCAAATTTTTGATTGTATCCATCCGCGGCATTGGACTGTCTGAAGTTCTTCTTCAAGACTATGTCCCCTACGCCAAATTGCACTGGACGACTTCGCAGATTATATCGTTGTGCGTAGTTTTCGTATGCTTTATTCAAGTTGTCTTTTACGGCTTGGTGTGTTTTTTCCATTTTTCGTGCATGATCTTCTTGATTTTGACAACCATCTTCGTTTTCTATGGCAGATTTCCGCGCGCCAGAAACAGCCATATTTCGTCCAAAATTAACAAAGTAAGGTGTGTATCTCGAAGATTCATGTACCGCCGTTCTTAAAGCACACGAAATCTGCCCAATCTTGTCGTCCCAGTTGCGGTGGTCTTCGCCTATATAACTTCGTATGGCTGAGAGGATGCTCCTGTTTACCCTTTCAGCCGGATTTGCTTGCGGATGGTAGTACGCGTTAAGCCAGTGTTGTACCTTATATTCTTGTAGAAAGATTTTAAACTTTTTGGAAGTAAACTGACTACCGTTGTCTGATATCAATACCGAGGGTACACCGAACACTAGGAAAACGTTTTCCTCCAAGTATTTGATCAGCGACACCGACTCAGCATTCCTAATTGACTTCAGCATAACAAATTTACTAAACACATCAATTACGACGAGCAAATATTTATTTCCGTTTTTCGATCGCGGGTACGGCCCCATATAATCTACGGCGATCATTTCCCATGGCCGTGTTGGATCTCTCGGCTCTCCCATAGGTACCCTCGAAATTTCGCACTTAGGTTTGTTCAGCTGGCATTTCTCACAAACCTTGACATATTTCCGTATGTCCTTAGACATTCCGGGCCAGTAACAGGTCTCCTGAATGCGACGCTGTGTCTTGTAAAAGCCAAGGTGTGCAGCTAAAGTGCTATCGTGGTTGTTAAATAAAATTGCTCGTCTCTCATTCTGTGGGACATACCACTTCCAATCCCATGTGTACGATCCATCACCCTGAATCGTCTGACAATACTTGTATACCTTCCCGTCCTGTACTCGAAAATCGGGGTATTTGTTGGGCTGCTCAATAACACCTTGCTTCAACTTCTGGTAGGTCAAGTCTTCCTGTCCGTTGGCCTCGATTTGAATGGACTCTACAGCTCGAGATAATGCATCAGGCACTACATTTAATCTACCCTTCCTATGCTGGAGCTCAAAATCATGCTGCTGGAGACGCATAGACCAGCGAGCCAATCGCGATGCAGGATCTTTTAGGTTCTTCAACCATACCAGAGAAGCACAATCGGTTACCACCTTAAATCGTACACCATCGATATAAGGTCTAAATTTCTCAATCGCAAACACCACCGCCAAACATTCACGCTCTGTGGCCGGATATTTTCGTTGCGTGGATGTAAGTTTCTGGCTCATATACGCTATTACTTTTTCGAAGCCATCCACTTCCTGTGTCAAAACGGCACCAATTCCAGTATCAGACGCATCAGTCTGAATGGTGAAGATCTTTTTGAAGTCTGGATTTACCAGAATTGGAGCGGACACTAGTAACGTCTTCAAATGGGTAAAAGCGGCTTGAGCATCGGAGGTCCATTGAAACTTTTTACCGGCAGTTTTCTTTAACAAGTTGGTGATCGGTGCTGTCACTGTGGAGAAATCTGGGATAAATCGCCGATACCACCCGGCCATTCCTATGAGTCTCCTAGCATCTTTAATTGTCTTTGGTGATGTAAAATTTAGTATGCCGGTAATCTTCTCGGGATCGATTCTTAATCCGTGCTCGTCAAGGATATATCCAAGATACTTGATTTCCCTGAGACAAAATCGTGATTTCTCTAAGCTAATGGTTAAATTAGCCTTCCGCAGACGTGATGCTACCTCTTTCAGTAGTTGTAAATGTTCCTCAAACGTCTGCGACATCACGATTATATCATCAAGGTAAACAAATACCTTTGGTTCCAAATCGACTCCGAGAACCTTGTCCATCAATCGGCAGAGAGTTTGACTAGCATTGCACAAACCAAACGGCATACGCTTGTACTGGAAGAGACCTCTTCCAGGTACAATAAATGCCGTTTTGGGACGACTTACCGCACTCAACTCAATCTGCCAAAACGCGTCGCTGAGATCTAAGCTGGACAAGTATCTTGTACCGGATAACTGTCCTAAAATCCTATTGATATAGGGCAACGGGTAACTATCCTTCACTGTGACTTCGTTTAATTTGCGGGCATCTAAACAAAATCTGATTTTGCCTGAAGGTTTCCGCACACAAACCACAGGGTGTGCCCATTCAGCTGGTCCAGCAGCTTCCACCACTCCCAACTGTATCATACGATCAAGCTCCTGATTTAATTCCTTTTGAACGTATGGGGATATGGGGCGAGCTCGTGTTTTAACCGGACTTGCGTTTCCTGTGTCGATGTTATGTTGCATTAATGCTGTGCAACCCAGCTGATTAGGCAGAGTCACAAGGAAAGCATTCATTACCTTTTTTAACTCCTGTTTTTGACAATCGTCCAAATCATGCTGAATCACCTCATCATCTTTCTTCACCACATCGACACAATCCACGATCATCTGATTATCTGAACTAGCTACAATGGGTTTGATGTTAAAGGCCTCCCAGAAATCGATACCACAAATCAAATCCCTAGGAATGGATGGTACCACTAGAGATCTTACCACTCTACACTCCGTACCGACGACGAAAGGTATGTCAACAGTATTGCCTACCGCATGTATCGTTCCATCTGCCGTCTTAATATTGGTCTTCGTCGGAATAAACTGTAAACGAAGCTTCTCCAACCTCGCATATATGTCAGTACCGCCGAGTATGGTGCAAGTGGCACCAGAATCTAACAAGCCAGTTAACCCATACCCTAATATTTCCACATCTATGTGTGGTCGGTTGTCTCCTTCTACATTTACCACGCACTCTATCCGCTGTGGACTATCTTCCTCATCGTCATTTTTAAAAATTGTATGGCCAGTTTCATCCAAATTCTTTTCCGATACAGTTTGTAGCTTTCTCCTACGCTTTTTCATTTTCGATATCATTGGGTCACTCTTTTCTTGGTCTGCGCTAATAATCTTAATTTCTTCTAATATCGTGGTTTGTAGATTGTCTGAATTGTCGGACCCTCGAATCTCGTCCGTTTGCGTTCCTCTCGTTATGAACTTTGGGATCTTTTTAGTGACTTGCGGACAGTGTCGATCCCCTAGATGTCCGCTCCACCGTTTCCCTCGCTTGGTTTTCGCTCGCTCTCCGACGTACCCGAACAGGTTAGTAGCCTTCCTCCCGGATGATTTTTTGGGCAACGGTCAGCCGTTACACCCTCCATCCCACAACACCAGCAGTATATTCGGTTTCGGGGTTTTGTGCAATCGAAATGGCGATGACCTCTCATCTTGCAATTCCAGCAGGTAACTTGCACATCATTATTCCTCGTAAAGCCGCGACGTCCATCAGGCCGAAATCTTGGTGTTGGGCTTCGTTGTAATTCTGCTACTTCCTCTTCTAATTCGTTGCACCTTGGAATTGGCTTTCTTAGCGACGTAATCGATGGTTTCGAAGCCTCCGTTGATCTCTGAGAATTGGGTTCTCGATTGCCCATCATCCTCGCCTCGTCTATGCTTCTACACAACTCTTCCAACTGAGCAACTGATGTTATATTGCTGACGGCAAGCTGCATTCTGTATTCTGTCATCATGTTGCGCTGCAACAAGTAGACCTTATACTGCTCTTCAAATGGTGGATAAATCTTCGAGAAAAGTTTGGACATGTTTAGTAAGTAGTCCGCTATGTTCTCGTCAGGACGTTGATATCTCTGCAGAATCTCTTCCTTCATAATGAAGTCATAATTTCTGGATTGAAATCTGGTTTTAAGTCCCATTACCAGTTCGTTCCAGTTACTAAACTCTGTTGCCTTCACCTCGTACCATTCAAGTGCGACTCCTTCAAGTAACTTAAAAAATCCTCGATGAACTTCACTCATGGGTACATCCTCCGCTCTGGCATATAATTCAACCTTTCCAATGAAGTCAGCCAGACTATAGTTATTGTCTCCCTTGAATCTAATCGGCCATTTCTCTATTGCTACTCGTCGTCTTTGAACTACATAGGGCACCTCTCTACTGCCAGGATTGTCCATGCCATAATGCGTGGATGGTGATCTTTCAAAGTGACTCGGTGGTCGAAGATTTTGGAGTAACCGTTGCAAATCTCGCTCAGTATATGAAGTTTCCCTCGAAGCTTCGGGTTTCTTCGGTGACGTGTCTTTTGCTTGTTGTTCATTGTGATATGACCTGGGTACATCGTTTCTGCAAATGATATCCGACTTTCCCGCTTGATTCAGAGATTTTCGACCTCTTCCTCTTCCGGCTCCTAAAGCTATCACGCTATCATTTTGGATAGATACGGTTGGTTGTGAACTGATGCTGTGTGACGATGCCACCTCTTCCAATGATGTTCGAATTATTCGACGAATGTTACGTACCATTCCGTAAAGTATAGAATCTCTCTCTTCATCACCACACAAGCAACGAAAGGCCCGATCCTGGTGGTGCCTTATTCGTGATTTGATTGCACGTTCTTCCGGTTCATTCTGCTTCAATACAGCTGTCTTCAGTTCGCCCTGAAGTGCTGTCAACGCCTCAATTGAATTTGAGAATTCTTTAGCATCATTAATGTCATCCATAGGTGTAACTTTTTCTGCCTTCCGGAGCTTATTTAGTTCCACTAACCTCTGTCTATGATTGCCACTAGGTATGGCGTTGCGTATTCTGAGTTCATAATCCAACTCGGATTCCGTAAGTGCATCCGGCAGCAACGGAAAATCCAACAATTCAGCCATTCTTATGAAACACGTATATCTAATATTTCCGATTACCACACGACAAGACCATCAACAAATACTAGGCTTCCCAAGATGATGTTTAATTTCAAGCGTATTATATTTTCAAGCGTAATTTTATATAAAATAAAATTTTTTGTTTGTAGAATTCCAACTGTGAATTACACGCCAATGGATTTCCAAACTGAATTTGCCTCAATCATATCCATATCAACATATCACAATTAAATAACCAATTTGTTCATTTTATTGATTTATTTATTTATTAATTTATTGTTTGTCATTTTTGTTTGTTTTGGTTTTGATTTTTTGGTTGTTTATCTCTATTTAGTATTTATTAATGTTTATTATATTTCATTTGGTTTTATTGTATGTAATTTAGCTTCGATGAATACATAAATATATATGTATGTAAATATATGGGTATGCATGTATGAATTTGATTTAACACGTATGCATGTATGTATGTATATACTTATATAGAAGCCAAACAATTTAATTATTTATTAAGTGAATTTATTTGATGATTTTATTTTTATTTATATACAAAATTAATTTTTTTTCTTTTGTAACAATTCATTTTTTATTTATTATTTATAATTTATTTTTTTATATTTAATTATAATAATATCAATTTGATAAACATTTTTTTATTTCATTTTATTAAATTTATACATAACTTTTATAGATTTAATAGCAGTTCTCTATTATCTTGATATTTATATATTTATATATTATTTATATAGTAAATTTTATCAGTAAAGCATTTTTATTTATTTATTTATATTCCCAATTAATTATAATTAATATTATTTTTTGTTTTGTTTTAAGGATAAAATTCGAGAATTAATAGTGTTTTTATATTTATATATATATTTTTAACAACATTTATATTATTATTTGAATAAAATTACTATATATAAATAATAATCTAATGTTTATTTAATTATTTTTTATGTATTTTGTTTGTGTTACATTTTTAAGGGGAGTCGGGCGGGATACTTAGTTTTTATTAGATTTGGACTACATTTTGTTTGTTTATTTATTTATTTGTGTATATAAATATAAGGTTTTTTAATAAAGACTATTCGATCGAAAATTATTAAATTGTATAAGAAAAAATAATTGATTTTGTTCTTTTTTTGTTGTAATTAAACTAGATAAATTTAAATAAATTATATATGTATAGTTTTTAGTAATATATATTTGTTAAAATTTATTAAATAAAATTGTCTATGTATTCGCTTTGTAAAGTACATTTTTAGGCATTTTCTAGATATTTTTTGTAAACAAAAGTTATTTAGTTTTTATATAAACTATGTCTAATTAATTAATTAAATATTATGATGTATATAATATCAAGTCCAGTAGATAAAAAATATTTTCTGTTGTTTAATACTGAAAAATGTTAAATTAAATTATTTTTTTCTTGTATTTTTTTTTTAATTTATCACAAAAATTTAGTTTTTGGTGTCAAAATTAGAGATCGTGCACCCAATTATTTACACGTGTTGATAATAAGTACATTTAATCATATTTACTAGTATCTCGTGAAGTGAGTGTATAATGATGCCGTTCAAATTAAAAAAAAAAACAATTTTGTATATAAACGATTTATAATGACTAAAAGGCACACCAAATTATATTTTAGTATCAAAAATTATTATTTTAGCTGTCGGACACACAAACCGATCCTAAATCAAGTATCGTGCAAGTTCTATATATATAAATATGAATCGCAAGCAGACATAAATCATATGTGTGTATATTAAAGAGGTTCTTCGAAATTGTATTAATTTGTGGCTTTGGAAGCATAACAGTATTGAGCGCCTAGTAAATATGATGCTGCGGCGAATTTTATAACTAAAATGAAATCAGTTTACATTGTTTTTTTATCTACTGTGTAATGCAAACGCGATATTTGCACAACGAGTATTTATAATAAATTATTTAAATATATATATATATATTATTTATTATTATATTCATGCATTAGATTCTTTTAAATTTTGTAATCGTGCCAATTGGTGAGGTGCTAATTCGTCGGGTATACTAGCCCGGCCGCCCGTTACAATTTTCGGTGCGTCCGGATCATCTTGAAATGCTTCGTCGAAATTTGCTTCGAAAAAATGTTCACTGTCGCCCAATTGGGCACCACCACCGTCGTTGCTTATTATACCGCCCGCCGCCGACGTTTTCGTTGATGATGATTTATTCGATTCGATTGGTTCGTCTGGTTCGAATGGATCTTTTTCGGGCGATTGAAGTGATTTTATTTGTTCGGAAACACTTTGTCGTTTTGTCGCCTGCTCGAGTGCAATTTCATCGATTTCGGCAAAATCATCGATTGGTTTTGGTTTCGGTTCGGATGGTTTTGATTTGATTGGTTCAACTGGTTTTGGTTTTGGTTGTTCAACTGGTTTTGGTTTTGGTGGTTCAACTGGTTTTGGTTTTGGTGGTTCAACTGGTTTTGATTTTGGTGGTTGAGATGGTGGTGCTGGTGGAGGTTGTGGCGGTGGTTGAGGTGGATGAACAACAGGAACAGCAACAATAATTGGTGGTGGTGGTGGTACTTCTTCTTCTAATTCCTCTTCAGTTTCTTCCAGTATAATATTTGAATTGTCTGATGGTATTGCTCGTGATTGTTGAGGTTGCTGTTGTTGTTGCTGTTTTTGATCGTCTGCAGGTAGGAAACTTTTGTCAGCCGTCTCACTCATAGGGGTAGCACAAGTTACTATAATTTCAGCTACACCAAGATTTAAACCAGACGAGCTACTTTTTTCGGGTGGTTTTACTTTTGGTGGCTTTACGATATTTGATGTAATCTCGGAGTCCTGCAAACAAAAAATATTTGTTAGTTTTTATTAATAAAAATAATATTGTATGTATAATAATCATTATGGATCAAGGTAAGATGTTGACATTTTCTCACATTTTGAAGTTTTTAGACAGATATAAAAATATTTAAGAAACTGGTTGCAGGCAGAAGATGTCAATATGTTCAGAAAGGTTCATTAAGTGATTCACTATGATCGCTTTGGATGAGCACGTAGAACTTGACCTACTCAACATAACTGCCACCTTTTTATTCAATGCACGATACCAGGTAAATGTATTAAATTCCAAATCTCGTGATTCAAACGATTTCAACAAATTCCAACAACGTCATGTTTTTGAACACCCGCTGTCTTCATCAAAGCAGTAAGTGTCTTTCGCACGCTGATCTATTCTTTCTCATACTTATTTAATCATCTAGTTCACACCATACAGCGTGTGTTTTAGAGACGATTTTTTCGCATTCAACATAACTCTGAGTGCATGCTCAGTTTAGAGTAATATTTACAAGCCAATCTCGTTTCAATCATACAATTTTGGAGGACTCATGCGCCCAGTGCAGATTGTCAAGTCACACTAGAATGAGCTTCCAATTGCGGGTTACTCATATTTTTGACAGCATTCACTTTATGATGGCTTTACCCCTTGGATTATCACTATACAAATTGATAAATCAAGCTCGGAAATTGAAGAGAGGTGATTACCACTAAAGAAAACCAAGCTCTAAAGAACCTCGCTTAATTGAAGGAGCATATGAATATGATTCATATGCTCCTTCAATTAAACGAATATTTTATTTTTCTTATCAGTAATCTTAAATAAATTTTTCCCCTGATACGTTTTCAAGGTAGCTGTAGACCCTGCCTTTTACCATGCCATTCCATGTCAGATTTAGATTACAGTCCTTTTTAAAACGAGAAGGACTTTCATGGTATTTAAACATTGATCGAAGCTTTTAATATCGCTCTCTCTCTCTATTTCTCTCTCTCCTTCTCTCTCACTCTCTTTCTTTCTCAATCACTCTATAACTCATTTCATCCAAATACCAAAACCCTTTCATTACTATTACCTAAAGTATTTCCAATATCTGTCATCTTTTTGAGGTCCTCTAACACAACATTTCTACAATCGTCCTTTTACCTCCGAATTCAATCAAGGGATACAAGATCTAGATCATCTCTGAAACATAGTTCTAAGTTTCTGACAACTCGTTTTTAAGGTTTAAGAATAGCTTTCTCCTCGCCTGCACCTTTCAAAACCCCAAGACTATTACCTTTGTTGCTCTTTCATTTGTATACTACTTGTATCTCACTAACTTTCCCTCCCTATAAAAATAATTTATTTCATACACTATCAAAATCTCATTCATGTACTTGGCACATATCTAGCTGAAAAAAAAATTCCCTTTTCTCACTTTTACTCCATCTTAGCACACACTCACTATTCAAATACTGATTTTCACCCACATTCTCATCTGTTTGTACATTCCAAGTATGTAACTAGGGCTGCCAATGCACTACATCCAACAGTAATGCCTACTCTACTGAGACTATTCATCAATCTTGTCTTTCCAGCGTTCAGAATTACGTGGTTGAGTTCAAGAAATTTCCGCATCTATCATTGCTTTTACATCCTCACATACCCGAATGAGTATTAACATCCCTCATTAATCACGTCTCGTTTACCATGACTCAATTTATCCGGTTTCGATCCTGACTACTAGTTAAAGTATCACATAGTCTCGAGTCAATATCCCTAGTCCTCCATAGCCATCGGTTCAAATTGGTACTGACAAGATAATTTAGCATATATCTTTTTTTGGCCAATAAGGTACGGATTTTCATGATCATCCATTAAAGCTACTTCTACTTAACTCATACATTGGTATCTCCTGTCTGTTGACATACATCGATTCCAGGAGTTCATACTGAATTCCATAATTCCAGTTCAAATATTTGAAGCATATTGGACATACGTGAGACACTTCATGTGTGGTCAATAAATAGTGAATACAATACTTTTTGACAAAAAGGCTGGCACCCTTATTGTCAAAAAGCGGTTATAGCTTAATGGTTACGATTGGTCTTACCACCCTGCGGTCTCGAGTTTGATTCTATCTACAACACCAACACGTCGAGAAAAGATCAGTGGCTGTTTAAGGTCTTTAAGCCAAGAATTAGTATCATTATTTAGATACATAAGACCAACTGTACCAAACAAAATGCATATAGAGTATCATCTTATATATAAAGCATCAGCATATTGTAAACTGATTACTACTCCAGAAGCCTGGGAGAGACAATTAAGCGTATTTAGTATCTGGGTGTTTACACGATCACTGCCCTAGAAGTAAAATTATATTGCTGCTTACTTCTTGATAAAATCAACGAATGCCTGGAATTACACACTATCTAGGTTGACGATCCCCTTAACTATACCATAAGATACCAGGTGACTCAGAGCCAATCTGACTTTATCAACTACCCTGAGGAATCATAATATAAACTTTGTTGGATAAAAATCTCAGACCGACTTTCTAACTACAGAATGCAGATTATTTTCATTCTGATTAGCAAATGTTGGTAACCCAATCAACCGATAGACTGCCATTAAGCTGTCATTAATGGAGCGATGAGATTAGATTAGACATGACCAATTGAAGAAAATTCAAGTCACGAGCCAGCTCTTTATACTCATGTAAACAACCAGGAAATGTCAGATAGCTATCTGCACGATGATACAACCACCGATAAGATACGAACCACCGTACCCGACTTATTTAATTGTATCCATGGTAACCCGCTAATCCCATAACCATCACTCGTACTCATCCCTAAAAATCTGACTATCACATCTATACGTGACGTCGGGTTTGACTAACACTGTACAATTTCAGCATTTTCGCAGAAGCAAGGTTTTTCGATTTCAGAGTAGACGAAGCTTATACAACGCTCGATTACATAAGGCAAAACCCACCATGATATTCTTGCTGTGTGACAGATCCAAGATTCATAAATTACCGGACGCTAAAAGTAGAGATATTATTTGGGTTTGCTAGTAGGACTACTTAAAATAGTTTGAGGAACCCATAGGCACACAATGGCTCTTTTGGCAAATATAATATTTTAATAAGATTTACTCTAGTAAAAATTGTTACCTGGTCTTCCACAATACTAATGCCGACTGTTAAAAATAAAAGCAATATTGAACACAGTCTCAATGCATAGCTGCTATATATAGTAAAGAACTTACCCTTTGCTAATGCTGGAAGTGGTGTTTTTTGTTGTACGACAGCTGGAGGCTGCTGATTATTATTATAATTAAGCACGAGATCAAGATCAAATTTATCCGCCATAGTTCCCGGTGGTGGACCAGCCGGAGGTGTACACAATGGTGGCGCTGATGGTGGTGGTGACTCATCCTCAGGTTCTGTTAGTGGTTCACCATTTTCATCACATTCCTCGACCACAAGTGATGGAAAATTGCCCATTTTGCCTTCGAGTTCACCCTCCCACCAACCGTCATCGACACCATGGGCACTTTTATTAATGATTTTGATTATTTGTCCCTCTTCGAATGTTAATTCATCCTCGGCCGTAGCATCATAATCGTACAGTGCAATACAATAGAATTGTGTGCGATCGGGTTTTTTCATCGGTGCCGAGATAACAGACACCTGATCCGGTGACTGTACGGAATCCTGATAGCCATCCTGCTCATCATTGTCGACTGTATAGTCGACGGACGAGAATGAAATTTGAGTTTGGAGTTGCGATTGATTTGCATCGGTCGCATTATCACGTTCAACATCTAAATAATTGTGCGGTACATAACCTTCTTCGCCACGATAATTTCGTGCCCTCAACCAACCGTCACCATCACCTTCGCCGACAACTTCGAGTTGCTCGTTTTCGACTATTGTTAGTTCGTCGGGATTTTGTGCCTATTAAATAAAATACTTTTATAATCGAATTCGATATGTACGCCACTGTGTATAATACCGTGTACGAATAAAGTGCTGTGCATTTGTATATTGGACCACTTGGAGCGGCGGCTACAGCAGATTCTGTCTCTCCAGCTCCCCAGTCAACGTGTGTGGGATCGTCCCAACCACATGTGATCTCATCGATTTTTTGTCGTTGTTGTTCGAGTACAGCTAAAACAATATTATTAATGAGATACGTAAAGTTATGTATACATAAGAATAACTCACCATCTACTTCAGTCGAATCTTGAGCCGACTCCGCTTGCGATGTATTATCATCCTGCGGTACCATATGAGCCGATTGAACATCTTGGTCAGCATTATCGCTATCGTAAAATGAGTCCGAGCTGGGATTTTCACCCTGGCCCGAAATATCCGTGCGCATTGATAGCGAACTATTCGATCGCGCAATTTCTTGTATACCCAGCGATTCAGCCTCTTGCAACCATTCATCCACATTAATGCCACCAACGCGTAAACATTCAAAGCACGCTTCCGATTTAACCTTTTCCGTTTCAGCTTTGCGTATCTGTTCACGAAATTCTTCCATTTTTGTTTCTAAATCCGGCCCATTCACATCGTTCGGATCGACTTTTTGGCCAGCTTCACGCATTGCGGCACACGTTTGTAATTTCCTCCCACTATCGCGTATAATATTATTTTGCCGAACAATTCGACCCGCTAGTATTTTTGCCTCGCGGCTCAATGTCGCCGCCGACGATTCATGCTCAACGGTAATTTTACGTACATTATCTTCGTCGCACGGTTCAAATTCGTATTGAATATGTTGCTTTAGTACTGGATAGAACAGGTAGCAGCACTGTAAATTATATTCCCGTGTCAATTGTTGTGCCTGATCACGTATTTTGCCGAACGAATGCTGTGTTGCGGAACATGTTAACAATTCGGTACGTCCCATTAGTGTTAGATAGTCGGCGACACGTTCATAAACATAATTCTCCATTGTTGACATGGTCGTTTGTAGATCGACAGTGAAATAACGATTTTGATGTGCATTGGCCGATGCTAAACTTAATATGTAATCATTACGGGCCCCACTCGATTTTTCTTCCAGCTGCTCTTTGCGCGACGTAACCCGAGCACTGTTCTTTTGTAGCGACGTAATTGACTGGAAAAATGAGCCCTTCTTCTTTTTCAGCTTTTCTTCAATGTCGCGTGCCTTGTCGCGCACATCGTGGGCACTATGCTCCTCGTCGAAATATTGTTTTTTGTTTTTGTCAACATCCAGTACGCACGTTTGTAGCTCTTTCTGGATATTTGCTAGCGAATTAATACTTTTCTTGCTGACGTGAATTTTATATTCCCGAAGAACTTTTGCCTCGTCGGCAATCTGTTGTTGGAATACTTCGATGGCGGCCAAGCGGGCTCGGGCTAATTTTTCGTTTTCTTCCAAAACGGTACGCCATACACTCCACATATTCCTGTGAGATGAAAACAAAATAAAATACTTAATTTAAACAAATCTATGACTTCTGTAATATAAACTTAAGTCACTTGGGAAAATATTCTCAAACCTATACTTCGTCTTCTCAATCAAGGGCATGTTAAATCGTTACCATTCCTCCCATTCATACATATGTCGTCTCAGAAAACTTGAGAAAATAAGTTAGAGAAATTCTTTTTCAAGGCCACCAGATGGCGAAGTAGCTTTTAGCTCAACTTAAGTTACTCATAGTACTCTTCGAATCAGTACTGATCTCTCTAGCCCTCCTATTGGTGCTGTATTAGAACAAATTTCAAATTTGAAACCATTGATTTTCTTTTCTAAGAATCGTTCCATTCAGATCAGAAACCTCGGACTGTTGCAATTCAGCCCAACCCAGAACTAAGTTAGAGCCACCAGATCGACTAAATGGCACAGTTATAACACATACATTTAGAAAAATTGATTGAGATACACAACCCCTTTCGGGCTTTTTCATCCAGGAGTACGAGCAACACACAAACTAACCACGACAAATTATTTCTGGATTATTAAAGTATGAATGTAGAAACAGGGTATTGGTCTAGGATACGTGCTGCTTGCCAGAAGCAACCAGAAAGAGGAGTTCAAGTTTTTGATGACCAGTATGTTACGAGACTTGACGTTCCACTCAATAGTAGATCACGACAAGTAAATTGACAGTAACAATTCAGAGACCTTAAAAATCTATTAGGTTCGCTTAGTGATATTTGTCTCCAGCCCATTGTGGCATCCCTTCCCAAACGATTCACGAAATTTGTTTGTTCTTCGAATGAAGACAATTATATCCGGTATCTTTAAAGTCGTTAGTTGATCCTTAAAAAGGAACCACAATCCAAAGTAATGTTATAGTCTATAGAGAGAATAGGCAGGACAGGAAAACAGGCAGTTGCGACCAGTTTCTGATTATCCTTCCCTGTACTACTCCTAGTTAACATTGTTCAGAACAGTGTTCCGTAAGAATACCCAGTAAGACCCTCAAAGTGCATCATTCCTAGTGAAAACCGTAAAAATGATTGTCCACAAAAGTACAACATGCTCCCACCAGGGGGACAAACTATCCAGTGAAATTTGGCTTCATTCACACTGCCAAGTCAATATAACATAAAGTGTTCGAGCGACCCCGTTTATAGCAGCCTGGCTATCAGAGATGATGCGCAGATACGACGATATCTGTAATTCATCCCCTAGAGTGCTACTCTCAAAATTGTAGCCCAAAACACAGTGACGTACCTATCAAGAGAAAAAGACAACATCACCTCAGGATTTAGTACGTATAGTCCGGCACCAGCCAGATAACGGCGAACTGATCCATCCGTAAAGATTATCATATCTCCGTCAGAGAGGTATCATGCGGTATTGTTGACGCTTTTATACCATTTGATGATAATTACACCAAATAATTTTGTGAAGAGATTTTAAGACCCCATAGCATCTGAGTGTATTTGGGCCAGTTATGTGGCAGCCCACATTCGTCCATATTTGGCGGTGTCCTACACTACGGAAATTATTGTTTCTAGGCGTGCGGCTGTAAAAGCTCAATATTTTCTCGTCTGTGTGATCTTTGCAGAAGATTCACAGGTTTCCTTCCGACTAATCTTTCAGTTATGACCCATCAAATATATGCAGCAAAGCATATAATTCTAAGTTTCAAGTCGATGATTAACTGAATCACGGTTTACAATTTATTTTCGCCTGACATAGTTCAAGAGGAACTAGGATCTTTGCTGGTCAATTTTTACGAGGAAGATTTTGGATAACTGACATGATATGAGTTTATCCAAAATCTTCTGGCCAAGAGATAACAACGTTAGGCTTAAAGTTGGCACAGGTTCTACAAACGTAGAATATGCCTCCCGGGTCAAGGTAACGGCCAACATGTTTTCTATTATGCCCATAGTTACATGGGGCATCATGTGAAGTATGACTTCATTCAATCGATTTCGGGTTAACTACCTTGTCTGTCAACCCAGTTTTGAGTAAATAGTAACAGAGGCCATACCCTTTATACCAGCTTGGCTGGCAGAGCAAATACAAGATATAACAACAAGACGTACAAACCAAGAGAGATAGCCAATCTAACCTCAGGATTTAGTGCATACAGCCCACCACCAGCTCGATTACAGCGTATTAATCTATCCCTAAAGATTACCATATCTCCATTAGAGAGGCATGATGGGTTATTGTAGTCCCGAATAAAATATTTGGCTGTGCTGGACACCATTTGAATGCATGGTTGTCTCTATTCCGCTAGTGAGCAATTGTAAGAGCTGTACATCTTTTTGTCGATCTGTTCTTTGTATGCATGGTTCAAAGGGTTCCTTCTGAACTGCACTTATAGTTGTGGGCCACTAAATATATGCAGAAAAGGTTTTTATTCAAGGTTTCAAGCCCATTAATTTTCAGAATGACGGTTTACATTTTCAGCTTAATTCAATGAACTTATAGATACACTTCTGTCAATCTTATTGTACTGATAACCGCTGAATAGATAAAACATAATAGACAGAAACATAACATTTCCCCATGAGAGTTAATATATTGCACTCTCACCCCAGGTTATTGACAGATCTAACTAATCTAGTTATAACCGTAACAGACCAAATGGCGCAGTGTGTGAAGCTGCGGTACTTAGAGCGGAAGGTACCTGGTTCAAATCCTGATAGGGCCAGAGCTTTAACAGAGATTTTTCACCATCTTAATGTGTGGTGTGAATGAATGAGATGGTTCGACGTTAAGAAGGACGATTTAATGGCGATTAACGGCGATCAACGTTTCTATTGCTATGTTAGTCGAGCAAATAGTTTTTGCAAATTCATAAACGCATATCGGGCTTAAGTTGTTGTTATTACAGCAAGTGACAGTACGAGATAAGATAGAGTAAGCCATCAAAGTTGATGGCACATATCAAGTGTCCTTCAGTAAGATAATGTACATTTCTGACATAGTGCATGAAATCCAAAAACTATGAGTCCTCGGATATTATCTAAAATTATTATTTTACTGATGGACTCAGGTAGCTTTTTGAGCACTATATCAGGAATATTTTTGGACATTTGATGCTCTTCTTAGAATTTGCTTATCGCATTTACAAATAGTGTGTTAAATCGGATTTATATGAGAGGACGGATTATAAATATACATTGGCATCCTTTAGATCCCTGGATGTAACTTTATAGTTGGTACTGTTTACGTCACTGTTTTATTTTGAAACATGGGGATTATCTTAGGAAAGTCTTGAACCTTAGGAAAGCCGTGACTTGCAACCAAAATATATTGATATATTCGTGAGTGATATCATTGCAAGTATAACGTCTCTGAGCTTCTAATTAAAGTAAAAATTATGTAACGTTGTCTAGTCAGTTTCTTGCTTCAAGACGTGACTTTTAAGGCAACAAACTGCCTAAACAACGATACATAATCCTTCTAAGGCTAATTAAATCAAAGTGAATGTCTTATTCCCAATCAATAAAATGCATTGATCTGCTTACGATTCGTTCCAAAAAAACCTTAAGAATTATCCTGGAATCTCGTATGACCATTCAAATTGAAGCGAAATATAAGGTCTTGCTTGAATCACTCTTTAAATATTTTGAAACAAATCTATTTCATGAATGTTGCCTTTTCACCATAGATAATCGATATATTCAAAAATTATAATTCAATAAATTAATGATTAATTTATAAGATTAAATTAAGTGTTTAATTCAAATTAATCGAAGAGATTATAAATTATATAAGCATTTTCAAGACTAATTTATTGATTAATGACTTATAATCAGGAATTGATTCACATATTTTGTACTAAGTATCTTGAAGATAGCGCTTAACAGGTTTGATTGTCCGCTAAACATCTAAGTTTGTGATCTTGATTCATTCAAATGTGTTATCTGGATGTATAAGAGTGTCCGTAACTGGTTAACTTGAATACTTCAGTTTTATCACATTTATACCCATGTTTTTCAAGGCTATACATTACTAAACAGTACACCTAACCTCAACTTTTACAGCTGAATTTTTAATTGAACCACAGGTTAAAAGTTGGTTCAACATCCAAGCAGTCGAGAATCGAATCGTGAAGCGTATAGCTAGCTCGCACCCCATGACAAATACTCATTTTAGATTTTACAATAATTTCAATATTCTCAAACCATCATACCTGAGGACAATTTCAGATTGATGACTTTAATGCTAGAGCTAAAAATATAAATCCGTACTCCTAATACGAAACTGCTACCGAAAATGAAGAAAGAAAGATGTATGTTGAGATTGTTCATATAATCTCGAAGATGCAAGTTCTTTCTTTATCCACTTAGCAACATGGATACATCATGCAATAGCATTTTGCGATCTAATTACGAGACCGAAGATTGGAACACACTGTCTGTCAAGTATTGAAAACCTCGGATGACGATGTTGGACATCAAACACTCGGTATAGTGAAAACGAAGCCCAAAAATGATTTTTTTGATGCAGTGTCTCACTTTTGAGTAACAAAATTAACTCCACAATCGGAAGAAACTAAAAGGGGTTCTTGCTAAGAGCTTAAGGAAGTCTTCATAAACAAACTCTTAAAAATACCGTTTATCGAAATTCCATCGAAAACAGCTATAGTTGTGAAATAATTTGCGCAATGGAGTAAAATTGCCTATACGATCTTTCGCTTTATATTGTGAAGGCGAGTGAGGTGACGATGCAGACTAGTGGTCAAGCTAGAGTTTTTAAACAAAGTCTGTAGGATACAGCTTCATCTCTATTGAGTTTAATATCGATCGTAAAACCTCAGTTTTTGGAAATCCTTGCTTTAACAATTCCATAAGCCGTATAGGCTTGATATTAAGAAACTAGGAGGTCGAGTTTCTCTTTTTGGCGTTTTTTCTGGAGATACAAATTGTTATTTATTGATTTTGTGCTTTTTTGCTTGTTTATGTTTATTGAGTATCCATTTGTCTTTGCTATTCAGTTAATAAGAGACAGTTCCTTATATTTATTTATTTATTTTTATTTTTTTTATTCTATGCTATCTTTTTTGGGGCTCAAGGCTCTCCCAGCTCTTTCGCGGTTCGCTTATTTACGTCCTACTTTACGCCTTCACGCCAGCCTATAGTACTGACATGGAAGATGGGTCGGCCCATGAGTTCTGCACTCCAACAGGGGGTCATAGATGTGTTCATTAACACCACCGATCGTAATCAGATGGTGAAAAATCCCTTTTGCATCCTGCCCCTATCGGGATTCGAACCCGGTACCTCCCGCAACTGCCACAGCTTTAACCACTGAGCCACCTGGGCGGTCTTATATTTATTTGTACAGACCTTATTCCATTAGGCATTAAGACCTCTTAAATTAACACGATGAAAACTCATTCGATTTTGAGTCCAAGCTAAATTAAAATATAAGAATGACAACTAACAATAAAGCTATCCGAAAGCTAGATTTTTAACTACAATCTCAAAAACTTTTGAAATGGATGGCTTAAAATACTCATAGGACTGAACTAAGGTAACTTAATGTGTCTAGTAAAAATTTTAAGACTACAGCAGATAACAAACTGTAACTTCTCAAAGAACCACGCAAGTGGCGCAGTAGTTAAAGCTGCGGTGGTTGAAGCTGGAAGTACCGGGTTCGAATCCCGATAGGGGCAGGATGCAAAAGGAATTTTTCACCATGAGATTACGATCTGTCTGTGGTGTGAATGAACACAACTATGACGCCCTGTTGGAGTGCAGAACTCATGGGCCGACCCATCTTCCATACCAGCACTATAGGCTGGTATGGGCGATACTCTAGTGATACTCCTGTACCCACGAGTATCACTAGAGTATCGCCTTGCGATACTCCTGGAACCCACTTTATACGGGTTTAATGAGCTTTCATGAAGACGCACTAGTTTATGAGTTATGACTCAAATTGCGCCGAGTACTTTAAAAATTTTAATTCAGACTCATTAGAATGCTCCTCTCCACGGAAATCTTTAGTAAAAGGCGAAAGATTTATAATTGAAGAGAAACCAGAGTGAACAGCAAGGAAATCTTGAAGAATATAAGGAGACTATGTCGGTTTGTTTTAGCGAATTATATAAAACGTTAACGTTAAATCTCAAATATTACTTAAGAATATTACAGATTTATTAATTTACTTCCAGCTTTATTTAAATTATTTGCCTTTTGCTTCAGCGGGTAAAGCTAAAAAACTGCTGACCAACGGAACTGATATATCAGACAATCACCTTATAATTAAGATGAGAACACAGAACATTAGACAAGTTCATAGAAAAGTGCAAAACAAGAAGCCTTTGACGATAAGCGATACATAGTTCTGTTTGGCTCGTGGACTTATACTTGCTTCCAACAGTTGTCTGAATGATGATTAGGTTCAATTTATGAACACAAGCTTTTGTCGTACCGAATTGCACAATGGTGCGACATTTAGATAGGAAGAAATGCAAAAGAGATTCATCACCAACCGATTAAGTTCGGTGTACTCGGATTAACGTAAGTGGAAACTATTGTTGTTGATTAGATGTGAAGATCGCGCAAACATTTGATCTGCTTGACAACCAAGTGGATCCGTAATCTAATTCAAAATTCAAAGCAAACCTCAGAACTAACTAAAACGTTGCCGAGGTCATTTACACCGTGTTGTACGTATATAAATAGAATAATACACGACTGTTGAAATGACCCACTTCGTAAACAAAATTAGGACAAAGTTATAAACTTTCGGAATTCAAAAACAAAGTTTTTCGAGAAGTTCCCGCTAAGGAAATGTTGCTTATGAAATTTGGGGACATAAACAAAACGGATCGATGTCATAGCATCACACCGTAGTCTAACAACAACTCTTAAAGTTAGACAAAATTTAATAATGACATATAACAATTAACAACCAACAATTGAAAAAGATCCAAACTAATCGATCAAACCAGCCACGCCCAGGCATAAGCATAAGCAGTGCTTGCAACCGACCTAGCCCAGAGAGGTTTCCTGAATCCTGTTTCTTCAGCTCATTCGAATCGTCACAAGAAACTGTAGTTTAGTAATAGCTTATGACTCAACTTTCGTCGAGTACTTCAAAAATTCTAAGTTAGACTCATTAGAATGCTCCTCTCCACGGAAATCTTTAGTAAAAGGCGAAAGATTTATTCGACAATTGAAGAGAAACCAGAGTAAAGTACAAGGAAATATTTGAGAATATAAAGAGACTATGTCTGTTTGTGTTAGCGAATTATATAATAAAACTTACAAATACCAAAATCTACTAGATACGACTAAATATACGGATGTCAAAACCTATTGATTTTGAAAATAGGATGATCGAGACAAATCGAAAGCTAAAGCTACCAAACATTAAAAGGACAAAGTTGAGCAAAGTTCAAGAAATTCTGAAGAGCTCTCAGTTGATAAGACTGATCTTTACTAATGTCACGCCTTTCCTCTCAAACTCAAATATATGGTATACATCAGCAGCGTTATCTAAAATCAGTATACAATATTCAGGAACATAAAGGTCAAATATCTATCACTGAGATGTCTCTAATGGCACTCAAAAGGAGTTTTTAATTGGTCGTCGAGACACAGACGCCGTAATATAATACATGGTCGGTTTTAGAATGGACTTCAACATCAAGGCCAAACCAAGGTAGTTCGAGATAAATTTTGAAAAAAATCCGTTTATTAATACACTTCAGTTCTAGTATGTTCTGACTCAGTTCTTTTTCCTCTGTTCTTCTATAAAAAGGTATCACGCAACTTGGACAATCCTAGCCCGCTCTTTTGAAATCAACCTATGGTCAATTTGGCTTCGGGATGTTTTACGTGTACGTGTTCATGTTTCCAAATGGATGTTTATATGAGGAAAGAATGTACTGGCCAGTTTCGTATTGGGAGTACGGACTTATATTATCACATATGTCGGTCTAATTTCTGCTAGCCGTACCTCTAAAGTTACCAATCACTATTCGGACATGCTCAGGTATAGATTATCCAAATTATTTTAAAATGAGTTACATGATTTAATTTTTAGACAGCATCAAGTTTCTAAGACAGCCCTAGTTCCAGCCGATACTCATTCAACGTGTTTGATAAACGTCACACGCGCCACGTTTTATAAGTAACTACACGTTCCACGTACGATCCTTAATCTCATATCCAGATATAAAAGTTGAAGTTCGTTGTTATTTTGGCGGCATCCGATTTGGTTGACAGTTGAATTTACGGATACGGATCATCAGCTCAGCGATCCAACCAGATAAGCGAATGGCATTTAAGCCAAAAGTTCCTCCATTCTGTTAAACCATATATGCTTTTGGAAGAGGTATTTTGTCAGCATTAAGTGTAAGTTCTTCGGCAAAATCCAATTTTATCAATCAAGTCTTCTTTGGTTCGAACATTAGTGAGTGATCAGATAATCTGTTGTTTTAGCAGTCATGCTATACAAAAATTAAGTATATCTGGAATGCTTTTCCAATCAGTGAGCCAGTATGTTGGACGACCAGCTGATAAATAATCCAAGCTCTGTTCTTTCACTGCTTAATAAAACTGTTTGCCTTTGGTAATGTCTGGAACCACAGTTAACATGTTTCAAGTTATAATAACCCTCCACAAGTAATTTATTAAAATAATCCACAAAATGCTGCAATTCCTCTAAGCAAACGATGCTGATTGCATTTCATAAGCTCATAAGCTCATTTATTTTTGGTTTACTGCCCACCGAGACACTCAATTAAGAGCGAATAATTTGCGAATTACTTCAAAACTCCAGGAGATAAGTTGCAGGAGAAGACTACAACGCCAAACATATTCAAGGGTTCGAGACTTATTTCTACGAACGGAATAAACAACTATGGGAATGTATACAGAATGAAAAGATGGATCACATATCTACTGGCCACCCAACTGACAGGCAAACAATTCCAAATTTACATTAGTAATGAAACATTAGTAAAGACCGAACCGTGCTAGATTTTTATTTTGATCACTTTCTTAAAACTAGCACCTAAAACTAGCACCATTTAGATTCCTGAACCAACATACTAATTGGTCTCTATTTAAGTCTACAATAACCTGGAAGTGGTCGTTAAATATTCCTTTAAAGACAAAATATAAAATTGATGAAGCGGTTCAACAACTAACTAGTATTCTACAACAAGCTGTTAGATCGCTACTCCGAATAACGTTCCGCTGATTAACTATGCCAATTTTAATAAACGCAAACTTTTCCGAATATTCAACAGCTACTAATGACAAAACGCTCAAAACTCTGGCAATGACAACTCCACAGGTCATCTACTCTTAAATTAAGGTTATATAAAGCGAAGAGCTTCAATATTATTTCAAGGGACTTACTGAAGCAACGGATTTCTCATTATGGAAAGCTATAGACGTAAGCTGAAAGGGCTAACACTCTCATTTCCTCCAATACGGCTCTCTGACGGAAGCTGGGCAAGAAATGAGCAGAGAAAGCAAATGTATATGTTTAACACCTAAGCGAAGTGTTTAAACCTAACAAGCAAGTTGGAAATCAAAAGAGGCTAATGAATTTTGTATAGATACGTCTGAAAGTAAGCAAATCAAATATAAATGGCGCAATGTCAAACAAACGATCAATGTAAAAAAAGCATTCAGACACGATCTGATAAGTGGAAAATTTCTGTAAAATCTACTTATATATTCAACGTTATAATGAAGTGAGAGACCTATTCTCTATCCAGAAAGCTGGAAAATTTCAATTATTATAATGATTCCGAAATCTTGCAAAGATAAAACAAAAGTTAGCTCGCCCAATCAGTTTATTACCAACTCTCTCAAAGCTATTCGAAAAAATGCTCTTGCAAAAACTTTAAACAAAAAAAAATCATTCTGGATCATCAATTTGGAGTTAGAGAAGAGCACGGTACCGTGGAACAAGTTCACAGAGTCGTATCTAAAGTCAGGAACTCCCTTGAACAAAAAAGTACTGCTCTGAAGCATATCTATATATAGCCCAAGCTCGATAAGGTATGGCAAAAAGGATTACTACATAGAGCACAACTACCGACAAGTTGCTATAAAATTATTGAAAATTATTTGCTAGATCGAAAGGTTTTGGTGAAATATAATACCACATCCACAGATTTATATGATATTCATGCAGGAGTACCTCAAGGCAGTGTACTGGGGTCAGTGTTGTACTTGGTTTATATATACAACAGACTTATCAACATCAAATTACGTGAAATTTATACATTCGCGGATGATACAATAATCCTAGCTGTTCAACAAAATCCTACAATAGCAACAAGAATCCTACAGGAACAGTTAGACAAAATCGAAAAATGGCTAATAAAATGGAGAATTAAGACCAACGAGCGTAAATCGGCGCACATTGCATTTTCACGACGTAAACTCATCTATCCGCCTGTCAGACTAAATAAAATCACTCTCCCACAACACGCTAGACGTCAACAAATCAAATTAAAATGCATCAAACTAAATTAATTGGAAAACACTCAAAGTTAAGTCTAGACTGTAAGCTATTGCTGTACAAAATGATAATTTTATATTATATTTTTAGCCGATCCAGGTTGGATCTAGTAGATCAAGTGGTTTCTTCCTTCACAGCGTTCTCACTGGAAATTCATCTTCAAATCTCTATGGAGGTTGTCATTTCTCACGTACTTCTGCTGATGTTTTATTTATTTCTGAGTATTCACCATCTAGTGTAGCACGGAAGTGCCGGATAACTATGTAAGATTTTAGTATTTTATAAAAGTGCTTTGAAAACCTCGGTTCAATTTGTATTCCAAGCCTTTATGTCAAACTTTATCGAAAGCCTGTGCTACATCCAAAAAAAATTCTAGAACCAACTTTCTTTTTTTCAAGTATATCTTCAATATTGTTTGTAATCCGATGCACTTGTTCGATTCTTGAATAGTTTTCTCTAAAGTCAATTGATAAGATGGAATAAAATTTCATTCTTTCAATTATTGGTTTGAGTCGCTTAAGCAGTAGTTTCTCGAATATTTTTGAAATTATTGGGAGTAAGGAAATCGGTCTGTACCAGTTTTTGTAATTTAATGGTTTGTTTGGTTTAGGTATCATGATTACTTCAGCGACTTTCTATTGATTTGGAACATGATTAAGTCTGAATACTGTGTTAATTATTTCGAGTAGCTTTCGTAGTCCTTTTTTAAGTAGGGCTTTTATTATTTTGCCTCTTTTAATTCTTGCACTGTGACAGAAGCTAAATTATAGCTGTCCACTTTATGTCCTCGTGGTATGTTTTCATCTACTGTTTGTCTAGGTAAAGCCTGGAAGGTATTTTCAAAGTGAGTTGCAAATAATATTAATTACTTTCCAAAGGTAGTACTCTGTATCTTTTTCCCCAGACAAGCTACTTAGGTATTTATTAATGGATTCGGTTTTGATTTCTTTAATATAAAAACGACATTGGAGGTAAAATATGCTTTCGAATGCCCGAATTTTCGACACTTAATATTTATTGTACAGGCCCAATTCTTCGGTTCCTCGATGGTTATTCTTCTGTGCAACAAATGATTCCAATCTTGCTCTTTATTGCCTTATTGTCTGGCGTTAATTCCAAACGGCGATCCTAAACCGACAAATAATTGGTTGATAAAACAAATAAAGTTATCGGTGAACGATAAAACATAGTTGGGGAAAAATAAGTTGGCCCACCCGTACTATGTACCATTATATCAAGACTCGTTATTCCTGATGCATCGATGAATCCTTGCTTCAAAATATCATTACGATTAAAGATTTGATTATTGAGATAATTTTCACCGATTAAATTATGCAAACAAACATACTTTACCCAAATCTACAAAACTCTTAACCTAATTGATGTAAGTACATATACATAAGATTCACAAACATAGATACGTATGTACATAGTTAGATAAGATTTAGAATATTTACCTAATTAAACCCATAAACCGATTAGGCTTATGTATGCTTGAAATATTTTTCAAATATTTATTCATTCGTGCTTTCGTAAAGCTACAGCAACAAAATAAAAATTCATCTTGTCTTGATTAATGATTCAAAGTAATTTAAAATCAATTTTCGGTCCCAACCTAATATTTGCTTTAAAGTTAATATTCGATATGTACATATACCGACATACGTGTACATTGAGTTGAGACGAACACGATATCGATCGAAAACATATATACATATCTCCAACATATGCAGCACAACTTTCAATAATTTGTCATACACATGTTATAGGGGAAATGTTAAGACATTGCACGCACAATTTCAATTAATCAAACATGGCAGGATTTACTTAATTAAATATTTGTTTCGGTTATAAAATTAATTATTTGTTGCCAATTAAATTATGGTTTACTCACACTTGTCGATACACATCGACGCACACAATAATGTAAATAGATTATTGATTAAATTTGTCTATTGTTTATAACCCGAATACACATTTAGCTAAGGTCAACCCACAGACA
Organism: Tipula lateralis; assembly: GCA_963932295.1. NCBI lineage: Eukaryota > Metazoa > Arthropoda > Insecta > Diptera > Tipulidae > Tipula > Tipula lateralis. The sequence continues at coordinate 49,917,933 of OZ010738.1, forward strand.
CCCATGCCCATTCGTATGGTGGTATGAATCCGTTTTCACACCTAACTCTCCACTCCTAACTCTCGGTTCGCCTAACTCCATTACAGACGTACGTCTATATAGGTCCAATTTATGTATAATTATCTGCACATTGCATTACTTCATGCCAGCCTATAGTATGGTCGGCCCATGAATTCTGCACTCCAACAGGGGATTATAGATGTATTCAGATTCATATCTGCTACCTCCCACTCCAACTATAGTAGCTTTAATCTTTACGAGTATACGCCATTTCTGTTCTAATACTATATATATATATATATATATATATATATATATATATATATATATATATATATATATATATATATATATATATATATATATTTGTAATAAAAAAAATCCCGCTGGTCAATTTTAATACTACTAGTGTTAAATGATTGCACAATTATATTTTTATCAGAAACCAGCTTAAATAAAGTTTACTGCAAGCCAATCAATTAAATTTTTCAAAAATGCTTAATCAAAAGTGCATTGTGTTTGAAATCCAACACAACGATCGGCTTTTGTTCCATTGCATATCAATTATTTTTAAGTGCAGTACCACTAGTTCTTGTAAATGTATTCTAAAGCAAACACCTAATATAAAACTCATTGTAATATGGCACCTGTTCAAGAGCTGGAGGCGGTTGAAGTGGTCGCATTGTATCAGGAAGATTATACACAAGTACAAATCGCACGAAAATTAGGAATTAATCAGTCTTCGGTTTCACGAATACTTAAGCGGTATCGTGAGACCTTAGAGTATAAAAGAAAACCCGGACAAGGACGTAAAAGGTGCACAACCGAGCATGACGATCGATTTTTAAAAATGAATTCGTTACGAGATCGAAAGCGAACTTCTACTCAACTCAAAAATGAGTTACTTAGTGCGCGTCAAGTTAATATTAGTGCCAAAACAGTTAGACGAAGATTAAAAGAAGTGAACCTTACTCCAAAACGGCCCGTAACGGCCCGTGATTGCCGTAATCTAGTATACAGAAGAGTTGGAGAACGCTACGCACCGTGTAACATGGTGCAAACTGTAAGCTTTGGTGGAGGTTCAATTATGTTTTGGGGTGGAATCAGTTGGGAGGGCCGTACGGAGCTGGTGGAGATTGGTTTGAGGATGAATTCAGACTGGTATGCTCGTAACATTCTTGGCGATCACGTTTTGCCATATGTGGGCTTCATAGGTTATGACAGTTTTGTGTTAATGCATGATAACGCTCCAGTCCACGTTACTGCAACGGTACGACAATATCTTGGATCTCCAAGATATTAGCATTCGTGCACTTAAGTGGCCACCAATGAGTCCTGATCTTAATCCGATTGAACACGTGTGGGACATTCTAAAACGCCGTATTAGAGCTAGAAATCCTGCACCAGATTCGACAGCTGAGCTGAGAGTTGCAGCGCAAGAAGAGTGGAATCTCATTCAGCAAGAAATGATACAAAGCATTCTACTTAGTATGCCCAGAAGGATGGAAGCTGTAATAAGGGCACGGGGAGAAAATACTCATTATTAAATTAAAAAATTAAATTGTAATAAAGCTAGTTTTAATGATTATAAACCGCTTTTAAAAATTTTTTTAAAAATAGTTGACACATTTTAACATTTTGCAATGAAAAATAGCCGCTATAATTCCATAACGCCACATTTGTGCCTCTTTTGAGAAACTTATAAATTTGGGATCATTTGATACCAGTTCCACTGAAATTGTCCAGCGGGTTTTTTTTTATTACAAAAAAAAATATGCGTTAATTTTGTCCTGGTTATATATATATATATATATATATATATATATATATATATATATATATATATATATATATATATATATATATATATATATATATATATATATATATATATATATATATATATATATATATATATATATATATATATATATATATATATATATATATATATATATATATATTATTGAAACAAGTCTTTCCAGACTTACCATCAATTTACATCTGAATTCTAAAAAACTAAACTATAATGTGGTCACTGTTGATGCAGCGATGTCGCTGCTCACATACTAACGAGCTCGAAGGGTTTGATTCTTTTCAGTCTCCTAACAAAATTATCATTATCCAGTAGCCGAGAGGCTTCCGCAATGACATGTTCCATTAGCCTTGATTCATGCTTCGTTACAAATCTCTTTATTTCGTGTTTTATATCCAGAATCTCCAAATCACTATAACGAATGTTTTTTTCCTTTTTCTCCATTCTTAGGAGCATATAGGGCGTCTACTAGACTGGACCATCGAACTCTATTTGGAGATATTCTTTTTAGTCCCTCCCCCCATGTTTTTCCAAGATGTTTTACTTCAGTTAGCACCGTTCTTTTCCAAGTCACTGCTGGCCTTCCAACTTTCCTGTTTCCTTGTGGATTCCATTCCAGCGACATCCTGGTTATGTCATTTGGTGTCTTTCTCAGTGTGTGTCCTATCCATCTCCTTTTCTGCTTTCTGATCTCCTTAATGTCGACATGGTTTGTTTGTCGCAGTAATTCTTCATTTGTGATCTTATTTGGCCAGAAGCATTTGATCAATCGCGTAAGGCATTTATTTACAAACACTTGGAGTCTTCTTGTGATTTTCTGCGTATGTTTCCACGTTTCACATACATACAGGAGTACTGTACTATAACGAATGTACCAGGGTGCATTGCTATACTCCGAAGTACCTTATTCTGGAAATGTTGTATAAGTTTGATGTTGGTGTTCTTAGTACAACCCCAAAGCTGAATGCCATAAAGCCAGATCGGCTATTTATTGTATTTGCTTAATTTTGACCTTCGTCCAATTAGCCAGTACAATTGTCTATATTTAAGATCAAGCTATTTTATTTTATTTTCATTTAAGCTGAAAAGAAACATCCATAGTGTCTTTTTTTTCGGTTTTTTACATGCCATTATTGGCCTGTACCGTGTCAACAATCTGACTCCAACGATTTCGATCACGAGCCAGCTCTTCAAACCGTTGTAGACAGTTTTCAGATGCCAGATCGCTCTCTACGCCGTGGAGCCATTGTCGCCGACAACGACCTTTTCGCCTACCGAAAGGCGGTTCTCCCTTTAAAGATCGCTGTATCATTCGTTTTGGATCAGCACGCAGAACGTGACCGAGCTAGCGTATTCGCCGTCCTTTGATTTCATGCACGATATCAGGAATTTACATTAAATTCTTGATCTCGTGATTGAAAAGAACTCGGTAAGTTCCATCGACGTCGCGTTTTGGACCATATATCACACACATGATTCTTCTCTCGAATGTTAGAAACCATCTTTCGTACTCATCCGTCAAGATCCAACTCTCACATCCATACAAGACAACGGGTCTGATCAACACTCTGTGCAGTTTCAGCTTATCCGTATTTGCAAGATATTTTGATTTCAGCAGTGGACGTAGAGGATACAAAGCCCGATTGCCAGCAGCAAGGCGAACCTTGATATCCTCTCCCACACTATTATCTTGAGTAATGAGAGATCCAAGATACTTGAATCTCATCACTCCTTCAAACGTGTGGTTTCTACTACTGAAATCAATTGCGTCTTGGTCTCGAAAACCAGAGATCAGATATTTGGTTTTGGACTCATTGATTTTGAGACCAACGGAAGCTGAAAACTGTTCCAGTGGATCAAGTATCTCTTTCACTCCGTTGCCATTTAATCCAATCACACAGATATCATCTGCATACGCAAGAAGTTGATTGGATTGTCGGAATAAGATATTGTCCTGAGGTGTTGCACTTTTACGAAGGATGTATTCCAACATGAGATTAAAAAGTATCGGGGACAGCGCATCTCCTTGTCGAACACCAGAAGTGATTGCAAAAATTCTCGATAGCCAACTTTGACACAGCATTGTGATTGCGTTACTGTCATTTTACACAGATGTACATATTTTTTTGGTATTCCTAAATATTCAAGCGCATACCATAGCCTCTCTCGATTGATCGAGTCATAGGCTTGCTTGAAATCTAGGAATACCTGGTGTACATCGCGAGATGTTTCGTAGTACTTGGAAAGAATCATCCGTAGCGAAAAAACTTGATCAGTGACTGACCGATTTGGACGGAATCCTCCTTGATAGTCACCGACAATTTCCTCCGCTAGAGGAGTAATTCTTCCTAAGATAATGTATGACAGTAACTTGTATACTGTGCAAAGGAGAGCTATACCGCGATAGCTCTCCTTTGCACATTCGCATTTCATGCGATCACCCTTTTTGAATATTGGGCATAACGCGGCCACTTTCCATTCATCAGGCATAACTTAATTTCGCCATACCAATCGAACAAGGTCGAAAAGACAGTTCCACAAAGTTAGCCCTCCGAATATCAAGAGCTCTGAATTAATGCAATCAACCCCTGGTGAACGATTTTTCTTTAATCTCTGCATGGCCATTGTGAATTCCTCATAGGATGGATCCTCAATGAACATCTCCGCGGTATGTATTTGAGAGTATTCAAATACATCTTGTGATACATTTGGAACATTGAGTAGATCAGAAAAATGTTCACGCCATGTATTGAGTACCGCATCGACGTTAACACAGAGGTTTCCATCCTGGTCCCGAATGGCAGTTGACCGAGATCTTAAGGTATGGTGCAATTCGGTGATTCCTTTAAAGAAACCACGCGAGATGTGCTCATTGCTCAGTTGTTGTACTCTTAAGACCTTGGCCTTCCACCATTCGCGCTTCTTCTTGTTTTTCACTGCCTTGTTTTTCCTTGCAATTGTAAACCGAGTCTGCGCTTCATTATAGGCTATATTGCGTTGCTCAACAGCAAGACGACACTCCTCATCAAACTAATCATTTTTGGGATTAGTTTTCACTATACCGAGAGTGTGCTGTGCAGCATCGACAACCGAAGTTTTCAATACTTCCCAGACACTGTTCACATCATCAGATTGGTAATTGGATTGCATAATGCTATTGCTGACAAGATCTTGATATTTTCTTTATTTATCAGACCTTCACAGGAGAATCGCGTTTTATATTCTCCTGTTCTCCTTGACTTGTACGAAAATTTCCATCGTAGCTTTGCAGCAACCATAAAATGGTCACTGCCTACGAATTTGGTTGTCATACCCAAGTTATAGCAGAGTTCTCGTACGGCACCATCACGCCGGTTACCTAATCATTTAGTCGTAAAGTTGACATGTGCAGATTTTAATTCATTAAGTTTGATTTTCCATCGCTTGGTCCTCTGTCGAATTTCATCACTTGGGTAATGAAGCTTATTCGCCGCCTCTTCCGCAGTTTGTCCTGTTGCTAGTATCGTGGTGTCGTCAGCAAACGTTTCTATGCTTACGTGATCGGACTGTTGTCTTAATTTAAAAAGCCTTTCAGATAAATATGATCTCAAAAGATCGATATATGGCTCCGGTAGCATAACATTTAGTTTATGTATTAAACCCTCGTGCCATACCTTATCGAAAGCTGCTGCCAAATCGAGAAATAAGATCGAATAAATTTGTTTATCTTCTAACGCCTTTTCTATAATATCTGTAGTTCTGTGAACGTATGATCAATTGTAGAATGTTTTCATCTGAATCCAAATTGATGATCCGTTATTAGGTCTATAATTTCAATTATTGGCTTCATTCTTCCCAAGAAACGTCTCTCCATTAGCTTCGAAATGATAGAAAGTAGGAGTATCGAACGATACGATTTAGCTTCATTGAGTGGTTTATCTGGTTTCGGTTATATAATAACTTCCGGAACTTTCCAGACAGAAGGAACGTGCCGTAATCTAATAACAGCATTAAACAAGTGAGTTATAGTTTAGCAAAAGCTTTCTTTGGAAGTTGCTTTAAAATTTCACCCGTTATAAGGTCATACCTAGAGGCCTTCACATTGAACTTTACTTCCATATTTAATTCTTTCTGGAACTCCACCCCCATAGTTGTTGCTTCCAGTTTCGATTATAACATCCGATTCAGTCTCATTCGGTTTAAAACTATCAGCCCGATTATTAGCAAATTCTTCAGTTTTTGATTGGTTATCCTAGTCCACGAGAGTCTGCTTAATTGGGATTGTTATATTTTTTGTTGCCTTCCATAGCGAGTAGTTTGTATCTTCATCAGCGGTGAATTTCTCGCTCCTACATAGCTTTTCTTGTTTCTAAGACCAGATTCCGAATTTCTCTTGGGTAACTTTTACCAAATATTTTAAATATTGTTCCTTTAGTATTATTCCAAGTGGCTAACTGAATGGTATCGGTGAAGTTTTCTTAGTCGTGATTGTAGGTTAATCTTGCTTTCTAATTCAGATCTGAAGCTCTCCCAATCTGTTGTTTTATTGGCAAGAGTTGGCCTCGTTTCCTTTCTAATTATCTTGTCGCTTAAGGAAAATATCACTGCAGAATGATCAGAGTCCATATCTGAATTATCTTCTACTTCAATATAATTTGATGAATCCAGTACATCAAGAGTTTTACCTGCATCCGTGGGCGAATTCGTTGTCAGTGGAATGAATGTTACATCCCATTTCTACTATTGCATTTTTAAGTTCGTTACCTTTGGTTGTTGAAAGCCTAGAGCAAAATTCAACATGGTTTGAATGTTGTAGGATACTCAAGTAGTTCGGTATCTTCAGGTTATATCTAGGTGAACAATTAACCACTCTTAACTGAAGACGTTGTGTGGTAAATGTAATTTCTTCTGTGGTAAACTAGGTTTCAAGTGATAGATAATACTGGCCTTCATGGTTTAATATAGTTTTTTATTATAACAGCAGTTCCTTCTCTTGCTTGGTTATCCGGATGAATTGTTTTATAAAGGTGGTAACCCTGAATTGTTAAGTAAGATTGCCTGGTAGAGTGGGCTCAGATATCAGACACACATCGATATTTTTCATTTTTAAAAACCGTTTTTTTTAATACCGTTAGCATTCCAAGTAGCTATTCTCAGGTTTTCTTGCTAAAGCACCCTGTTCCAATCTTTGTAGCCTTTCAGAAAGGTTGCTTATGGCATTCATTACATTCTGCATCATTTCCATCATGATATTCAAATGAGAAGGGTTCAAAGCTGGTCCGGAACTGACCTTTCCTGTTTTAACTACTTGGCGCTTATGATAAACCGCCTCTTATATGATGACTAAAAGGTTCTGACGGTTAACGTTTTTGTCGTTGGTTTACTTAGATTATTTCTTCTTTTTTGAAGTTATCTCGCTACCAGGCATCCTCGGTAATTTGCAGGATGGGCTTGTGCACAGTTTGAACACTTTGCTGCAGTATTCTTGGGTTTCTCACAAGAAATAGTTAAATGTTTCTCAGCACATTTAACACAGCTAGATTCATGTTGGCACAGCTTTTGAGTGTGGCCATACCGCTGACAACGTTCACATTGTGGAGTTATATGGTCACTTCTAACCGCTTCAATTTTTACACCGATATGGCGCATATACTTTATTTCATAAATTTTTTGAATACCTTCTTTGTTAGCGAAGGTCAGCATGAATAACGGAAGAGGAATTCTTAGTTCTTCATCCCCTTTCTTAGTCTTTTTAATTTTGTTGACGTCATCAAGGATTTCAAAACCTCTTTCACTCAGTTCTCTCTTAATATCTTCTGGGTCGCATGATTGGTGCAAATTTCTAACCATAGCCCTTATCGGTTGTGAATGTTTATTTTCATATGAATGCCAGTGTTGCTGCCAGGCGTTTAAGTATTCTGTTAGAATTCAATATAATCTAATCAATTTGGCTTCAAAATTGATGCTGTTGTCCTGTAATGTTAGTTTTTTCGGGCTGAGTTTTAGTTTTTTGATGTTGATGGTGTTCCGTTTTGTCTGATATTCGCATCCTTTTTTTGGATTTTGGTAGTAGCCATTCTGTTTCATGTGCTACTACTTCCTCTTCTTGGCTCCAATCAGGTACAATGCAATTATTTTTTGTGGGTGGCTCTATTCAATCATCAGTTTTAATTGTTGGATCTCACACTGTTCTTATACTGTTCTAACTAGATTATGCATGGCCATGTGGGTGGGAGCATTCATGTTTCGTAAATATTACGAACAAAACTTCAGACCCCTAGAATACCACCACAGTATCCAGAGCTTGTCGTAGAAGGCGACTAAATTGGCTTGGATCGCTGAGCTGCCGAAAAATGTCAACAAACTAAAAAAAATCGGGTACCGCCAAAACAACAATGACCCTCCGCTTAAGTGCAGTCACTCCGAAAACCTGACGCGTTAATTTACGGCACTATCACATGTATGTATATGAAAGAGTATCGGCTGGAACTCGTGGCGCCAAAAAAACTCGATGGCCTAAAAGTGGAGACCATGTGTCCCAAGGCTATATACGTTGCTACATAGGAAAGTTGAAAAAAAAAACTTTGTGGAACTGTCTTTTCGACATTGTTCGCTAGGTATGGTGAAATGAAGTTATACCTGAAGAATGGAAAGTGGGTGCGTTATGCCCTATATTCAAGAAGGGTGATCGCTTGAAATGCAAAAATTATCGTATTAAAGCTGTCCGTTACACAGCATACAAGTTACTATCATGAATTATCTTGGAAAGAATAACTCCCTGGAGGAGGAAATTATCTGTGACTACCAAGGAAGATTCTGTTCAAATCGATCAAGTTTTTTCGCTACGGATGATTCTTTCCAAGTACACTACGGAACATCTCGCGATGTACACCATGTATTTTTAGATTTCAAGCAAACCTATGGCTCGATCAATCGAGAAAGGCTATGCGCTTGAATATTTAGGAGTATCAAACAAATACGTACATCTGTCGACCGATGCTATTAATTCCCGTGTCCCACAAGATGCGCTGTCTGTTCAGATATTCAGCTGTTCAGTCAATAGCTCTAGATTATAGCCATATCAAATCCTAGTCATATACAGCTGGATAATAGTTACCCGTCATATGTATATGCAGATTTGTTGTGTTCACCAACATATGTATGTCTTGCAGTATGATAACCAAACACTACTAATCCACCGATGTTATCGAGTATATAAGACGTAAACATTTCGCTTGACATATAATTTTGACCAAAATTAGGTTACACCAAATATTGACGAATGGCAAGACGCCAAATCTCAGGTGTTATACAAAACTATGACGTTGTCGCTCAATATCAGTGGACTAACAATAAGTTTTATATAAAACGAAACTCGATAAGAGATCGCGATTTCCTTATCAACTATTGATGCATAAAATTTATTTTGAATTAGATCGTTTTGAGTATATAAATATCGATGAATAGCAGTCAAACTATATCAGTCCTCTATCGCAATTTGACCAAAATGCAGCTGTTCTTAGTATTGTCCATTGTAATCGCCCCAATATTTGGGCTAATGGTGAGTTAAGATTTATAAATTATAAAATCGATTAAATACTAAATTCCTTAATATTTACAGATTATGAATGATAATGAATATCCACCACCTTCGGTATCACCTACTGGGGTGAACGGGAACTATGCCGGCCGCACTCAATTCCCATGGCAAGTTTCAATTCAACCAATGAACAATCCCGAAGCTCTTGTCATCCGATGTTGTGGATCATTAATTTCATCGAATCGTGTACTAACGGCAGCCCAATGTAAACGCGACTTCTCATCGTTCAAGCTGGGTTTTGGTAACATCAATAGAACAACACCGAAATTCAAGCAGACAATAAGCCGCACCGATATCGTAGTACATCCTCGATACAACAGCAAAACACATAGTAACGATATTGCAATAATAACGCTCCTGGAAGATGTACCGTTTAGTTCCGTATTACAACCGATTCGATTACCGCGTCGCTCACAAAGTGGAATGGATACGTTTTCGAATAAAATGGCATCGGTGGCAGGTTGGGGTCGGGCTGGCGATAAATCAATCAAACCACCCAATTTGCTACAAGTCGCTGTGTTGAATGTGACGTCAAATCTAAATTGTAAATTACTATATGGCAGTGATTTTGTAACAAGACGAACAGTTTGCGGCCATGGAACAGAGATTTCTAGCGGATACAGTAGTCCGTGTGGTGGTGATTCAGGCAGTCCGTTGACATTGGTGGATGTTGACGGTAGAGCAACTCAGATTGGAATATTCTCGTTTATACCACAAAATGGATGTGGGAGAGGTTATCCGGCTGGGTTCACATATACGGCGGAGTATTTGGATTGGATTAGCCAGCACACTGGAATTCCAATTATAAATTAATCTTATTAATTTAATTATTAAATAAATTTTTATTTGCAACATAAATTCATGGTTTTGTAATTGATAGGTTGTGACGAATCACAAATGTCACCAGTGATAATTAAAAAGAGTCAAAAAAATGTAGCAGTAGTTTTGGGGTTACCCTGTAACCAAATGTTTACACATACGAACAAAATAAAAATAAATAATGAAATAGGCGGAGCAAACCAAATACGACGAAAAGAATATTCGCGAAGTGTAGAGATGCAAACGGTAATGGAATGTTCCATAAGGATTTATGTCGTATAAATATGTGTAGACATTTGAGTTATGACTCAGTTCAATTTGGAATTTTAAAGTGTTAATTTCGGGAACTGATAAAAAGTGAAAGTGAATTATTTAAAAAATTGTAGTGATAATCATTGTGGAAAACAAGTGTAATAATAATTATTTGTGAAATATTTGTGGTATTTATTGGGAAGTAAATTTATTGTTAAGATTAAAGTTTGCGAGTTTAATATTCACCAGTGATCGAACCGGATAAATAATTTAAATAAACACTTGGCTAAATCGTAACAATTGGTGACAGCGGTGGGATTTTGAATATCGTAAAATGAAATTATTGGACTTAAAAGTGGCAGATTTGAAGAAGGAGTTGTGTCAACGAAATCTATCAACTACGGGCAAATGAGTTGCAGATTAGACTCTGTACAGCTTTGATGAAGGAAAATCTTGACCCAGATCAACATGAATTTAATTTGGGGACACCGAGTTCAACCGAGATTCAACAGGTGCAAGTAACAACGGAATCAACGCTCAAAACGGAAGACGAGAATCTCGCCGTACATCAGAAGGGTTTGACATGGAACAATTAACGGCGGCTATGCAACGAATGCAAGTTCAGACGCAACTTCAAAAGCAGCAAATGATCGGCAGTCTCAAAACCGATATGAGAACAGGACAAGAGGGCATCATCGAACGGTTGGAGCAGCAAGAAAAATGTGTCAATGAGAAATTTCGACGACGAGGTGACCGCAGCGCTCAAATTGCTCGACCAACCAACTCGATGAAATTGAAGCCATCAGCGTTTGACGAAACAACGCCATTTAACATCTTCAAACTCCAGTTTGAAATGGTGGCTACAAGAAACGGTTGGTGTGAGGAGGATTGAGTGGCAGTATTAATTGTGGCGCTAAAAGGAAGTGCTACAAATCGTGTAGGAATACGAACGAGAGAACTACGGCCAAATCATGTTGGCCTTTGAGCGTAAATATGAAGGTGACCACCGACTGGAGTTACATCGTATGGAATTGAAGGGACGATGTCAAAGAATAGGAAAGACGCTCCAAGAGTATGCGTCTGATATCGAGTGGTTAGTGCATCTCGCTCACTACAACATGGCGGATGAATACACAGAGCGGATCAAGATCGACGCTTTCACCGATTGAATACGGGATCCGGATACGAAACGTGCTGTAGTATTGTCTCAAAAAGCAACGTTTGCGGAAACCATCGTGTACTAACCAACGAAACTGCAAAAAACATCATTAAACCAGCAGTCAAGGTACGTCGTGTGGAAGTGGAACCAGCAATCAGTCACAAACCTGGAAATAACATCAAACCAGCAGAGAACTGGCGGACAACGAGTTTCCGGGATGGAAATAGTAAAATCAGATGTTGGGTTTGTGACAAAACAGGACACATTTCGCGGGAATGCTGGTAGTTAAGGCGTACACGGGCGAGAACACCATCGCCGATGTACCGAAGACCACCAGAGGAAAGGAAAGTACCAGCCGAGGAGGAATGCCAAACAACATCGAAGGCGTCATATACGAGTAAGAGTCAGCTTTGAGGAGTAAAAACTGACTCTCACAACCAAATGTTCCATAACCTTCATCTCCATTTCCAGATTGGCAAAAGGTGGTGATAGCTTGATGGTGAGAGGCGAAGTAGAGGGACAATCCAGTTTGATAACGTTGAACACCAGAGCAACAAGAACGATTGTGCGGCCGAATTTATTTACGGATGGAGTTCAACCTATATGGATGGGTTCAAGCTACAAACGGCGACCGGCGACAGTGCAGCTATTAAAGGAAAGAAGGTAGCAATAAGAATCGGGAACAGTGGTTTTCGACATAAACTTCTGGTGGATGAGGTCATCCTGGTATATCGGACTGCCTTTGCAACTGAACAACGGAAAGGATTCAGTCGTAAGGAGGATAAAATTGTATCATCGGACGATGCTACCACCACACTCGGAAACGGTTGTATGAGGGAAATTGACGCAGGAAGCGTTGTTGGTGATCAAAGACATCGACGAAAAAAGTAGTGATAATTCCACTTAAACCTCAATTTCAAGCGTTGTTAGGAACACTGGTTTATTTACCGATGGTACTAATGAATACAGCAATACATTTACCTTCCCTCGAAGTAATGCATCATCAGTAATTGAGCTCGCGGTTATAAGCATTTGTTTAGGGGACAAAATAACCTGGAAAATGACAACACAGTGACCACTGTAATAGATGCAAGTCTAAAGCGTCATAGCTCCCATTAGTGGCAAGCCCCACTAATTTTGACTAAACTATTTTGATATGTAACCACCTAGTCATTAACCTGGATGCACGCCGATATAGAGACTTAAGAATACTGTTTTATGTATACAAGAAAGATCGAGGATCGTGAAAAACCAAGAATCATTGGGGAACTAGAGTAACGGTTTCAAAAAGTATTACAATGGCTATGAATTAAATCTGATGAAACCACTAACAACGGTATAGATAGTCAAGAGGCATCAGCAAACTAACTTCTGCACAGGCAAATGTCCAAGGCATCGATTGAGTCATACTTTGAATTCAGTCAATTACCAAAATTCAGATAAAGGTGAAACGACAGGACATCCGAATTCGAAGTTCATATAGAAACTAATGAGACTGACGATACTGGCAAGTAACAACAGATCCAGACCAGCTTTTAAAATTAAGTTTAGAACCCATTAGAGACAAATACGATTAAGTTTGGGAAATTCTGAAAAACTGCTTCAATAACAGGAGGTTACTTGTATCTTATCTGTACTCTTTATTGAATCAGCATACTTGTAGCGCAGAATACGCTGCTTCAATCAAAAGCTTACGTGATACAATTACCGAGTGCTTATACGTCATCAAGTTTACAGGAATTAGATTCAAAATCTGGAATCTTTCACTTTGTTGAAAAAATTCGACACATCGGAGAACGACGTCGAATTGATTAATTTTGTTCTTCTTCGTTATGCACGGTGAGCTTAGCGAACAGATTCACTATTTACTTATAGAAACTAATGACAAAACAAATGCCTACGGTCAATTCGGTTGTGACATAAAACAGTGTTGCCAACTTAAAGATGTGACCTTCTAAAAAAACACGCTTTACATGAATATGACACTACATTAAGACTCATTATCAATTTAGACGAAAAATCTTCAATTTCAACAGACAGCCTTAGGATTGCATTTCTGTACTCAACTCGTTGATCAGGATCACTCGGTAGTAATTATTGGACTAGTTGAATTTTGTACGGGAACATTTTCAAATCAGTTTTCAAAATTGGACTTAAACTGCGTCCAGAAATGTGTAACTGGGAACCACGTTTCCGAATTGATGTTTCTGGAGACTTTGCAACACTATCGCGTACCAGAGCCACATTTTCAGCGTTACGAGATGTCCGTTGTCTTCCAGAACGTTGTCTGTCTGCTGTCGTCTTCCTATTGGAAGAAGCTTTTGTGTCAACTGAATCTTGAATGGAAACAAATGCAAATCCTTGTGCAAAATTGTGGCCAAACTTGTTCTTTGAAGACCAAGCTCCTGAGCACGGCGTCGAATTGAGGTTGATGGATTGTTTTGAACACTTTCTTCAGCAGCAGTAATGTTTTCAGCCGATCTTGCAGTTTGCTGTGACTTACGCTTGGGCTTATCACCTACAGACCCTATTTCTTCGAAATCATTCACTACACGATAAATAGTGCGTTTTGTTGGCACGTTGTTTCTCCCAATAATTTCACGTATGTTTTAACGATTAGAACACGTTGGTTTATCGAATATTTTTCCATAATAAATTTGCCACGTGTCTACTTCACTACTGCCAAATATGAACTGTTAAAACTAACGTTTATCAAAATGGCGGCAAAACAAAGTAGTATACCTTACCGGCGGACACCTTGGATAACGATTGTAAGACGGTCGCCCGCTACCACTGTTGTAAAAATGTCTGCATGAAATTTTAATCAATTTAATTTAATAACATGAAGTAAATCCCAAAACATTTTATGTCCTAAACAAATACAACCATATTGAATAATTCAGCAAGAGCCGCAACATTAAACAACAAACATACAACATAAAATGCTTTAAGCTTTGAGATTATAAATTAAATTTTATGAAAGGAATTTAAAGCCCATATACCCGTTTATATTTAGTGCTTTAACGTCCGTAGATGACCTTTCGGTTTGTGTATGTTGTTCGTCATACACACTCGTATACAAACGTTAATATGATCAATATTCGCCTGCTTCCATCGAACTTTACAAAGAAAATTTTTATATAAAGTTGGTAAGATGTTCACATCTTTCGTTTATTAAATTGATTATTTCTCAAAATGAACTTTGAACTACTGTAACCCGACACACATATATATATATAACGTCTCGAGCGATATACGGAGACAATATATTGCGAGTATTCGTTAAAGTTAGACTAACTACGTGTGTGTATGTGGAACATAGCTTACATTTATTAATTTTTCTCATTCAATTTCAATTTCAATAACATCTGAAATTGAAAATTTTACATTTTTATGATATTTTTCGCAACACAACAATAGAAAGCATATCACAAAGAGTAAATGTCCAATTTAAACTTTAGAAGTAAGAAATTCATGAAATATCTGTCACTCATTCAAATATCTACCGATACAACACATACAACACATCTCTTTGGCCATGTTAAACATGAAGGGCGTGGCTTTACTCTCGATAAATTTTCTTTACACTCTGGTATGGCTGTATACTCTCGGAAAAAACTGGTTTCCTTTCGGTAAGCGCATACTTCATCTTGATGAACCTTTCTGAGTTGATTGGCAGTGCAAAGGGAAGATAAATTCTTAACCTTACATGTAGCAGGTGTAAAAAGAGTTTTGAGTGGTTGATTTGTTAGTGAAAATAGAAATAGAGGACGATTCTGGATGGCAGGATTCGTATCAAATATTAATCCCAGGTATAAGTTGGACATTGATACGACATATATTAACGATATTATGTCATAGTTCGTTTACAGTGGCCACATCGCACCAACTTATTCAATCGCTGAAATTGAATTAGTAATATCTTAGTTATTTGCCCTATTACCTTATTATCTGTTTCTTACACCTCATAGTAATGCCACAAATATAAGATCTTGGTCCGAATTGTACATTGAGACGACAAATATTAACGAAATTGGCATAGTTCATATACAGTGGCCACATAGTCTTAAGGAAATAAAGTCCACATAGTTCACAAGCTACCTTTGCAACTTAATAACGGAAAAGAACTAATTGCAAGAATAGAATTATGCTAGGTCATCGAACGAAGCTATACTACCTCAATCGGGAACAGTCATTTTGGGAAAATACAATAGGATACAAGTCCTGATTGCGAGTGGTCAAACTTAACAAAGAGCAACAACAGACCAAAGAAAGTATGATCGGGGAAGGTTTGATGATTTCTAATACAAACCTACTCCAAATTTATAGAATACGTCAAAATGTCCGTTTTTGGAACAGATGATCACAACAGTCTCATTTATATGCAGATGTAGATAAAGTTTAATTCGTAGAGAATTACGAAGACACAAAATAAACCTGAAGATTTCTAGACGTAGACTTACATGAGTCAAAGCAGAAGAATCAACCGTTCTAATAGAATGACGAAGACGAGGTTCAAAAAGTTGGTCGTGCACAGAACCATTGCTTTCACATCTAGCTCCTACAAATAAACGTTTGAAATGGCCGAGAACATCAATTCATCATAATGCGTCGTGCAATGAAAATCAGCCGGCTCAATTGGTCCAGCAATTGAACTTAAAAAAGTTCAATTGGTCCAGCAATTCGCTGTGTGGGCCTGTGACAAACAGGAAATCGAAGAAGATTTTACGCAAAAAATCATCTTTTCGGACGAGGCGCATTTCCATCTATACAAGTATATGTGGAGAAGCCAATCCATCCATTGCGTTTTACTGTTTGATTCGGTTTGTGGTGTTGTGGCATTATTGGGTCGTCTTCGAAGATGAGGCCGGTGACACCTTTACGGCCAACAAAATCATCTACCGCCACCTGTATATATGTGATTTTAAGATTTGTAATTCGAGTTGTTACTTGTATGTCGTAATTCGCTATAAGTCGGTTTCGATCTGATGATGACGTCTTTTAATGACTGGTTGATCGAAAAAGATCAAATCCATATCGTCAGGCATAAAGCATTTGTTACAGGACTTGATGTGTTCAATCGTGGCACGACAGTGCTAGCGAATTACAAGACTTGATTCGAAATTTTGATTTATAAATTTATTTGATTGTGGGCGTAAAGATGTTACAGAATTATATGGTTACTACACCAAATTACACCCCGCAAGTGAATTTTTTCCCACCATTTTTTTGGCTATGATTATCTTATGCCTTAATGCGGTTGAGTTGTCTGGAGTCACCCGCTTAGTGACTTGAATTGGCCGGAGTGAAAACAGTCTGACTGCATACTGTATTTTTGGTGGCCTGCATTCTGTATTCGCCCACCTTAGTGTGTTTGGCTCGGTTACAGCATTGGACGAACTTTATGGAAAATATGTGAGCCTTGAGCGCGTGAACCACTACATTGAGAGCAGTCAGGCACAACTTCATTGTGAGCAGTAAAAATTTTGGCCGTTTTAGGCAGGAGCTAGCATCAAGTTTTTAAAAATTTGTACCAAAAGGAATTGACTTGAAATATGTTCCTAAACAGAGCCGTTAGGGTCATCAATGTAAAGCGTGATGCTTCTTTAAGATTTGAATTTTGTAATTCGAGTCGTTGTTGTTTATATGTTGTAATTCGCTAGGCCGCGGTTTCGAACTGATGATGACGTCAATGAATGACCACTAAATCGAAAATATGATAAAGATGTATATACTGTGCGATTCGTATATATATGTAGGTGTTCAATCGTCTCACGACACCTACATATCACTCGCATATGAAAATGCCGGAGCGTTGTGAGCTGTCAAGGCCGTGTGGCTTATTAACATTTTAAATATAAGATAGCCATCAAGTGTTACTCATATAAGTGTTGACGGATGAAAGTTAAAATCAGGAAAGAATAACGTAACCATCCGGATTAAGTTCATGTGGAGGAAGAGCACAGGCCTATATATGGAGTGAAATTCCTAAGTTAAACGATGAAATGATATTGAACTAAATGAGATATTTAATTAATCGATACCCGGCTTGACCGTTTTAAGATCGCTTTAAGAGCAGTTCTCATCAAACACATCCAATTACATCTGCGGTGTATGACATAAAGCTTTGGAGTGCTTAGCGCCCTATATGAAGTGCAACAACCCAGAGAGATATCATTAGGATATAATATAAAGTTCGAGATTGTACTAGAAATTTGTTCAAATACCTAGAAACAAGAAGTCTTCGTATATAAAGGTGTAGAAGGGGACACTACGTATATTGTTCAGTTTTGGATTTTAATCGGTGATAATTGTCAAGTGGCGAATATATGTAACACTTTCCACACTCGCATAACGTCCAACAAAATTAGTAACACATAAAATATGCAAGATTATTTTTTTATGTTGGTTTGCCGTAAAGATAAGCTAAGTATTTACGTTAGATCACGGTTCACAAGAAGTAAGTGTACACTTTTAAGTATTGTTCCGATAAAAATTTATTGATTAGCAATGCCAATAACGTTTATACGTTATGATGTCGACGGTGTACAAAGGTCTTGATAGTACATAAAAAAATATGCTTTTCAAAATACAAAAGAGATTTGCTCTAACCACTAAAGATTAAATAAAAGAAAAATTTTACGGTAAACCGCACGTATTTACCTTTGGGCAATAATCATAAATAAAACAAACACAAAACTTTAAGAAATGAAGGGAAAACATTTTTACAACACCTTGCAAATATGTAGCCAACAATGTATGTACTTATATGATTATTATTATCTCGTTACATTTCTTCAGGGTCTTGAAGTGTACAGACAAGCTACATAAGACATTACAAACCGCATAACCAAAAAAAATTGTAAATAACTTCTTCTGCTGCATCGCTGGTTAGCCAAAATCAGTTCCTTGAGACTATGAAAAGGCTAAAATAACACCACACCTCTGGTGGTATTCGCCCTCGAGATGCAAAATTAATACGTGGGTAGGTACTTGACAGTGTTGTGTCTTCGATTTCTCATTGAAACACTAGTTGTATAGGGTCACCAGTGAATCAGCTGACCACCGCGGTAAATTAAGGGAACACCTTTCAAACATTTGTCAAAACATCACTTGTTAAGGGGTCACCTCCGTATTTGAGCTCAGAGCGTTAAAATAATACCAACATGATTTTTCTTTAGTGTTAATTGATGTTGCGTCGAATGTTTGGGCATTTCCAGTTTCTTAATTCGTTGATTTGCTACCAGGGTAGTAGTATTAGTATCGAAATGAAAAAAACAGAATATGACTTGAAAACAATGAGGTGCCTGGATGGCAAAAGGGAGATGAGAAGTTTTTTAAGGAAAATCGAGAAGTTACGCGTAATCATGCGAGATCACCTTCACCCATGTTCCGAAGACCACTAGAATAGAAGAAACGAGAGACCAGACAAGGGGACTATGTGAAATCATGAGTGACTCATGAACTTGCCAAAGTGGAGACAGTTTGACGTTTAAAGGTGAAGTAGACAATAGATCCAGTTTCATAACATTTGATTCGTGAACTATGAAATCGATTGTGTGGTCCGATCAAAAATGTAGTGGAAATCGCTATAAGGGACAAACGGTAAATGAAAGCAGCTATTAGTGGTAAGAAGGAGTCCGTCTTACAAATCAGTAGCCAATTTAGACATGTATTACTGGTGACAGATATAGTGGATAAGGTCCAGTTCGGATTTCATGAGGAATAACGGATTCGTATTCGATTTTGGAAGAGATTAGAGATTTTGGAGTGTAAAGTTTTGGAAGCTGCCGCTCGATCGAAACAGAGGAAAGTCATTATATTTGATCAACGTTCGAAGTTGCCACGACATTCGAAGACATTTATGGAGTGCATCAAATAGAAAGTACGTTAACTCTATTTGAGAATTTTACTGAGACAGTTGAGTGAGAAATATCCGATTAGCCGGTAATTACCAAATGGTGGCATACATAGTTGTAAAATTACATAATTATAGGTATCGATTAATCGTAGCCGTGCTATAAATTATTTTGCAATCTTATCTGCAGAATCAAGTGTTGAAACAACTAACGTCATATTGAACATGTATATAGGAGTGACGATCTTGCCCAAGAATATAGTACTGTTTCAATAGTTACATGAATAGCAATTTCAACAGAAAATGTTGAAGAAAAGATGAAGAATCCATTAAACAAAACCGTGGATTGAAACGATCTGATCTTTGCCCAATATGATTGATAGAGAATTTATAGAGTAGCCAAACCACTCAACCAACTTATTCGTTTCTGGTATAGGTGAGTACAATCGGTAAATAGCGGTAAAATTGTAACAATAAAAGTCATCTAACCTAAATTATTATTTCAAAAGCTTCCGACTACCTTTATTCATTAGACCAAAACAGATTGTATAATCTGAACAACCCATACTGTGATCCTTTTTCCATGCAGTTGTAGTTTACCTTTCAACCATATGTACACCGTTACAAGTAGTCTTAAGTGCTGAAACTGGGATATTTGGCAAATAGGTTAATCGGCTTGGTTAGATGCATTCGATGGCACTTCATCTAGGCATTCTTGATTCAAATTGAGACTTTTTATTTATTGCTTTCTATCGTATGAACGATATACGTTGTGTTACATAAAACTCGAATTAACCACAGATTATGCAATAACAGAACCGTATAAGATAGGCAAACTCAACAATCCAAAAATAAACATTTTGACTTTAGTACATTTTGACTCAAACCCCATAATTGTCTAAATACTATTCTACGAAATTGACGAATCACAACTGGTGATAGACTCCCCAAAAATAAAAGTAACATATACTTCGCCAATCTGACAGAGACTATGTTTTAAACAAATGAACCCTATAAACAACAATTGGTAAAGCGCCCTGCTTTCAAACAAACATTTAAGCATTTATCTGCTTCTATAATGACCAGGTCATCAAGAAAGCTCTGAGCACAAGTAACTCACTAACATGAGAGGTGAAAGAACACCTTCTTCTGGCGGCAGCCGCTAAAACTTTGACAGAAACTAAAAAATCAAATACAGTTCGATTACAGCAACACGAAACCGATGATTTAGTCAATGCCTATCCTCAGTGATGGTAAAAAATGAAGTACTATCAAAAACACCTGAAATATCCATATGAATATGATTATTAAGTGACATTACAATTCTTCTAACTACAGGGCCATTCAGTCCGTAGGATGACACATAGATGGCGTTACTAGATTTTTTTCCATATGGTTTTGATTTAGTACTAATTTTCAAACGATACGTGTATAAATTTGACAACAAGCTGACTATTGATTCGTGAGTTTTAGTGCAGCAACTTTTGTTTTTGAAAAAAAATGGAAAAAAGTGAATCGAGTTTTGCTAAAGCATTGCTTTTTGATGAAAAAAAAAATACAGTGGAAACCAAACAATGGCTTGATAAACATTATCTGAAGTCTACTCCATCGAGACAAATGGTAAGGAAGTGTATTAAATGTGGTCGTACCAGCAAAAATGATGCAGAGCGCAGAGGACGCCCAAATGAGGCTATTATTCCAGTAAACATCAAAAAATCCACAAATGGGTTATGAACGATCTCAAATTGAAGGTGTTCGAGCTAGCTAACATAGTAAAGCTGGTAGTGTTTTTACCATTTTACACGAACATTTGAATCTGTGAAAGCTTAAATGGGTGCCGCGTGAGCTCACAGTCGATGAAAAACAACAACGAATCGAGGCTTCAGAGGAGTGTTTGATCGATGCTTCAGAGGAGTGTTTGGCGCTGTTAAACCGCAATAAAATGGAATTTTATCTTCGATACGTGACAATTGATGAGACATGGCTTCCCAATTACACTCCAGAATCAAAAAGACCGTCAGCTGAGTGGACAGCAGTCGACGAACCGAATCCAAAGCGAGCATAGACGCAACAGTTGACCGGTAAGGTGATTGCGTCTGTGTTTTGGGATGCGAACGGAATAATAATCATCGAATATCTCCAAAAAGGAACCACTAACAACAGCGACTATAACTGTGCACTTTTGAATCAATTTTAGGCTGAAATCGCAAAATCGGCCACATTTGCAAAAGAAAAAAGTGTTATTTCACCTAGAGAATGCACTATTCACAAATCACAGTTTGATAAAAACGATGGCAAAATTGAATGAATTGGGCTTCGAATTGCTTACTCAGCCATCATATTCTCCAGATTAAGCCCCCAGTGAATTTTTCCTGTTTTCAGATCTCAAAATCTTGCTGGAAAGAAATTGAAGTCCAATGATGAAGTAATCGCTGAAACTGAAGCCTAATTTAACGAAAAAGAGAAATCGTACTGTTAAAAGTTGGAAACATCTAAGCGCTATTCTCGTTGTATCGCCCTCGAAATTTTTTTTCTTACTTATCCTAACGACTTATTGAATAACCTGTTATAATTCATAAAAAGCAATTTACTAGGATCTGATAACTCTGTAAGAATGTTGCCTTGGAAAGAAAGCTATGGATAAGTTCAATCTCACTTATCGGTTTATACATTCCGAAAACCGATAAGTGAGATTGAACCTAATCCATTACTTTCTTTCCAAGGCAACATTCTTACAGAGTTGTCAGATCCTAGTAAATTGCTCTTTATCTAACAACTCTACTTTTATAACTCGATTGTGGACAAACGATCTCGACCAAAGACAATACATGTCGACTACTTTAAATGAGTGATGTCCAACGAGAGTAAATCCACTCGGGACCTATTTTATACAATAACAATAGCATTAGAAACCAGAAAAGCTATAAAAGGTAGTTGATAATGTCACAACCTGGAAACAGAACCGATTGCTAATCTCCCTATTAGAAGAGATTATTGGGAGAAGCCTGAAGCAGTAAATCAAATCTCCAGGAATAATTTTTAGACACAGTCTGGTGCAAGCGAAACTGCTGTCTGTTATGAATTGTTAGAAGCCTAACAGAGTTATTGCTTTGTATTCGACTAGAGTTTTGGAACGAGCTATTGTTAATAAGCTACGACATTAACTGATAGCAGCAACGTTGATGGAGAGCTTGAGAATTTGATATTTTCTGATGTATAAATTTTTACGGTTTAGCAATGTGTTCGTTTACACATTGCTGAACCGTAAAAATTGATACATCAAAAATTACGAAATTCTCAAGCTCGTCAATGTGTCAACCACTAAAACGTTCTTGTTTGATTAGAGTGCAAATCAAATATAATTTGGTCCCACGAATTGCTTCGTGAAAGTAAGCGCCTGCATTAATGATGATTTGGTTCGCGGTAACTGCCACACGATTTATCGTGAAAAATTTTAAACGATACTTTGTTACCTTGGGTACGTTAATAATTTGGTAGAAACCATTCAAAGTTTAAACAAGATTCGGTACCATATCCATACCACATTCGTGCAGTGTGTGAAGTCATCTCGGTGAGACTAACCATTTTTAATTGGTAATACTTCGAGTGCCGACCTCTGTATCTTCTGGCTTTATTCCTAAGCCTCCTAACTACCTGCCTTATATAGTGTGTCAGATACAGTCACCAACATGTCTCTCGTTTAATGTTGGAGCTATAGCGTTATATTGTTTGTGGGTATCACGATGTCTGTTATCTGAGTATACGTTGAATTTTAGTCGGCTGACTAGGCAATTGAGAACTGGTTGTGACAATATATGCTATCCTATTGTTAAAATTGAAATGTGGGCAGTAAGACGGTGTTGGGAAGCACCTATGACACGATTAATCGGCAAAGGCTTGGTATGCGCTTGAATGTTTAGGAATACCAAAAAAATATGTCCATCTGTGTAAAATGACTGTAACGCAGTCACAATGCTGTATTAAAGTTGAGAACAGGCTATCGAGAACTTTTGCAATTACTTCTAGTGTTCGACAAGGAGATGCGTTGTCCCCCTTACTTTTTAATCTCATCTTAGAATACATCCTTCGTAAAAGTGAAAACTTCAAGATAATATCTTATTTCGACAATCCAATCAACGTTTTGCATTTGCAGATGATGCAGATCTGTGTGATTGGATTAAATGGCAACAAAGTGAAGGAAATACTTGACACATAAGACACTGCAAAGCTTCTGTTGGTCTTAACATCAAATATCTGATCTCTAGTTTTAGAGACCAAGACGCAATTGATTTCAGTAGTGGTAGCCACACGTTTAAAGAAGTGATATCGAATTCCGAATATCGAATATCGGCTCCACGACATAGAGAGGCACCTGACATCTTTTGGTTGCTTGCATGGAGTCAGATTGTTGACATGGTACGGGCCAAAAATAGCCTGTAAAAAATTTTACTACAAAAAAGTTACGAATCGTAGAATGGAAAATAGAAGCACAATTCTGTTTATGGTTGAATTACTCTAAATTCAGTGAAAATAGAATGATGCCAATTATATAGAAGCAGTGATGTATCTCAAATTCTTTGAAAAATTGATAAACCTAATACACACTAAAAAGGTTGAATCGTACAAAATATCTGGCAAAATATCAAATTTAGATTTCGACGAAAACCTCTCACCCACATAATATAATACTTTTCGTATATAATATGACAGAAATTTAAGCTAGAAAAATAAAAAAAAATGACGGAAGAGATTTAACCATCATATATACGATCTCCTTATTTATCGATTCATAAAAATCTAAAATTTTCCTCAATCAAAATCACTTAAAAACTTTCAATGGAAGTGGATTTTTCCCCATTTGTAGTCATTCCAAAAATGTATCATATATAAAATCGATTTTAATCCGCTCATACTCTAGACGAGGAAAATTATGAATGAAAATAGACGATTTTCTTTTCTTTTCGATTAAACCACACAATTTCATATCGCGGGTATAATTATGTAGGTAGGTAGGTATATCTAATACAATTTTATTTATTTTTGACTCTAGTTGTGTATTAGACGAACTAGAGAAACACACTACTCACTCGAACTCATTATAACGAGTCATGGAAAATCTACAACAACAACAAAAATCGATTCAATGAGCTGCGTGAATTTTTTTTTTTTTTTTTTTGTTTATTTTCTTAATTTCTTCCTTATAAATTTTATATTATGGCGCGTCTGATACACAGAGTGTACGCATAAGTTGGCACAAATTTATAAAAAAAAATATTTTGGGGACAATTCGACTTACCATTTTTCGTCCGATCCCTCAATTTTTATATCGGGAATATTTGGAATTTTCTTATTTAGGTATGCCGATGATATTTTGAGTAGTGCCTCGCTATATGATTTCTCGATTGACGATCGTTTTATTGTAAATTGACGTATATCCTCTAGTAAATCGCATTCATGTTGATTTTTTAATTGTAATTTTGCCAATTGTTCGGTATGCAAATTTTTGAGAAATTTACAATAATTTCCCTACAAAAACAAAATATAATTTATCAAACTATCAATTATTAATTAGTAATTTATTAACGCGAAACTAACTTTTCTCGGAGGTGGTTGCATGTTTGATTCGGCAATTTTGAATTTTATTTTAAACAATTTATTAATATTTTATATATTTATTTATAACAATTGTTATTAATTTTTTGAATTAATATTAGATTTATATGCTATCGAGAAATAATTTAATTTAATTTTCATCTGACAAACATTTCACGTCCAATTTCAAAATTATTTTTTTTTAATGTGTTGTTACGTTTATTTCACTTATTTAATTATTTTTAATTTTAATTTAAGCACACCCACTATATATTTAATTTATAATTTATTGTTTTACATAATTTCTATATATAATTTTGTAACTAAGCTTTATTCCTTAAAATTTTGAACTGTACACACTAAACACAAGAGATTTGATGTTTCTTTCATTTTTCATAATTCGTTTCGATTCTGTCTAACTTTTTTGGCCACCTTCTGCGCAAGCTTATTTTCGATATACACAACACAAATAGCAACTTTTCTACAACCAAGATTCTATATATACCAATATTATTGATATTTTAAAGACGGGAAAATATACAAACAATACACCCGAAATTCTTATACACACTGTACATACGATTTAGTACATGCATATACATATGTATGTACAGCATAAATTTCCACCTTTTTCTATAAATATGTCGACTCGTATTGTATTCTGTTATCCTTTCGGGTTATGTTTAATGGACAGTTTGATACACATTTTGTAATAATTGTACAAAAATTTGTTCGAACATTTTTTTATGTCATGCGCGCTTTTCACAAATGAAAACTTGTATACACACTAAACCGAGAAGAAAAATAGAAAATTGTTCGTTTTGCTTTTCTTATATACATATATTGTTGGAACGACAACCAAATTATTTGAATCACTTTAAAATATCACCACCCGCACACGAACACTCTTAACAAATTCATTTACGTACTAAGACGGTAACATGAAATAAAAATCGGTGTTACTGTCTTTTCAATATATCAGTTTCTTATCTCAAACTGCGATAAAGATAATGAAAATGGGTTTCTCTTTAAACGTGCTTCTATATATACGACAAATTACTATGTACATATATGCATGTGTGCCTAGTAGTCGAATCCGATTATTTAATTAATTAATAAACGTAATCACATATTACTAAAAACTCAATAAGCAGGAATTCCCTTTTTGATAGGGCCATGCTTGTTAGCTATATACCAGGGGAGTAACAAAAGTTCGCTTAATAAGTTTTGAACTTCTTAGGTGTAAACAAATAGCCTTTTTTCAAGTCGTTCCGAAAATTCCATACGGAACGTAGAGAGCCGGCCTTGACAAAATGGACTAAAATCTTCCACTAATGACGCTACGGTGGTTCTAGTGATATTTAATAATTATTATGCTGATGAATGTGCCTTGATTGTTAAATAATCATCTGGGATACACGAAGACATCTGCTCGATACGCTCAACGAATTTTATGAGGCCCAAAACGGGCTCTAGGAATTTTGCTAAATTTTTCCTAAATAAATTCGAAAATGGCCAGCCACTTTAATAAAGTCGCTACTCTTGACAAATCTTGAGATTCTCATTGTGTTCAGTATTTATTGACATTACACCATGAATAGACTTATGTGAGCACAACGTTTACAAATTTATTTAAAAAGTCAGTATTCAGTGAAAAATTTTCTTTGAACGTCTGACTGTGAAAAATAAACTTCGAACCACGTTTTCTTTATTGGATATTCATCACCCGACTAGAGTGCGTGCAACTCAATCTAATGTAAACTTGATAACAGTGTACGTGAAGATCGCAATCAATCAATTGGGCGCCGCTCTCAAGCTCTGAGTCTCTCATATGGTACATTGTGGTATTATATTTTGAAGAGAGATCTTAGTTTGAAGGCATACAAAATACAGCTTATTGAAGAATTGAAGCCGGTTAACTTTCCTTCGCACATCGATATGGTTTATGGGTGTTGGAACAATTTATCCGTTTTTTTTATCGAAAAATTGTGTTCAGTGATGATTTTGATTTTTGGCTGAAAGGATACTTCAACAAACAAAATTGTCGTATTAGGCCTGATGAACAGTCAAAAAATATTCAAGAGTCAATGCATCATGAAAACGCGCTGATTGATATGGTTTATGGGAAAGTGACATCATCGGTTTTCTTTAAAAATGCAGAAGGACAGCGACGCGTGTTTGGCACAAAGTACAGAGCTGACTTGAGGTTTCAACGGAATAGGACAACGTGTCACACAGCAGATAAAACCATCGATTAAGTGAAAGGAAATTTTAATGAGATGATCATATCTAAAAAGGGACCCATGAATTGGACTTCAAGATCTTGTGATATAATGCCGTTAGATGACTTTTCACGGAGGAATTTGAAATCACTTGTTTAAATCGATAAACCACAATTCCTGCATTAGAAATGCTCGAATACTGAAAAATTGGACTGATACGTCACAAATACAAGTTCTGATTAATAAATTGATTTTAATGCGTTTTTTTTTTCAAAAACATCCGGAAGCTCGTAATAGATCACATTTTATAAGTACGATCCGAAAACCAAACAGTAGGCCGGTATGGAGGCCAACAAGAGCATATCCACACGTAAACGCTGTATAACAAAAATCACCAACAAAATAATGATGTAAGTTAAGTTCACCCGACCATAAATTGTGGCTGATATTCCTCTAGAAAAGATTCAGACGGTAACTGCAAAATCGTATACAGAAGACTGTTTACCAAAAGTTTTCAAAAATTTGTTACAAACCCGGAAGATAGAGGATTTGAGGCGCTACTTTTTACATCACAACAACGCGCCAGCTCGCACTGCTGAAATAAAGAGTAACTTTATTGCGATTTCTAGCATCGAGGAAATACGTCCAACATCATGTTCCCTGGATCGTTGTGATTTATAGTTATTTCAAAAAATTAAAACAAATTTGAGAGGGAACGTCATCAACAGTAACGCGAAGATCCGGTAAATACTGAATTTGATAAACTTAAAAAGCAAGATTTTGAAGACTGTTTTGAGAAGTATAGATCAATAGGCTTAAGAAATGCATTTAAATCAATGGCGATTACGTATAGAAGATATAAAAAAGACGAACAAAAAGATTTTTTTTCGGGTCAACTAAGCGAACTTTTGTTACTCCCCTCATATAGTTATGTACACACATGCGAGTACATAATATATATATCGTATCAGTCTAGATTAGAATTTTTAAAATACTTGGGCGACAGTTTAATTAAAAATTATCGTATTTCAAAAAATTAATTTAAAACAAGCTCCGAATCCACGATCGACACGATTGATTTATGTATATCACTTATTTCAAAGGTAATGTAAGTGTTTGTAAATATTTTAAATTATTTCTGGCAAAAACTGATTATTTATCGACGAATTGCGTTATCAACATATATACAGGTGCTCATATTCATGTAGGCGTCCAGTGAAATAAAATAATTGACATCTTCTTAAAAAACTGTTACATAATTTTCCATTTAACATACAGAATGATTCAAGTTTAATAACAAACCTTTGCAGGGGTGTAGGTATATATGTATGTGATTCCTAGGAAGGTATAGGAAGGTTTAGGAAAGATAATCGCACTTCTACTAAATCTACTAATCTGCCAATGCCCATCCGCGAATCTAGAAATAGATCCAACCTCCAGAAAACATATGGCTGGACACATGCATTTCACATAAGTACGATGAACATAGTACAGGAATTATCACCCTCAACCAGCTCAAGAGACATCTGAGTGTTGGAGTAAATACCAACTTTCAATACCAAATAAAAACAACAAAAATTATTCATAACAAAATACTGTGTAGGACACATATAGACCCAAATCAATCAAACTTGCTTAGAATAGCCAGCTTAACTAACTCAAGCTTCTCACTTTCCAAAATTAACACTAAAAATTTGTATGACCTCTAACAGTCAGACGTCTCTCCAACTAGATGAATGCAGCGACTCCTACACTATACTCACCCAACCATACAAAACACATACATTTAACATGCAATTACACTAATAACATGCAGCAAATTGTTTAATTGCCGGACAGTTACATCTAATCTATAAACCATCACCTTGATAAATTTCCATTCTTCTCACTTGTTTATTATCAATGATTTGCCATCAGTTTACAATGGAACCTAAGAAAGTGAATTTATAAACCTAAACCTGTAAGCTCTCCAATGCCCATTATTGAATATAAGCGGCCAATGCCCTAGATATACACTAACCAGATACTTATGTAATCCAGATTTTTTTCTTTCACAACACGATATTTTAGAATACTCGTACTTTCCAACCCGTTGTAGGAACTCGCCTACTTACAATTTAAACTTCAATTTAATTACTATCAATGAAAATCATCATGAATTTGCGATTCAGAACGACGATCCCAGGTTATATAACACAAAACTATTGGAACAATAATAGAACATCAAATACACATCCGAAGACTTACTCGTTCCCCTGAAACATAAACTTCATACAAAAATTAAAGAAGTCACCGAAACTACCAGCCGTTGGAACCACGTTAATTTTTCATCGAACCACTCACACAAACAAACTAGTCCTGTTAGGTAAACAATACATTCATACCACATATAGTATGCATGTATGCACATCCCAGGTACTTTCAACAGCTAAGAAACATATCACCATCCGTCTAGAGCGACAATACACTTCGTTCGACAGTACCATCAAATACAACACGATCATCCAGTAAACCTCCAGGTGGTTTTAAACAACACACCACTGTAAAATTAGATAACTCACTAAAACGTCCATTTCAGACAACTATCGTATAAATATCATTCTAGAAACCATTTCTCTAAGCGCATATCGTACACAATATCGTAATACAAGTGTTGTGAAATTAGATTATTGTAATACCTGCTAAAGTCCTCGAGGTACCATGTAAGCGAAAGATTTAGTTCAGTATCTGCCTTCACCTCAACTGCATCGAGGGCCATTGAAAAGAATTATTTCCGCATTCAGCTTATATCAAATATTTGGGTTACAACATGAACTTTGATGCACCACTCAAAAGCCGAAGCCACTCAAAAATTCATACATTATTATGCGTACATTATTATGCGTACATTATTCGTACATTATTATGTGGCAGTAACATATTCATTGCCTTCAATGAGATTACCACTACAAACAGCAGCGTATTCATTTAATGTTCATAGATTTTTTTTTTTATTTATCGAGCGACAGAACCAAATTTTCTACATCGTTGTAAGAAATACATACCCAAAACATTATCTTCCCATCGATTACCTGAATCTAGTTTGGCTTGCCTGAATCTAATTTGGCATTGATGCGACCATTGGCAAGTGGAATGAGTCTATATACCTATGTTTCGAGTTGTTAGACTGTCTTAGCTAGTTGGCTCTGATTTGGCACTTGGTCATTGACTTTATTATATTGCGGCAATCTGACTGCTGTGTACACAACTATGCCGATGATCTTGTTTTAACTTCATTAAATAAACATCTGAATGTGTTATCTGAATTAATGCAACAGGCAATTTTGATCATAACGTTGTGCTGTTCAGAGAAGAACTTTAATTCCGAATAAAACTAATTAAATTATCAACCATCTTAATTTTTTCTTGGATGGCAAGCTCATCTTGAAATATCATCTCGAACTGAAACTTAAAAAAGTTACAAACATATTCTGACAATGTATAGATAGTGATCGTGGGTTATTTTGATGTACAAAGCGCAAGCTCACCTGGAAATAATTATTTTACACTTCTATTGTGTGGTGACCAGAAGGTCAAATTAAAGAAGTCATTAGGTAGTCAAATTTAATGAATTTCAGAATTTTGCCCGTAGAGCGATTACTATTACTATGGAATCAATTTCTATGTTTGCCTCCGTTTATTTCAGTTTCTAAAGTATGTACTATCTTTGTAACAGGATCAAATCAGGGTCTTGGCGGCTATTCTTATGCAATATGCAGATGATTCTTCGTAAATCGCACCTATACGTTCGTCTCGATTTGGCTCTGTATGACTTAAAGTAGAATGTAAACAAGTGAACCGCGAAACAGTTGGGAAATCCTTAAGCCTCAAAAACAAAGAAAGATCAGAGAGAAGTACATCTGATTACGATCGGTGGTGCGAATAAATACATCTTATTGGCCCCCCAATCCACCTTCCATGTCAGTGTACTATAAACTGACTTAGTATGGTGCTATGCAATGTTGCAGATGGTTCTACTTGAATCGGACCTACATATAACGATTTGTCCTCGAATGGGCTATGTTAAGGCGCAAAGGACGTAAAAAAACGATCAACGAGAGTTGGGAGAGCCTTGAGCCCCACAGATTGCAAAGATAAAGACAGACAGAGAGAAGTAAAATACGATTATATATCGCGTTTTTTTATTGTTTAACATTTTTGTTACAATTACAGAATAAAAATTAGAAATGATAATAACCTATGTGTTGGACCATCGAAAATATTGCTAAGGTTCTAAAATTTTTCTCGTCTTCCGAAAGTTCGATCAGTAAATTTTGTACTGCGATGAATTCATATAGTTGTAGTCCTAGTTCTGATAGATCAAACAATATTATCAACAAAACTGATTGGAGTTTTACGACATAATTCAAGATCATTTTATTCCTTAAACTTTATCAATACTGTATTCGTTTTCGTATAAATCAACTAATGTTAGGTTCCAGTAAATTTCATCCCCATTATATTTTTCATCAGCTGGCACAACATGTCTTGCAGAAATACAAAGTTCTGACGATTTATTAATAAACGGGGTTCCCATTATATAAGCTTTAATACCATTTTCAAAATATTTGAATTGTTGCAAAACACGACTATCAGTAATTTCTTTGATTGTGGACATTGCCGCTAAAATTTCTTCTGAATACTCGGGGTAGCCCAAATGTTTTTCTTTAGCCTGGGACATCTTTCTATCAATAAGTTGCATTAATTTTACGCTTTCTACAAATGCAAAAGGTCATTATATAAGCACTTTAGAATTACAAGTCCAAACCTTTATTAAATCTATTATTGTGATCGTAATGAACCTTAATTCTCTCGGTACCATCGTCTAGCAGGTAAATGGCCTTGTTAAATCGCTCGATTCGCTTATACACAAATAAATCGCCAAAAATCAATAAACTTTCGGCCGGCTCACCAAATAAATTTGTCTTCAATGTACCATCGTCATTTCTTAACAAATTTATGTCACGTACAAATATTCGTATCGGATTATCTAGATTCGATTGTTTTTTTCTTGGTTTATTCGATATTAAATCAGCACAATCAGATTTTGGTAAATTTGTTACTGTAAATTCATCACTTATTTCAACATTATCCATGATTATCGCTGTTATTTATAATTAATTTCCCACTAAATTTTGACATTTCACAAAAATGTAACGTGACATCTATATTTGAATAGGTTAAGTAATGGTAAGAATTGATCAATTTGATTTGATCGCCTACAAATGTTATATTGAACCGAGTATCTACTTAACTTTGATTTTATCTTTAATACAAATTCAATAAATACAATGTGAATCAATAAGTACAAAGGCAATTTAGTATTTTCTTTAATAAAAAAATTTCTTTAGAATTATATAAACTAATTCGTCCTAGATAATAATTTTAATCTTAACGTTGAACGCAATCTAATCTTACTCACCCATTTATGTTCAACAATAATAGTCAACATTAATTGAAATAAATATTGACCTTGATCTAGTCAAAAGTAGGAGATGCAATAATTATTAGGGTTAACCCTATAAAATAAAATAATAACTTCAATAAAATATACAGGTGTCTCTGGCGTTGCGTGGTTTTTTCTACGATGGTCGTTTTAATCCCGAAATTTTAATCTATATCCGATTTTGAGGTAACTATACATACTGGGTTTGATTACTGGGAAACAACTGCTTTAACAGGTTAAATATGATTCACTATTGTATATGTACGTGACAAATGTCTAGATGAATGCATTTATTTGCAATCGACATTTATAGGTAAACGACCAACTCGACATTAAGGGCCAATATACACAATCACGACTTAAAATTAAATATAATCGATTTATTTGTAAACAGATTAAATTGTAGGTATACGTTTCTCCTGTGAAAGTCTTATATATTAAGAAACGTAACCAAAATAGTAATAGTATTTTATAAGGTAGTGAACTATTGAAAAATTAGTTTTTTTTGGGAAGTCATTAACGAATTACAAGGGAAAATAAACATATGATTATTGCTAGGAACGAGAAATACAATTTTTCTAGAATGAGTGGGATGAAATGTTTAGATATCTAAATTTAAAAAAAATCCAAAGCTACACATGTCAATGCCTATTTCATGCTAATATTAAAGTTTCAGCCTATTACAGGATTTCACAATTCACAGGATTATACATTTTGAATGGAGTCAAAATTTTTTATAATAAATTGTAAAAAATAAAACAAATAGTATTCTGTCGTTTGTTGAGGTATTAAGAAATATATCACAAGATGACACGAGGACACAGCATTCATGCAAGATAGGACTCTGTCCAACATGGATACCATACAACAACGTGTAGTAATTAAAAAAGTGAGATTAGCCAACATGTCAATTGTCTGTGTAAATATGCCCAATAATGTAAGTCAGTGCTAGCATAGTGTCATTTTACAATAATACGGATAATCTATACCTTACCACGATGTCAGATTGGTGATCTTAATGCTAGAGCTGGCAGAAATCAAGCTGATTTATGTAATCATATTATAGCTCCATACTCCTGAGTCCTAACACGAAATTGGAGAAAGAATGATAGCGATCGTTCATGATAATACATTCTTTTCTCATAAAAACATCCATTAGGAAACATGGAGACATCCACGTAAAGCATTTCGAAGCCAAATCGACCATGTGCTTATTTCATGCTTATTTCAAACGAGCGGACTCAGGCTGTTGAAGATGTGAGGGAAATATACAACTCGATTCGTCTGTGGAGGTCTGATAAATGGAGAAACGCAACGAAAATCAAGATCTAGTCAGTAGTAGCATTTTAATTATCTGTCAAGAAATGAACAGTGGTTGGGAAGTATTAAAAACCTCGGTTGTTCAAAGAGATACTTGATCTACTATAGTATTCAGCTTCTGTTCTTCTCATGCGAATTCAAAATCAACGAGTCGAAAACTAAATCAGTCCACTTCTGAATTCAAAATATCTTGCGTGTGAATAAGCTGTAATTGTACGCACCCGTTGTGAAGTATGGATGTGAAATTTTAACATTGACGGATGAGTACGAAAGATGGCTTCTAACATTCCAGAGAAGAATTATGCGTGTGATATATAGTTTAAAACGCGACGTTGATTCATTGTTAGATTTTCTACTGCAGACTGATAATATTTAGAGCAGTTCCAATTGTTGAATGTTTAACATTTACGAAATGGCTTGCTTTGCTCTTGATATCATATGATTGAGACTAACAGACGTTTTTACAAATCCATAGGTATGTATAGCGTATACTTGGAATATGTGCGACAAAATATCAAATGACATGCAGGCCCAGGAGCTGCCTGCATCTAAACTTAAAATAGTTATAAGTAACAAGGATGTTAGTCAGACAAACAACTAATGGCGTGACCGCTTGAAAGCTATCCAAATACTTTTATATTAATATTTTAAAGGGTTAGTACAACTATTCACCCATAATTGAGTTTGTGAATTATTAGTATATATTAGTTACTTGGAGGTGGTTTTGGTAATACTATATATCATCATAAGTACTATCAGGTATTCGTCTAGAGTTTGAAACTGGAGTATGTTACTCCAGTTACATTCAAAATCACATGTCAATAAATAGTGTTATAAAACACCAGAACTAGGCTCGAGAAATTATTCAAACAATAGTTCTTTTCAGGAAGTCTTAAAATTGGTCAATGATGTTTTGATATTAATTAAAGCTGTATATTTATATCCCAAGAAGTTATTTAGGTGTCCTAATCCAAATCATGGTTTCAACAATCTTATATTAGATAGTAAATTATCTAGTAATCCCATATTCGTTTCGTTATACTACCGCGCGAGTCATCGCTCTTAACATATATTGCATTTATTAGTCCCTTCCATTGCCGTGAACTTGGTTGTTATTATTATTTCTTAAGATCATACACAGATCGATTAGGTTTATCTAGATAGTACCAACTACCTAGAGTAGAAGTGAAATTTATAATAAACCAGGGTCACTTTTAACTCTAATTGAAACCTGAATCTGAAAATGATCGCGAATCACATGGCTGATTCCAAATAGAAATAAGTTTGCAAAAACATTAGATGTAGCGCCATTAGTTGTTATTTATTCTATAAAAAAAATTCTAGTATGTTTATTAATACTTAAATAACGTATGTAGTTACAGTACTTACTCTATATCAATACTTACATGATCTTAAACAAAACACAACATACATTAAGAGTTTAAACATTCTATAACACAACATAAGTATACACAATGCTACATAATTAAAAACAGTAAAATAGCAAAACAAACGAGCATAATTAATAAAAATAAAAATAAATAAATAATATAAATTATAATTTTATTAAGAAAAAAAGAATTAAAATAAAATAGAAAATTAAAACCAAGAAAATTTTGATTTTAATTATATCCTTTTTTTTTAAATATGTATATATTTTCACAAAATAAAATAAAAATAATAATAATCTTCAAGTAAAAATAATAAAATTTTTTATGTTTATTTAAAAAAATAAATTCTAAAAAATAAAAATAATAAACATATTAATATTAAGATAATAAAATATAATAATAATAAAAAGTGTATTTATAATAAATTTTTCTTTATACTTTTATTTAATTATATTTTTTTTTAAATTTAATTTAAAATTAAAATTAAAAACAAGATTCCGATTTTGTTTAATTTTTTAGCACATTAATTAAAAATAAAAAAATATTTAACACAACTTTTTTTAATTAAATTTTTTTTAAGTTTACTTTTTTTTAAAATAACAAATAAAAATAATTAAAAAATTGAAATTATAATGCAAATGTAAATACGTAATTAAATAAAAAAAATTGTTTTTTTTTTAATTTTTTGATATATATTTTTTGTATATTACAATTCCGGCATTTTATTTATTTAATTGTATTTTTATTTTTGTTTTGTTTTACTGAAATTATTTACACAGTTATTTATTTATTTAAATTAATTTAAGTTTCTTTTTTAAATTTTTCTTAGTAATTATTTAAATATATATAATATATATATGTATAATCTAAAATTACAATTTATTCACTTGTTTTGTTTAAATTTTATTTTTAATTATAGTTTTTGTTATTAAATATTAATATTAAATTAAATTTACTTTTATATTTATATATATATATACTTATGTCATTATTATATAAATATATTATATTATATATTTTTAAATTCTATTATTTAACATTTATAATATAATAATTACAGTTGCTATATAATAAATTTTAATAATTTTTTTGTTGTTTTTTTATGTTTTTTTTAATTTTTTTTATTTATTTTTACTTTTCAATTTTTTGTACAAGAGTATTACTTTCATAATAACATGTTGTTATTAAATAATATTAATAATAAATTCTTAATTATTTGTTTATTATTATTAATATGTATATTAACTGATTTGTTTAAATATAAATTATAATTACTTTTAGAAAAAAAACAAATTATTCTACAGTTATTTATATAAATATGTATATGTATACTATTTATATATATATATACACATAAATATTAATAATACATATGTACAAGTCTTTTAAATAATAATAGTTAATATTTATAAAAAGAATATTGCGATTTTTTTTAAATATATTTAATTAATTTTCCAAATAAAAAATTGTGTTTATTAGTTTTCGCTTCCGTTGAATATTAATTTTATTAATTTTCTTGATTTATTATAATATAATATATATTTATATTTATTTATTTCTATATTCTCTTTTTACTTAATAATTTTTAATTATTGGTTTTCAGATTATAATAGTATTTATAGAACCAGGCAAACAGAATTCGTACAATTTACTTGATTAATTACGATTTATAAAAAAATTAAAAAACTAATCATATCAGAATATTCATGTTTTTTAAAACTTTATATTACCTCCCCTTTATTCTTTTCAATTAGATAAAATTATAAATAATTATTATAATAAATTATTAGTATATTAGATAGTATATTTTGGGGAAAAGTTTAAATTATATAGGAAAGAGCTGCAATATTTTAATATTTATTATTTTACAACGAAATCGCATGTCTATCACAATTAATTAAAAAATAAATTAAAATATTTTTTTTTTAAACAGGCATTTTTGAAAAACAGATAAGTAGAAAAGATTTCATTTATCGGTGTAACACAAAATTGTTATTTTTAATTATTTATTTTTTGTATAAAAATTTATATATGTTTCATTTTTAAATTGTGCTAATTAATATTTAAGTAAAATATTGTTATTTTATTTTGTGAATAATTTGATTGAATTATGTTTTAATTATTTTTTTTATTTGTACCTTCATAATTAATTTATGTTTACAATTATTTACATTTTTAAAATAATATATTTTTACCTTCATTATTTTTCTTTATTTGTGCAGTTTTATTGGTTACAGTTTTACTGTTTTATTTAATTAAAAATTTTATAAAAAAAAGAAATGGATATATTATCTACGAATAAAATCTAATAAACTGATTAAGGGAGAGAAAAATAACAAACTATGTATAGAAAACATATTCAATTTTCCGAGTACATTTTTAATTTTAATAAATTAATTTAAAACAAATCAACTAATTAATGCTTTTTTATACCAACCAAATATTCTAATATATTTATGTATTTTTGTTTTCAAGGTACGTACAAACTAATTATTTACAACAATTAATCGTAATATATATTTATGTTTAAATAAAAAATAATGAGATAAAAAAAATTAAACGAGAAACTAATTAATGTAGTAAAAAAATGCTATTTTCTTATTAATTGACGTTTAAACATTTTATGATATTTAATTATAAACAATTTTTTTTAAATTTTTATTTATTTTAATAAAGAAAATGTTTCTGTTTTAATAAATATATATATCCTATTTATAATTACATTATATATATTTATATTTTTAAAAAAAAACTGATCCCGAAGTTAGTAAAACATAAAACAAATACTTCCCCAAATATAGTATTGTAAAGTTGATTTATTTTCTTAATGTTTGCCTGTTTGATTTTCTTTGTTTTTAATTACATGTATAATAATAGGTATGTATATTTTTACTTATGTTTTAATTAATTATATTATTTACACAGGTTTGTATATAAAGACAAAATAAATTAAGTTTTTGTTTTATCTATAAACTAGTTTTCTATAAAAATTTCTAAATTTAATAATAATTAAATATAATAATATATTGTTGTGTGTGGATGTTATATTTTATTCTGTATTTGTATTAGTGAAGAGAAATGAAGTGTAAATTCGAGAAAAAATGTAGTATGTACATTATAAAATGTAAAATTTCGCGAACTGTATTTTTTTCAAATAAGATTTTTTTTTATTTATCAAAATTATTGGTGAATAATAAACCAATAAATTCACAATATAATTAATAACCATCACAGAAAATTATTATAAAATAAGCTACACAGTATGTACCAGGCGAAAAAAAAATATATAATCAAACCATGAATCGAACGACACAAAACGAAACAAAAAAAATAAATATTAGATTAACACGTGTTTTGATTTTATTAATTTGTTTTAAAATAATAAAAATTATAAATAATATATAAGAAAAATAAATTTTTACCTTTTATATATCTGGCTCAATTCTTAATAATTATAATACTCTTAAATTAAATAAAATTAAGCAAACATCAATCGCGACTTGTAATGGCGTCCATAATAATAATAATATAATAACGAAAAAATATAAATGAAATTTAAATTTTAGTGTTGCCACATTTGTAGCTCAACTATCGTATAACAGTTATACCACTTTAAAAAACACCAATTATACAATGGTTTTTTACATAAATAATTATGAATATTAATTTTTAATTATTATTAAATTTAGAAATTTAATTTTTTAATTTTTTTTGTTTGTTTTTATATAAAAAGAACTATTAAAATTTGAATTATAAATCTAAGCTATCATTTAAAAAAATTTACAGTTACATTAATTTAATTTAATAATGTATATATAATATATAGATATATAATATACATATATATTTTTATTTATAAAATTAGAAATTTAATTAATAATTTAAAGATTGTTTAATAAATGTTTTAACTTTTTATTTTATTTATATTTTTTTCTCATAACTTTAATGCATGAATAAATTATCCTGTCATCTAACTTCACAGTCTTTGTATTGAGGAGGAAGTGGATCTGTATCCGATTTATTTATGGAAGTTAACAATGATGATGAATTTAATGGTTGCTGTGATTGTGGTGGTGGATCAGGATCGGGTGCCAATTGATTATTTTTTTCGTTACTCGATTTATCATTAATTTGACTAACTACTTTACTAATTTCTAAATTAAACGATGATTCTAAATTTTTATTTATATTATCGATTTGATTTTGCTGTTTATCAGTACTGTTAACAGTTCTAATGTCTTTGCTAACATAACCACTTCCTTCTGAATTTTTTGCTATTTTCAAACGTATTGGAATTATTAATTTTGTCTGAGAAGATGGTGCGACGATGGTGGATGATGACGATGATTCATTTAAATTGGAAGACCTACTAGTTGTTGTTGCTGCGGGATTTGAACAAGACGACGTGGATGTAAAATTTTGCGGTGACAATTTTAAATCGCTATTCGGTGGCGGTGGTGGCGCATCTTGATCGAGCTCATCCGCTTTACGTTTACCGATTCGAATAATTAATTTTGGCGGATTACCATTGTTGTCTCCTATCACATTTGTTGTACTCATTTCGATTGCTCGTATTTTATCCTTTTTCTTCTTTTTCTTTTCCTCTTTGCGTTCTTTTTTGCTACCGCTCTTTTTGACCTTTTTCACTTTTTCGGCCTCATCAAATTGTGCCATAACCTCTTTCCGATAGTTCATCGATTCGCGTCGATAATCTTCGAGACTTGGTACTGGCATATTAGCGATACGTTTTTTAAGCGGCCTACCCGATATTCGTTTATCATCTTGAGACGTTGCTTCTAAAACGTTGGTGCCACCGATTTTAATTTTTAATTTCGTTGTGAGTTGTGGTTCCTTTGTTCCGCCACGCGTTCGTCGTTTCGCACGAGCATACGATGAATCGATATTGAAACCTTCCCCAGGAGGTAATAGATCATCTGAAAATGAATTATGCCCTTCATTTATATCACTGTCGAACGATATGTCAAGCTGTTGCAATTCTCGTGCCGAAATCTTTTTACGTTTCTTTAAATCACTAAACGTATAATCCTTATAATCTTCCTTGGTCGGAATCGAGCTCATCGAGTCAACTGCTTTTGGTATACCCACAGATCGATTGATTGGCGTATGCTGAATTAAATTTGATGGTTGTTCAACTTGTGGCAGTGATGAACCATCATCCATATTCATATTTTGAGTCCAATACTGTCGCAGAAGCTCTTTCTTTCTCATGCGTCGCAGACTCGATGTACCGGGTGTATTTGATATGGCTGTTAAATTATTCGATGTTGTTGTCATTGAATTTGATATCACTGATTCAATTTGTTGTGACATTTGTTGAGTATTAACACTAACAGACGAACTAGTGTAGTCTGGATGAGCTAGAGGTCCTTTAATTTTCAATTTTAACTGATTACGTGAATCAGACAGCGACACCTTAATGCTATCCTGATCAACGGAATATTCTTGATCCGATTGTGGTGGTTGCACTGGAACAAGTGGCACTGTTATTGATGGTTTTGTCGTCGATGCTTTTAAGGCTGATTGGAACTCTTTTTCCATCTCTTCATCGAGTTCTGGTATTGTTCGATCGGCGGTACCACTTGCAAATGCTACCAATAAATTATTGTTATATGCTTCGGATGCTGTTGATTCATAATCACCACTATAAGTACGCATATCAACAGGACCAGGAAGTACGGGTGGCACTATGTTATGTATTGATGTTGGCTGTGTAGAACTATCTGTAATATTTGAATGTATTGGCGATGGTGGCCGTAATTCTCGAACATCGGTGTTCATAAAACCGCGCAACATTTTCGGCATCGTGGTCGCTGTTGATGCTGTTATACTCATGAATTTTGGTGATTGAGGAGAATCTCGCGATCTAAACGGTTCAAGTCGACAATCTATTGAAGACCTTCGTCGCACATGTCGCAATGGTTTTAAACTTTTATTACTTTCGCTAGCAATGTCATCATCAAAATTTAAATCATAAACCGTTCCGACAAGTTTATTGTGTATCGTACCAGCTGTAAGACTGAAGTCAAATTCATTACCAGATGGTATGTTTGGTAAATTTCCACCGGTACGACCACGTCCTCCTCGTGTATTGCGATTATTTCGAGTTTTAGTTTGATTTGTTGTCGATCGTGTCCTCGATTTCGGTGGTTTAATTGGTTCGATATTTTTACCACTACGATTATTTGCTATTTGTTGTTGATTTAAAGTGAGCATTTGACGCGGACTTTTACCCGGACTTTTCGAGGGCGATTTATTTGTTGGAGTTAGATTATTTTGTATTTGTTGTTGCTGCATAGCTTGTTGTTGCTGCTGCTGTTGTTGTTGTTGTTGTTGAACAAATCTCGGTGAAGATCTGATCATTTTTGTGCCCAAATCAACATCATTCTGTGGCGATGGTTTCGTATGATTAGGAATTACGTCCTGTAGAGCTGGTATTGGATTTTCAATTAAATTCGACATAACATTTTCGATTGGTGTGTTTAATGATCCTGGTCGCGAGGCTGGTGGTGATACGATAGCTGCAGTCAGCGCTAAATTATGTGATGATGAAGTAAAAGCAGCCGTACACGAATTATTTTGGAAGCATTGAATATTATTTTCAATCAAATCTGTGCTTTTCGATACAGGCGGTGGCGGTATCATGGTTTGTTGCGAAATATTTGCCGATCCATATGACGGTGGGAACGGTGACGGGAACAAAGCAGCACCTGGCGATGGGAATGGATTTTGTGTATTCATGCTTGATGGAGGGAATAGCGATACAGGACTAATAAATTGTGATGAATCTTGATAATTGAAGTTAAGTGATTCCATTGACGTTGGTATCGTATTGTGTGACTGTTGAAATGACTGCATCATATTTTGTGAATGTTCATGTGCCGACTGTTGTTGTAAATGATTAAATTGAAAATCATTTAACAGTGCCCGGCTTAAATTACCCTCTGATTGTATTTGTTGTATATGTTCCAGCAACATTTGGTCCTGTTGGGTTGTAGCACTATTATTACTATTATTATTGCTATTACCACTATTATTATTATTATTGCTACCCAACTTATTTTGAGAATGTTGTTGTGATGTATTTGTGCCCTCGTCTCCGCTCTCTGAGCCAGACGATGGCGGTGATGACGACACAGATCGGCGTGTTGTTATCATTTGACTTTCAGACCATTTCGAGGGATGTGGATGTGAGTATGGTAACGGAGAATTAGACGATAATAAATCATCGTATTTACTTGAATTCAATAGCATTTCCTT
This sequence comes from Tipula lateralis, assembly GCA_963932295.1. Classification (NCBI taxonomy): domain Eukaryota; kingdom Metazoa; phylum Arthropoda; class Insecta; order Diptera; family Tipulidae; genus Tipula; species Tipula lateralis. The sequence goes on from OZ010738.1 coordinate 49,960,704, forward strand.
TGCCGTATGTTGCTCTATATTCATATTATTAACGAAATTCAATTTTTCTAAATTTTCTTTATCATTATTACTATTATTTTGTTTACTATTTTCAATTATACTAAATTTATTTATTGATGGTTCTTGCTGTTGTGACGCATTTACAGGAGTTTGTGTAATCGGCGATGAATGAATCATATTCAATGATTGTGATTGATGCTGATGCGATGGGGGAGTTGACGTCATATTCAAATCAGATGGCGGAACCCATCGCTCATCTGATGGTATTGTTACAGAATGATCTAATTTACTAATTTTATTATCAGACTTATCTTTGTCCATAACATTATCGGTAGGAATGATTGTTGAAGGATCATCATTGTATTTATCCGAAATACGATTATTTTCTTCGGCATCGTGCGGTATAATTGGTGGTTCAAGAACCATTTCAACAGGTTCAGTATTGCTATCAATTTTATTTGTATCATTGATACTTTTATTGATTGACGGTTGTTTTTTATACTTTTGGCGTAATTTTTCGACAACATTTAATGTTTCTCGAGCACTATCCTCCTTACAATCTTCCTTAAATAGAACATCATTACCAAAAGAAAAGGGCGTGGTTTTAAATATTTCCTCCGTTTGATTTAATCCAAATTGTACGTCCGTTGCTGTATCAGCGACAGATGAAAGTAATTCATCGCTAAAATCAAAGAACGATGATGATCCATCTTTAGAATTTGCCGATGCTGTTGATGGTAACTGTAATCGAGATGATGAATTTGGTGAGAATATCGATGATGATTTATTAAAACCTTTTGAACTGACATCAATTTCAAGTGGTTCTAATTGTTTAAGCGGTGTTTTATCGGATTTATAATTTGTAATCTCATTATCTATCACCATAGGTTCGGGTTCTGCCGAAATAATTCCAGAATCCCGACTTTCTTTCAATATCACATCATCGTCCGGCATCGTTACTGATGCTGGTATCGGTGCTGTATTATTATCAGGCTTATTCTCACTATCACTTTCGTCTAATGTAATTGAGATCACTTCTTTCGTAACTTTGGACACTATAGAGACATCATCATCCTGATGTTGAATCTTATTAATCGTTTTGTCTTCCAGAATTCCTAATGAATCGATTTCGTTGCACTTCGGATCATTTTCAATGATTTCGATTGTTTCTGGTATTACATCAGTATCATTTTTAGATTTTGTAAGACTGTCATTTTTGATATATTCTTCTTCTTCGTCCATTGGTACTGGTATCGGCGATGGTGGCAATATTATTGCAGTTTGTTTCGATTCCTTGACCTCTTCGATTATTTTAACTAAAGGAGTAATTGGTCGTAGTGTTTTTTCAGATGGTACTTCTTTTACAGACGACCTTCTACGCTTGACAGGTGTAACAATAACCTCCTCATCCGATAAATTAATCGTCTTTTCACTTTCTTTTTCTTTCACTTTGGATTTTGATGGTGATGGTGATTTCGTATTATTTTTGGAAGGTGTTAACGACAAATCGTTTGATTTTCGTCGATCGTGTCGAGACGATGATGGTGTAGATTTTGATATTGGCGATTTAAAATCAGTAATTTTAGTTATATCTTCGCTCGATGAATCAAATTTATTTGCAAGCGTTTTCTCATCATTAATTGGTGACGATTCTTGTACCTTTGACTTCCGATCAGACAATCTTCTAACTATCGGCTTTTTAGATGTTGAAACAGAGCTGCTGGTACCAGACGTATTACTACTACTACTACTATTACTACTGTTTGGTTTCGGTGGTACAATAGAATCGGATTTCTTTTTATTGTTCTGCTTAGGTGATGGTTGCGGTTTTTCAACAACCACGTTTTTAATGCTTTCGATTGAATCATCACTGGAAATAATGGACGTTGATTGTGGTGCTTTACTACCCTTGTCAAGAAAAGGCAAAGAACTACTAGACGTTTTATTATTTTCCGATATTTTCTTATTTACAATATTCGTCGACGATGTGCTAGTATTTTTCTTACTGTCTACAAATTCATCACTATCAGTTGATGAAGATGTATAGCTGGAATCTGAACCAGAACTTGAAGAAATTGAGAAGCTTTTTGATTTTTTTGCAACCGGTTCCTCTTTTTTACCTGCCATAGTAGGCTTAGCTTTTTCTTCTACCGGTACGTAATTAGAAACCGCTGAACTGTTTTCAGTTGGCTTAACTAGACCACTTTTTATATGTTCGGCAGCCTTTTTAGCAGCTTGCCGTTGCGGAACATACGCAATCATATCAACATTTTCTTTGATTTGTTTCTCACGATCTTTTTCTTTTTCGCGCTCCTTTTCACGTTCCCGTTCTTTTTCTCGTTCACGTTCCTTTTCTTTTTCACGTTCTTTAAGTTTCTCCTTTTCATATTCCTTTTCTTTTTCCCGTTCTCGCTCACGTTCACGTTCTTTTTCTACTTTTTCACGTTCCCGATCCTTTTCTTTTTTGTCCTCCTTGTGAGTAGTCGATTGAATTTTCGTAGATGATATTGATTTTGATTCGGTTTTATTCGATGATGATTTCTTATCCTCGCTTTTTGTTGCAACTTTTTGTTTGATAGGAGGTCGTCCACGTGACTTCCCTTCTTTCGATAGCACTCCATCTTTATCCTTATGCTCTTTATTTACACTGGATGAGCTTGTTGTAATTTCCTTGTCATGTATTCTATCATTCTTATCCAAATCTAACTCCAACTTATCCTTTTTATTTGAACTATTGGCTGGTGTCGACAGTGACGATGAAATGGAATTGGATTTTAAATTTTCACTTGCCTTTTTGGCAGCCTGTCGTTGCGGTACAACCAAAAGATCAGTAGGGAAATCAGGAATTTTCTTATTTATCACATCTTTCGATTTTATATTTTGCATAGATTTTGGTAAATCCAATATTTTTTCGACAAATATACTATCATCATTAGTCGTTTTATTGCTAGTTGCATGATTTTTAGATGTATTTTTATTGATCGCATTTTGAGGTATAAATTCTTTCATTGCCGCTTTCGTACGAATCGTATGCATTTGAGAATCACTTGCTGTATTATCAGTACGGTCTTTATCATCGCTATCATCACTATCTGAATAGATCGACGATGAAAATTTATTGTTTGTTGTTCGATTATTATTCGTCGAATGAATCGGTAAAAGTTCATCACTTTCTGATCCGGATATCATTCGATCGATGGCCAATTCACGTTCCATTTGATGTAGTGTACGATTTCGTGGTGATTTTTTGTCACGCGATTTTACATTCATATCGTCGTCACTCGATGAATCCGAATACTTTATATTCTTGTCCATTAACTTTGATTTCTTTCGTCCCTTGATTGTAGTCGTTTTAAGATAACTATTTTTACTACGGTTAATAATGCTACTTTTCTTTTTACCTTTAACAATTTCATTACTATAATCGTCGTCATCGTCATCGTTACTAGATTTAACAGTATTGTTATTACGTCGACTAGAATCATCACTATCATTACTAGACAAACTAGAATATAAGTTATTATTGTTACTAGTACTTTTATTACTATTTGATTTAGCAGTTTGTTTATTTGTTGCACTATTTGATGATGTAGATGTAGAAGTTTGTAAACCATTTACATATAAAAGTTTACTACTATTTTTAACACCATTTATATCTAATTTCTGTACGATAGATGTATTAGCTTTTGATAAATTTGAACTTAATATTTGAGCTAACGTATCTTCTATATCTACATCATCTTCCATAATTATCTCACTAGAATAAAATTTATCATATATTGATGGTCCACGATTTGCTTTTATAATAGCATTTATAAAACTATCTTCAATTTTATCATTATTTTTAGCATTTATTAACATACTAACTTGTTTATGAAATATTTGTTCGCGCATTTTAAAGTACGATCTCGATAATTTTTCCCGCCTACTAACCATATAACACAAGTTTCGCACACGTTCTAAATCTTGTCGTAAATGCACAAAATTTTTCATTTTATCTAAATCGGCTTGTCCCTGTTTCTGTGATATCATATCAACACCTTCTGTTTTCGGTGGCAGAAGATGATTATTATTCAATGATTTACGTTTTAATATCCAATAATTGTAAATATAGGGGATTGCCTCTTGATCAACATCAAGTAAATGGCAACTAATATCTTTGATATTCACATGCTTATCAAATTCTGACTGTACCTCAGCCAAACGGGCTATACGTGCCTGATTTCGTTCCTCCGATGTCATATCTTTTTTTTGTTTCTTTCGTTTGCAATCGTCGTCATCTGAACTCGAACCACCTTGATTATTATTCGATGCTATTTTACCTTCTTTTTTAGCTTTACTGTGCTTTAAGCAATACGAACGAAGTTTAACACCATCTTCGGAATTTTCTTCTTCAATTATTGCTCGCATTTCTAGGCCATGTTGAAATGCACACGTAACATGATATGCCGTTTTACATGTTTTAACTGAACATTGTATGCAAGCGCCTACACGTTCACGGCACAAGACACAAATGAGAGCCCATCGGCTTTGAGGTATATTTGAAATTTTTGTAATTGGTTCCATACGATCAACAGAGCCAATACTAACTTCTGGTATCCATAGTGCACATGATACATGTGCCCATTTTTGACCGGATCGCGTTGACTTCATTGCCCCGCCTTTATTCGGACATAGTACACAATCAGGATGTATACCCAATGAACATGTTCGACATAGCCACTGACCTAAATATTTTAAAAGAAAAGAAATTTTATTGAAATAAGAACAAATTAAATAGCTTCCCATGTAAATATTTTAAAAATGTCATGGACACTTTTTAATTTTTTTCGTCCATATACAATCGATTAACAAAAAACTGGAACTGCATTTCGATATATCAAGGATAGGCATACAAAGTTTTTCACATGTCGTTAACATCGGATTTTCAAATGATGGTTTGTACAAAGCATTTTCAAAATGAATATCTTCGACCAATCTGGTGATTTGGTGTAAGATTATACAACGTTGTAGAAAACATGAGATTGGAGCAGAATAGTATAGCGAAAAATCAGCTTCCTAAAACAGTAATAATATAGAATCGGTATACATCACATACATAGTTTTTCAAATCATCGAGTGGAATCGAATTTTTACTATGGAACCATAACTTTATAGACTTAAGTACTGAAGCTTCAAAGATATGTTTAAAATAAATTTAGCTGATCATCACTACTTTTTCGGCGAGTATAACAAAAAGGTTCCTATACTATCTTAATAATTTGACATTCTCCTTTGGTCGATATATAGCTTTGAAATTTAAATCATTATTTTGAATCCTCTGCGGGCCTCAAAAGCTAATCGTCATTTTAAACTCAACTTTGTATGTGTTCCTGGCCTAAATTATTATTAAAAAGGCGGTTGATTAAGTTTATGAACTATCAAATTTTTTTAACCGGGAGTTTAAAACAACTTCTCTTGAAAAGCTCACATATAAATGTTTTCATCCAATAACACATCATTCGAATATTATACAGTGTAAGTGATACCTAATATCCACATCATAACATTAAACAAATTTAACTGTTCCCGGATCTGGTGTATTGCAGTAAAACAGTGAGGACGCAGCTTTGGAGTCGAACCCCGATAAGTCACAAAAAAATAATATTTTATTATCGATTAAAATCGTTGGTGTGGATGAGCACATCTATAATCACCCTGTTGAAATTTAATATTCATGGACTGGCCTATTTTCCGTTTCACGATTGAAGGCTGTTAAGTAATTTTTAACATTGACTTATTAAAATGAACCGATTATTATCAAAGAATAGTTGAAAGTTGAGATGTAAATATTTTGAAATCTAATATAGGTGATAATAGTTATGAATGAATATTGAAATGTACTTTGGCTATATTATATAACTCATAAAATAACGAGAAATCTCTTAAACACTTGTAACAATGACATCGTATAAGTATATAACATTAGCATATATTTTCAACAGAATTTTGTGGAACAGCTACAAACACATTTTTCTTATACTATTGTTACAAAATGTTTTAATGTTATCTTTAAGTTTTAGAACTTTAATATAATAGTATTTTAATAATGGATATTTTCCTTCTAAAGGCATATCAAAAGATCTTGTTACTACTTTAAAAGACGAAGAAGAACGGAAGATTTAACTGAATACCCTTACAACTTCCTAACGAAGTGATCGAGTCCAGCATTATAAACAATTAGATTATTTTTAATCAATGGCCCAAAAATGACAATTATTTTCTCTATGTTTTCAATTAGAAAATCCTATCGTGAGAAAATTAAGATCCTTACTTTTGAGATAAAGAATACACTTTCCTACTTCAGAATATTGAAATCGAGAATTTTATATGATCACGTAATTCGACATTCTCATCAGTGAACTTATTAAGAATAGCAGTGATACCGATATGACTACATTCTTCAAGAAATTTGAAATATAGTCAGATCAATAAGTCGATTTCGCATGGTTTTGCCTTTTAACTCTAAGAAATTTAGAATATATTATGATTGAAAGATTTTGATCCAACTTTAGGAAGTAATATAGTAATTTTCGTTACAATTTAATAACAGGTTGAGGATATCTTCGAAGAAATGAATCAACTATAGACAATATCTTATAAAACGCTATCCAGTCCACTGAAACAGTATTTAACTACCGGTAATCTCAAAATTAATAAGTTGAAAACTTCAAACCACAACGGTATGGATATTGTAGTGAAACTGAAATCAAGTATCCTGGATCTAATCGATAGTAATCGTGCTTTCGATCACTACGATTACTAAAACTAAAACTGCAGTGTTGATCAACTAATGGGTCATCTATGGGTAGGATTTGACGACTTGTAACATTAGAGAGAAGAATCATGCATATGAATCGAGTTTTGTTCAATCGCAAGATCAGGAATATAATTCAAGAACCTGGTATTGGCCATGAAATAAAATTATAAGGAGTACGATTATCATGTAATGTGTGAAGAACTATCTTTCTTTATGAGATCAACGTCGGCAATGATGGTTTTAATTCGTAGACAACGATCTGGTCCTTTCTGGGTTGTATACAAAATTATGAATAGCTTTATTCTGGTCGATGAAGCCAGATTTTTGGAACAGAACGGGCTGATAATGGTATGTATTTTATCTATTTCGCTTCAACACATGTACCAGCAGTTAATACAATTCCAAATTTGAAGATATTGGAATAAATATAGTCTTATATAACATATAGAATAAAATACTAAGCGGTGATCTACAGAATTTTCTACGACAAACAAAATGACTTATCAACTAATGACTGCTAATTAAAATTGGAAATAAGCTTAATTAATACCTTGTTTCTTTGTTTCTGTATACTTGGGGCTAAAGAAGCGTTTTCATTTTTTTTCACAGTTCTCTTTTAACGTCTAACGTAACGCCGAACCTAAATCGAAGGCGTACCGCTAGCTATAGGCCCGATTAGTACTGCAGCCTAGAGGAGTGACATGGAAAACGGGTCGACCCATAAGCTCTGCACGATTACAGCGGATCACCGATCGTAATCGAAGGATGTAAATTCAGTTTTGAATTCATTTACAAATTATATTCACCAAATTATCTACAAAAAAGTGAGACCCTTTACGCTTATCTTCAGTTACACTTTCCTCGTAATTCTACATTTTTTACGGGGTTTCTGTTTTATATAGAATTAGGAGTTTAAAGGTTCCGAGTCAATCATTTAAATTAAAATTTATGAATGATGCCCTCAATGACAAAATACCTGCTTCCTATTCTTAATACAAATCATGAACATTAAATAACTAAATATCCTCAAATTAATAAAATAGTGGACCTTTATTCAAGTTTTGTATATTCTATAAAACGATTCTAATTGGAATTACTCGCGGCCAATAAGAATGTTAACAATTCCTAGTAAGGTTAGGAAAGCTGTACTCACTGTTTATATAAATTGAACCAAATAGTCCATGATGAATGTTACAGATCATGAAATGCTTTAAAGTTTGTCTTATAATCATACAAATCGAAAGATTGATTCTGTTTAACATAAATTAATAATATTAAGAAACTGGGAAATTTACGAACATTGAAAACTTTCAACTTTAGCTTACGTGATAAGTGTAACATAGGAGTATCGGAGTATGCAACTAAAATTTCCAAACGTATTGGTTTTGTATCCGTATAATCACTCCAATTGGATTTGAGAAGTAGTGAATTATGTATGAAGATTCAAGCCCCTTGAAATCGAAATGCATTTATCACATTAAACAATTATAAAAAAAGAAAACTTACCTGACGGTATTGCAGTTATCCCATAACATGCCTGATGTACACATATATTGCATCTATCACAAAATACCATTTCATTTAATTCCTCTGAATCGGGTGAACGGCATACATCACATATAACATTTTCATCATATTCTATACCTAAACCTTCTTCATTTTCCATTATTGCTTGAATTTTATCCCAACACCTTGTTTCTAATTCTTCGATAACACGTTCGAATTGTTCATCACTAACTACAGTTAATCCGGATAATTGCCGTTCGCGATTTAATAATTTAAGCCATGCTTCATCACATTGATCAATATCGTAGGAACATGCTTTTTCAGCTAAAACTGGTGTATTTGATAAGTAATGATTTTCCGATGAAAAATGTTCATCTTTTGTAACACGTATATATTTATTTTTAGGTCTGGAAAAACAAAGAAAAATTTTTAATCAACAATTTATTTTTTTTCATAAATATTTTAACTAAAATAGTTTTAAAAACAATTATTTATAGTGATCTGCAAGTGTGTACTTACAATTTAAAATCAGATCTTGGTTTGATAAATGTTTCTTCATCAAATTTAACTGATGGTTCAGGTAAGGAATCTGGATTCACGGGTACTTGTACCCCGCGTTCCCATTCTTGTTTCCATTGATCGGCTATTGTCCAATACTCATCAGTTGCTAATGGCTCTGAATCAGGTAGTTTCATGGCACTTATAAGATCTTTTCTATAATTTATAATAAAATAAAAATATTTAGCAACCAAAAAAACATGTATAGACTATGATACGAACCTAAATAATTCAGCGGGTGCCTCTGGGGCACTTCTATTATAAATACTGGATATTTTTAAATCTGTTATCGGTTTAGGTTGCCAACTTGCTGTTGCCGAATTTGAATGAACATTTGTTGAATCATCATCTTCGGTTATTGAATTTGTAGGTATAACATGTGCAGAAGGATTTAACGGCGGTCTTCCTTTTCGGCGTTTTGGTGGAGGACCGCCGTTATTATTTACTCCTCCACCACCCCCTCCTCCATCGTTTTCTAAACGATTGAGTCGCTTGGCTCTTTGAGACATTGCGACAGACATCAAAACCTAAGTATCTACCTGTTGAATCATTTTTAGAGCCTAAAAAATATAAATACATCTCAATCATAAATTCGACAAATAAACAAAATTATTTGTTGTTATTCTAAAATAAAAAATTTCTTAATATTTCGAAGGAGTTTTGAGTTATAGAATTTTTTTTTACGATACATTGAAGATGTCCTCTTCTTTTGATTTGAACTAACATTAATGCGGAGTTATTTCTTTTTTTTTTTTATATATATATTATATATCGCTCCATCTCTCTTTTTATTTAATTTTATGTATATACACTTTTATTTATAATTTACAAAATAAATAAGATGAAAGGAGACCAATAACAATAATTAATTGCAATTTTGCATTATGATTATAAATATCCTAACATTTTTTATTTTAGTTACGCCATTTGTCAAATTTAATAAATAAAAACTATATAATTTTTCCGAAACAAACATTTTTCTCTATATTTTTGTAAATAGTTCCACAGTATATTTCATCTCTTTCTGGCCTATGAATATCTTTTAACTTTAGAAAAGAAGACATGAAATAAAAACATTTAAAACACTTCTCAAAAACAAAATTTTCTATTAATTCAAAACTCCTTAAAACTTTTGCGAAACAAATTTACAATACAAAAATCGCGTACCAATATATTTATTACTTGAAAAAAATGTTTAAACATAATTTTTGTTTGATATATAAAAACTTATTTTGCAATATTTATACGGCGAGACACGATCGCCATCATTGTACACCATTTTTATGTATTTTTTTATTTTATTTTCTAATCAAACAAAATAATTTGACAGTATAGATGGCATTGTGATTCTTTATGCTTTTTCCATTTAGTATTGCCATATTAAATATTATTTTTAATTATTAATTTCGATTTTATTACTACTTTAATTATAATTATATACAAATGTTCGCCTTGCGAATCGCAACTTTTCACTTAACACAAATTTTATGTAAAAAAACTACACAAGAAACATAAACCCGAAAAACATTTCATCATTATAGATTGGTCAAAATTTTGATATGACAGCACTTATAGACGTCATTAAAGAGCCATCCTTTAAGAAAATGTACTTTTAATTTAGTTATTTTTATTAATTCACAAATTTTTTTATACATATCCAATCGAATAAACATTTTTTTCAATTATAATTATATATTCTAATAACATTTCACCCACATCACCCAAAAATTAAAGCAAAATGTAAACAAAGCTTTTCTCTATGGGGCTCTGTGCTATACACAGAAGAAAACCTTTTTACTTTTTTTATGTTTGTATCTACCTTTCTCGTAAAATTCATATTTTAAATGGATCCTCTAGCATAACAATATTCCTTTCTATAAAACAATAATAATAATAACATAACATTTGTAATTACATTTATGATAAAATTGTTTTTTAATGTAATTATTTGAGAAAATGCACTCAATCTGTCAAAATCATGTCACTTTGTTATTTTCTTTTTATCATAATTAAAAATACATGTTTATTTATTACTTTTCAAACATTCAAATGTGTACTATTCAATTTTTAAAATGTTATTTTAAATTAACACAAACTAAAAACTATTATTTTTTGCCTAATAAATAAATAATTATTGAATAAAAAGTTGGACATTAAAATCACTTTATTATTTTTTTACTTTTTTTATAAGATTATTGGATTTATCACAGTATCCATGTTTGTTGTTTACAACGCCATCGGTTTAACGCAGTTTGCACTATCAATGGGAAATTTATATTTATTCTTATATTATCGATTTAATTAACTGTTTGCTATAAATAATTAGATGACAATAAAAAATGCTATACATTTCATATAAATAATAATTAAAAATAATTTATTAACTATTAAATCAAATTGTTTTATTTTTTTTTAAATAGTGCCATCTCTATAAAGTATAGTGTACTACTTAATTGAATTACCCATTTTGACAATAAACAATAATTTTTCACACATACAACACTATTTAATTCTTTTAAAATTTTAGAAAGCAACATATTTATGCATAAATAACAACAATGTCGAAAACAAAAACATTTATATTGGATAATGGAGCGTATTCAGCAAAAATTGGATTTAATAATGATGAAAAAGCAAAGTATAAATTATTGTTGAATATTTATTGTGACATGATTTAAACAAAATATGTGTAATTTTTTAGGATTGTACCAAATTGCATCATGAAGGCAAAATCAGAACGTCGCCGGCCTTTTATCGGTAACCAAATTGATGAGTGCCGTGATGTTTCTGGATTATTTTATATACTATGCTTTCAAAAAGGTTATTTACTTAATTGGGATATTCAAGTGAGTGTATACGATATAAATTATTACGAGTTTAATTCAATATTTTTAATTTTACTCAACACAGAAAACCGTATGGGATTATATGTTCAGTCCGGATTGTTGTAAAGTTAATTTGAGCGATACTACTTTGATTATAAGTGAACCGCAATTTAATTTTCTATCGATACAAGAAGCAATGCTTGAAATATTTTTTGAAGAATATGATTGTGATCAGTTGTTGAAGACAACAGTGGCAGATTTAGTTGCAAACAAATATGAGAGCGCTCACAAAATTAAACCACTTTGTTGTACTGTTATCGACATGGGATATAGTTTTACTCACATAATTCCTATAATTAAAAAGAAAAAAGTTAAAAATGCTATTCGTCGTATTGAAATCGGAGGTAAAGTGCTAACCAATCATTTAAAAGAAATTATTTCGTACCGACAATTAAATGTAATGGACGAAACGTACGTTATCAATCAAGTTAAAGAAGATTCGTGTTTTGTTTCTCAAAATTTCAAGGAAGATATGTTAACAACTCGTAAATCAAAACAAGAAAATCCAATTGTAAAAGATTATGTGCTGCCAGATTTTACATCTATTCAACGTGGTTACCTCAAAGAAACGACAACTATACAAGCAAATGATGAAGATTTTCAAATATTACGATTAAATAATGAAAGATTTACAATACCTGAGATATTATTTCATCCGAGCGATGTTGGTATTAAACAGCAAGGTATTGCTGAAGCACTTATAGATGCTATACAGGCTTGTCCGCCAGAAGCAGCAAATCATTTACTAAGTAATATAGTGGTTGTTGGAGGATGTGCACTTTTTCCAGGCATGCGAGATAGATTACAAGCTGAAATACGTGCACTAGCGCCAGCAGAGCACGATGTTAATGTTATAATACCATTAAATCCGATTACTTATCCTTGGGAGGGAGGGGTTACTATGAGTAATGATGCAAGCTTTTTAACTAATTGCATAACACGACAAGAGTATGATGAAGGTGGGAGTCGCGTTATAACCGAAAAGGATGATAGTTAATATTTAACTGACTATTAATAAATGTTTAGTAATGAATATCAGATTTTTAATTACCTAATATATCCATCTCCAATATCAACAACTAGTAGCTTGCGAAACCTCTTATTAAAGTAGCTCTAAACCTTGATATGTCTTAATAAACCAGGCCTTCCCACGATTTTAGTATTGTTAATTTTATTAAATCATTTTTGTTTTAAGAATTAAAAGATTTCAAAGATCAATTAACTTTCATCACCTCAAACCATAAGAAATTTGTCTTTTTAAAACTAGGGTAGAATTCCACCTGTAAAATTGTAAAGAAATCCTATTCATCAGTTAGCTAACTATAACCATTTATACTCTGTAGATGTCCTGAAGATTCAAGAAAAGATGAAGGTCTACTTGATCGGCCAAATAGCCCAGTTAACTGTTTTCTTTAATGATTACAATCAGTGGTGAAGTAGGAACACATCTATCACTTGTTGATGGTGGGACGAACCAATGAACTTAACCATCATCTAACCACTGCAATAATAGACGATGAGGGGATGGAAATACTGTAGAAAAGGACTAAGTATCCTTATCGATCGGTTCCCAACCTATTCAAAAGTATTGCTTAGTAGGGTTCAGTTTATTATTTTATAGATATTAGATAGCTAAAATTTAATCAAATTTGTTTTTAAGGTAGATTAACCTTCCATGAGCACGAGTTATTTACATATTTTTGAATTCATGATTGGTACTTCAACATCCTTCATCTAGATATTTTAATTTTTTTTTGCAGGAAGATTCAAGCACTGAATAATTAATAGTATTAGGTAGTTTGAAACAATATCTAACCAGCTATACGGAACTAACTGAAGAAATGCATCAATGACCAAAATGCTTCTAAATAAGCAGGCATGATTCAAATATAAATTTCTCGTTTGCACCAAATATTAACGTTAAAAGTATTCCTACCTCTGCTCTAGAATATACCCAATCTGAATATGTTTAGTCATTTCTTACACATTTGCAATAGGATTATAACAACAATGGCTTTAGTTCAAAATAAACAAAATATGTGGGATTTAAACAAGTTGGAAAGTATCGGTTGAAAACTTAAACCCAAACAGAAGACAACTTTCTCAGACTGACTAAAACATAGTGTATGGTGCCTTCGTATCCTCGATTAAACTATAATTGGTGGTTACATTCAAGATGTGGAAATAATAGGATGAATCGGAAGTATGAATAAAATTAGTTTAATTTAACATGATAATGATGAAAGTTTTCTCAATTTAATCGCTCAGCTAAATTTTTTATTTGATTCTTTAAGTGATTATATATGATTTTATTTTTTAATAGTTTTAAGTAATAATAATAAATATAATTATGGTCTGATTATCTTTATCTTTTTAAAGTAGAGAGATCAGTATACATACTTCTACTGAGATACATAAAAGTTTTCTTTAAATATACAAAAATGTATACCAAAAAACTATAAGGTAATAAAATATAAATAAACAATAAACATTTTGCATAATATAGAAGAAACACAAATTATTTTTTTTATAAAAAACCATTTTATTGGAATGGTCGTCGTCTTGCAGCTCGTTGCTTATCAAAACGTAATTCCATTTCCTCTAAAACTTTAGGAGTGTATCGAACAACCAGTTTAACCGAACCAATAGCCTGTTTCAATAATTCGACAGCCCTTTCATGATTTTCACCTTCAACCGATATACCATTTACGGATAGCAATTGATCACCCCGCTTCAATCCACCATGACGATCAGCTACACCACCAGGTATAATGCGAGATATATAAATAGGCGAGTTTTGTTCTTTGCCACCCATGACGTTGAAACCAAGACCTAGAACGAGAAATAGAGTAAATTAAACGAAGCAGTTCACACCCAATTATTTTAATTGGTCAAATAACGTCATATACTACACACCTTCATCAGTTTTTGGCAATTCAACAACTCTGGGATGAGCATGCCCTTCACTAGCAGCAAATGCAGCTACAGTTGCCTTGGCGGTAGCCGAAGCCCTTACGTCTTGAGACCCTTGAATATCGACTGTCTCATAAACATGTTCGTAGACCTCGCGAACAGCATTCAAAAAATCACTTTGCAACACTTTCTGCAATGCTGCCAGTTTAGTTGCCGGAATTTCACCACTGGCCTGTAGTTTTTCGAGTAATTCTATACATCTAGCCACATCTGAAAATATAATAAGCGCACAAATAAAATTTTGAAAATAAATCAATTTTTTTGACGTTTTGTCGAATTACCTTTGGCAATAGTCAATGGTTCCGATATGGTTGCCATTATTCCAAATATTCAATTAAAATAATATATAGAAACACTAATATGCTTATGGTTCGTGTGTTTTATTTAATTTCAATTTATTTTTACTTTTAAATAACAAAATGGATAATTTGCGAATGAAATGAGATGAAAAGAATTTTCATTTATGTCAAAATGAGAAAAAATAATAAAATCGATACACGTCATATTCGAAGGGGAAATTTAAAGTGCTCGTGTAATACCAATAGTCTAATTAATAGGCGAATTATTTATTGTACAAACTTAATTCAATACGAATTCGAATTTGTGCAAGCTCTAAGCTGTGATTCCCTTTTCTCAATTATTATGACTCCGATTCTAATCACCTTCTTAAGTTATTCAGTATGTTTATATTGTGTATGATTAAGAAAACAATCTTTGAAATATTACATACATAATGATTTCTCTTATGGTACCACGAAGAATTAATATATAGATTATAGATTTAACTCCGGTCCGATCGAGTTATTTATACAAAATTTATTTAAGATTAAGAAAATTTTACATTTCAATTATTTAGAAATATAAATATTAATAAGAAGACAATGGAAATAGAATTGTCTTCTTTAAATGTTTCTGTATGTGTAGTTTAGATATTTATTTTTCATATGCGCGATTCTATAAATAGATTTCTTAAAGGAAATCATTAAGAAGTAAATTATTATGTATCTACAATGTATATATAGTACAACAAACTCGTACCTACATAAAAAATGTTTCTGTTCCGCTATTGATTAATAAAATATTTCCGTATGTAGAAAGCTGTAAAGATAATATTTTAGAAGTTTTTTAGAAAAAACATTTTTATAAAAAAATCGTTATGGCAAATTAATTTAGCAGTATGTTTGATATCTTCTTAAGTATAGACCACCCTAAAGTCTGCAGAATAAAATAAACAGTGGGTTGTGATACATCCTTAACGTAGCAAAATCCTGTTGTTTTAATTACATTTATCCCAAGTGTTACAGAATGCTTTGAAAATATTAATGAAACTGATTATGTGCTTTCTTAGATTTCAATCTCAGAACGAAGGAAAACTATCGGTTTATAGATTATATATTTTCTCTTTTATATCAAAAGATTGAGATAAATCATATCTTCGTCATATCATAGATCTGATTAGTATTGAAAATGAAATAGTTAATCAACACTGCATCTATATTGGTGAAATAGACCAGATTTTTAATTTCATGTCATGTGTTCAACTCGCTGCTTCTGTATTAGGTTATAATCTTTTAAAAAATATATATCAAGATCGTTCTTTAAAAACTAGAATTTATTTATCAGACTTAAATGTCCGTTATATCCACACCGTCTAAATCGAACCGTCTCGAGCAGAACGAGTCCGTCCTATTAATTTCTTTTTCTTACAACTTAGAATTTATTTGGAAAATCGGTAAAGTAAACATGATGACCGGAATTAAAAACGGGAACGGATATTAAACACAAAATTACATAAAAACTTATTTGAATTAGTTTATGTAATTTGTTTGACAACGCAGAGCGAATATATAGTGTTAAACAAAACATTTGAATGGCGTAACTATATACGGAGTGGACAAAATGGATATGCATGGTTCGAAAAAAAAACGGAACGGAACGAATATGGTACAAACCAAATGAATGCAAATGGAATGAGTAGAGACGCAACGGGTAGGGACGGTACGGACACGGATGAAACGGATTGTGTTTAAAACATTAGTTTCTGCTCTGGTGGATGGATTGAACTAATTGTGTTTGAACTTAAAACCTTTTTAGATAGTATAAATTTAAAATTGTGCACTTATACAAATTAAACTGTTAATTTTCACCTTTTGAGTACAATCGATGGTGTGAATGAACACATCTATGACCTCCTAGTGGAGTGCAGGGTTCATCTAAGTATTATAGGCCTGGCGTGGAGCTATGAAATTTCTACATAGGCCATCCTATAAACCCGTATTTTTGTAGCTGTATGGCGTTAACTCCACGTAAATAAATGAACCGCGAAAGAGTTGTGGGAGTGCCTTGAGCCTTAAATCACTTTCTGGACTTTAATCAACACGATGCTACTCGTATACTCAAATTTATAAATAACAAATGGTTAATTTTCAAGAATCTGTAAAGAGTAATGGACCAAATAGTATTAACCTAGACTTTAAATTAATAAGGTTTAAATTATAGGCTTGCAAATAAAACATTTTTTTATAATATTTTTGTATTAAGTTTTCTTTTTATTTATTTATTTGGTTTCATTTGATTTTTTCTCTTCAGTAATTTTTTTGTTTTGCTTGTTTTTAAGTAGAAGAAACTGAATATCATCATTTTGTTTTTGTTCAGTTATAATACAAGAAGTGTGATTTTTTGAGTCATAATCCAAAATTATATGTATATATATATTTTATTAATATATATTTGGTTTGTTAAATATATATATAGTATATATATTTTATAACTTTTTGTTTTTATAAATTTAGGTTGTTTACTTTTTTAATTTTTTTTTTAATTTTTTTCATTTTTATAAAATATTCATAATAATATATAAATATGATAATAAACTAATTTTTTAATAATTAATAATAATAATAATAATTTAAAAAAATAAAATATAATACAGTAACATAAAATAAAATATATATATATGTTCTTTTCTCATTAATTAATTATAATAATTTAATTCTATTTAACTAATTATTATAATTAATTAAAATATGATATAGTAATATAAATATTTTTTTAAACAGTGAAATTAAAATATATAAATATATCTATATATTTTGTTTTTTTGGGGAATATTATAAAATATATATATTTTTAATTTTTTTAAATAATCGATATATTTTATAATATTTTTTACTATAAACTTTTATAATTTAGTTTTTGTTTTTTTTAAATTTATGTTAAAAAATACTTTTTATTGGAACATTTAATTTCATTTCTTGTTTTAGTTTTATTAAATATATCAATATATTTTCTGTATTTAATTATTTTTTTATTATCTATTGAAAACTATATATTTCCATAATTTCTCACTTTATTAATTTTTTTTTAAATTTAATTTATTTAGAATTTTATCAGGTTTAATTTGTTATGTGTATTATGTGTGTTAAAATGAAATAATTATATTTTATTAAATCGTTTAAATTTGTTTTTATTGAGTGTGTATATATATGTGAGTGTGTGTGTTTCTTGAAGTTATTAAAATTTTTTATTATTGTGTTAAAATTAAATGAAATATAATATATTAATAAAAAAATTAATAATAAACATAAATATTTAAATAAAATTGCACAGTAATAGATATATATATATATATATATATATATATATATATATATATATATATATATATATATATATATATTAAAAATTATTCCGCATTTATATAGTGATATATATATTTTTAAAATACTATATTGTTTGGCATGTCTTGCGTTTTAATAAATTTATTTAGTTCGTTAAATATATTTTGTTTGGTTTAATAATAAATTTCTTTTAATCAATATTAGTTATCATTTTTTAAAATGCAAATCTAAATTTATTTTTAAATGTTATAATCAACAAAGAGTATATATCTTAATTTCGTTTATTATAAAATTATTATATGGTTTCAACAGGTTTTTGGTTTTTTATTTAAATATTTTAATGTTCAATTGATTAAAATTATACATGTTTATGTATAAAATGTATAGTAATTAAGAAATGAAATTAAATTCAAATTATGTAATAAAGAAAAAATAATAAAGGCAGAATAATAATATTTATCGAGTAGGGATGATAATATAAAGTTGGTAAAACGTTTTTTTTTTAACAAAACCAGCATATTATTTAATTGAACCATAATTGTTGTTGCACTATATAATTAATTCGATTTCATCACGTAGCTAAGTGGCAGTGAATTATTTTTGCTTGAACTCATATTATCCGGACCTATATTTACCACCCTAAATATTATAAATCCATTGTTTATTAAATCGCCCGATAGTTTGTTTGAGGGAGTATTAGTCACTTTAAAAAATTATTGCAGAAATTTACATTTAATTATCATCCCTGGTTAGCCTATTATACTTCACTATATATATTAAAAAAAAAAATCACAAATCGTTGGGTGATATTTTGCTAATATAATTAATAAAAAATAAATTAATGAATTTTGAAAATAAATATATCGTTTTATTTTCAATTTATAATATTTAATAATAATTAATTAATTGGTGAGCATTTTATATATTTTGTTTTGTTTGAATTTTATTTATTTATTTTTAAATAATTTATGATATATTTATTTATTTTTCTTCCTTAAATTTTTTCTTTTATAAAAGAATAACAAAATCAAATTTAATTTAATTTTTCTTTAAATATAATAATACAGTAATAAATAACAACAATGTATTAAATTGAATTGACTCATCTTTTTTTTATTTTATTATTATTATTCTTTAATATATGTATTATTATTATTATTATTATAATTTTATGTTTTTTGTTATATAATTTTTATTAGTCAATATAATAATAAATTTTATTTATAAGTTTAAAAATTATCTAAGTGTTTTTTTCATTTTCTTTGCGTGAATTTTTTTTTATAATTAATTTAATTATTATTTTATTTCATTTATTTATTATTATTTTTTGTTTGGTTTTTTCGTGTGTTCAATTTTTTAGTGTAAAAAAATGGAAGTTTTCGTTTAATTAATAATAATAATAATAAATACTAAATAAAAATAGTTTTAAATATATATAAGATATATATGACACGTTTCATATATATCTATATAATTTTTTTTTGTTTATTATTATTATTATAAATTTATCAGTGCAATAAAATTTTTTTTGTTTTATTTTTTATAATTTAACTGTGCAATTGTTATTTTTTGTGGGTTTTTAAATATTCATTAAAAAAATTAAATTAATATTAAAAAGAATGTATTGTGCATTTCTGATGACAAAAATTATTTGTTTTATTATTTCTCTTATTTTTAGATTAATAAATAGAAACAAAACAATAAAAAATTCAAATATTAAATTAAAAATTAATGTTGTGACACTATGAGTAAATAAAATAGATAATAAAATAATATTAGTATAGCAATTCGTTTTAATAGTAGTATCCATAATTAATTAATTTTGTTGTATTGTTTTTATTTTGTTGTCTAAAATGATATATAAAATTTATAATTATATTTTTCTTAAGTTATATCAAACTAATATTTAACATTTTTTTTTTAACTTTTAATTTTGTATTTTGTTTTTAGAATTTTTTTTTGTTTTATTTAATTTATTTTAATATATTTATAAATAATTTAATTAATTTTTTTATATTTACAAATATAATTCATTGCTTATCTGTACATACATGTGTTGGTTTATATTTTTTTATGATACAAATCTTGTGTGTTTCGAGTGTGGTACAAAATTATAAATATTTCACATAGGGCATTGTATTCAAATTATAAAAATTTTTATATAAAAATAAAAACTAAACGATAAACTTTCGAAATAAAATGGAAAATGACTATTAAAAAAAATGAAATATATATATATTTAAAGTTTAAGGCGGATGAGGTTAGAAATACATGAATTAATAAATTTTATTATGGTTTGGTATGTTGTTTTCTTTTTATGTTACTTATATGAGATATATGTATGGGTGCGATTTCCAATGGCACTTGAAGAATGAACTATTCGTTGCTTGGAATAAATAAGGTCGTCTACTTTGCTAGATTAAATCGGTATCGAATTTCTGGGAGATTACATATAGAAAGAAAGTAAAAATGCCACTGAACATATCTCATACTCATATACAAGTACATAGCTGTATATTGTGAAGTAATATGGTTATTTGTTTTTTTTATTTAGATAATTTAACTATAATTTATATTTTTTGTTTATTTAATCTAAATTTATATTTTTCTACCGATGCATATATGTATAATTTTATTTTAGTTTGTTTATATACATATTTAACTTATAAATTATTACATAATCGTGTGTAATAAAATAATTAAAAATAAAAATGTTTTTTGGATTATTTTCGAATTATTATTTTAACTACATGTTTTTAATAATATTTGTCAATAATAAGTCAAATAAAAAATTTAATTAAAAATTAAAATTATAATCCAAATGTCTTTTTATTATTTATTTATTAAGTTTTTATTTGTGTTTATACATTATTTTATATATTATCACTTACAATAACTATATTTTGTATTTTTTTTCATTAAATTATATTTAATTTTTATAATTAAGTTTACTTAATCTTAAATTAATATATATTAAATTTATTTTAGAATTTCGTGTTTGGTTTTTTTGGTTAATTATAGAATGAACTATATATAATATATTCATAATTTAATAGTTATTTTTTATATTATATTATATATATTTTTTTGGATTTTAATTTTTTTTTGTTTTATTATAATACATAAGTTTTGTAAAAAAAAATTGTATAAGTAAAATTCAGTATGAATTTGTTAATAATATTTTATTTATTTATTTTCATTTTTATTTGCATTATTTTTGATATCTCTATTTTTTTGTTCTGTTCTTGTTAAATAAATCTAACAATAAATATTTATGAATAATAATAATAATTAATATTTCTTTTTTTTAACTTATTATTTCATTATTTATTTAGTAATTTTTATTTATTTTTTTCATTTTCAATGTGAACAGGGAATTATACTAATATAACTATTTTTATATTTTTTTTTTACATTAATTAAAATTAAAATTGTGCAAAAGATTTTGAAAAAATTGATTTGATTTAAAATAAATAAATAAAATAAAATATTATTTTTATAAACACCTTCGTTTTTTTTAATAAGTATATAAAAGATAAGGAATACAAACAAATGGTAACAAACAGTTTAAATAAAATTAATACCAGAATAAATTAACAGTTTTAAATATTTTTTAAATTTTACTATTTTTTAACTAATAATTTTTTTCACAAATCCTGTATAAAGTTTCACTTTTTTCAACTACATAATTTTATTATATATCACTTTTAATAATATAATATAAATATATATGCTTATTTATTTTTATTATTATTTTGTTTTTCATTTTATTTAATATTAATGCATATATTTATATATTAATTCAATAAGTTTTAAATAAATTTGATTCTGGTAACATAATTTTTTGTTAAATCCTATCGAAAAATATATATTATATATAAATTCAAACATAAATAATTAACAGGGAAATAAAAACAAAAATTAAAAAACCAAAGAAATAATTAAATAAAAATATAAAATCAAAATTATTTTCCTTACATATTTATTTAATTTCCTTTCTATAGCACCCAAGTTTTACTAAAATTATTATTTTCCGATTGAAAAATTGTTGGTAATTTAATTGGAAAAAAATAATTTACTAATTTTATTTAAATTTTTTAAATTATATAATAAACTTTGAAATGAAAATAACGATTACAGAGAATTAAGAAAAATGAATTTATATTATAAATTTGATTTATAAATACTTTGGTTTTTTTTATTGAAGCGTGTGGTATTATTTTTTTTACTTAAAAATATTAATTAATAATTATAATTTATAACTTATTATTGTTTTAAATAATGATAAAATATAATAATAAATTTCAATAATATATATTTTTTAATTTTTTAACGCTATATATATATTTTTGGGTTTAGACTTTTGATTAAATATATATATATATATAATAATAATAATAATATATTATATATTATAAAGTAGCGTTAGACCCCGTGTCCTGCTTGTCCGCATGCAGTTAGACTCTATGTTCCTCCACATATTTTATGTGTTTTTGTTTAATTTTTATATATTTTTTAAATGTATGTATACATCTATATATAATGTAATAAGTAGTTTTTATTTATATATACATATATACATACACAGAAATTAATATAAAAAATATATAATATATATATAGAAATAATACAATATATATGATGATGCCACCCCGATGGATTCAGTAAAATGTTTTAACATCAACAGTAAAATAATATATTTTATTGGTTTATAATAATAACAAATATATATATATATAAATATGTAATATACCAAAAAATAATGCAATAATTAAAATTATTAATAATGGAAAATTAATAATATACACTTATAACACAATACACCTTATAACTTTTAATTATTAAGCAAAATAATTATCATCCATGACCTGTATATATTATATTATGTAGTAACAAAATCCAGTTAGTATATAGTAGACTAAAAAAAACTACAAAATTAGTGAAATTAAAAAGGCATTCCCATAAAACCATTAGTAAAAAACATGCATATTAATTAAAATTAAATAAATGTATATATTTTTTATTATTGTTTTAGCAAAAATTCGAAATTAAATTTTACATAGCCAACTACAATATTATACAAAACAAATTAATAAAAGAACAATATTTTTCTATTATAATTAATAATTAATAAAAAATAATTTTTTAATTTATGTATTATACATGTATACATAAAGAAGACGTTTTTGTAAATTTTTGGAATTGAAAGCGTATTTATAATTGTGTTTTAATTTTGTTTAAATAAATATTTATTTAAAATAAACTTGGAATAGCATGCACGTAACTTGATCTTAATTTGTTACTTATATTTCGAGAAAACTTAACCTTGGGTCATAAACACAGTTCGTTCCTTTTCTTGGCAGTTTAGATATATAATATAAAGATTTAGAAAATTAAAAAGCCATGGGATCAGTTTAAGGGGTACACACCACCAACAAAACTTGATTTAATCATATTATTTGTTAAAGTCATTCAAATTAAGTAAAAAGCTTTTCATTGAAAACACATTTAAAACAAAACTTAATAAAACAAATATATATATATATATAATATAAATAACTTAGATTTTAAATAATTTAGGTGCTTGATACAAGCGATTTAGCGATATTTTTAAATAGTTGTTTTTTGTTAATTTAATTGTGTTTTCAAAATTGCCTCTACTCAATAAAATTTTTCAAAATAATAAAACAATAATTAATATAAATATGTAAATAAAAAACTATAAATATAAAACTGTCATGTAATAAAAATTAAATAAAAGTAGTTTCGTGAACTTTTTTGTTTTCAAATATTTCGATTTGCAAAAAAAACTATTATTATTATAGTTTGTGCCAGTTACTGAGTGTGTCGTTGAATAATTTACTATTTGCTTTGGATCTATTTCAATTCCGATTTTTGTTTTCAAATTTCACGTTTTGTTGTAGAATAAATATAAATAGAAATCGAAATACAAAATTTATATAAATATTTTTTAATTCTTTTAAATTTTTTTTTTATTATTATCGATTAATAATGTATAAAAATCCTTCAGACTAGCATAAAATTACTTGAGTTAAATATTTATGTATGTATGTATATATATATATTTAGAACAATATAACATATTAAGTAGATAAATATTTTACACTTGAAATAATGAAATAATAAAAAAATCAAGTAGCAATTAAAAAATTATTATAAAAAAAATCAAGTGTCATTAAAAAATATTCATAAGTAATTTAAATTATATACGTCACTATTTTTTGTTCTGCTACAAAAAAAAATTATTTTTAAGAAAAACTAATTAATATTTGTATAAAAGAGTATGCGTAAATTAATGTCTATTTAATCTAAATTAGAAAATAATATAATAGTAATTTTTTAGCAGGTTTAAATTAATTAAAAATAATTCTAAATAAGTTTAAAATAAAAAGCAGAATTTCTATTTTTAGTTAAACATGTATACAGATTACAGCAGTGACTCAATCTTATTTTAATAATAAATCACTGGCGTTAATAATGCAAATTGAATCACCGATATAAACAATAAACACATCGAATTGTAATAAAATTAATAATAAATTATGATTATAATTATCTTATTAATATTTCATGTTGTTGTGTTCTATATATGTAATAAAATAGTTAAATTTATATTTATTATTATTTTTTCGATACAAAATTATTATTATCTTTTTTTTTTGTTTGTTAATTTAAATTAATTTAGTGTTGGTCATTTTTTATAATTATAATTTTTTTTCTATGTTTATCTAAAGTTGGAATTAAAATCAATCAAAATGTTTTTTTAATTATAATCAAATTTTCAACTAAAAATTAAATATTCTAGTTTTTACTGCATGCTAGATAAATAGAAATCATAAATAAAATATACAAACTATTATTTTTCTTATTCAAAATTATATTATTTTAAAATTTAATTAATTATATTTGTTGTGTTTTAATTTAAAACAATTCTGCATTTTTTTTTATAATTATTGTTTGTTAATTTTTTATCACTATTTGTTTTACTTTTTTATTTTTTTCCATGTGTAGATACTAAATTATAATCATTTTTGAATTTTTGGATTTTGTTACTAGAAAACTTGATTCAACGCAACCTTTAATGTATGATGAATTTAACCATGCATTATGTTGTATTAAAAAATAAAAAAGTAAATTTAAATAAAAGAATATTGGTTTTAAAAAAATATTAGAATTGTTACAAATTATTTTGGTTATGTTATATTTGATATTTTTTTTTAATTTCCAGATATGTGAAAGCAAAAATTATACATATGATATTGAAATAACAAAAAAAAAAAAAAAATAAATAAGAATGATGAAGTTTCTAAAATAAGATGAAATTAAAGAAGTACATCGGGATGTCATAATTATATTTAATTGTTTTATATAAAAATTGTATATATTTTATGGAGGCATCATGGTCCCCCTACTTGTCTTCTTCCAGGAGCACCAGGTCGTCTGCCACTACGTCGCTTACATGTAGATATATTATCCAATACATTAGATTAAAACACACAAAACAAACGGGAAATACTATACGAGAATATTTATCTATGTCGGATGGTGTAATTCCTAATAATTTATTTATATCCTGAATGGCAGATAAATATAGAGGAGAAAAAAACATACAAAATTAATTTTCACATAAGTAAGTAGAAAATTATGTTAATTATTATTAAAAATATATGAGACGCGAAAAATTAATGTGATGATTGGATCATAAAATTATGTTTTTAGAGATTTAAGTATCCAATAAATTTTCCAGATGTACAATTTTATATTATATTATTAAGTTGTGAAGTCCAGTGTATTACAAGGGTAATTGGTTTTGACAATTTCACATGAAGTATAAGATAGCAGAAATGTTCCAACAGAAAAAATATTTTTTCTAGTCATTTTGGTGACCAGCAGAATTTTTAGATAAATATTTTAATTTTCTTTAATATTTTAAAATAAATTATTCAAGGTTTCACATAAAGTCTGTAAATTGTTCTTATAAGCTTTTAATATGAGTATACAATTTTAAATGTAAGTAAAGAACCTCCAGAATTTTTTGATATTTTGGTCCTTACAAAAACTTCAAGTTTTTCACTGTTGGCTATGGAAAGACCTCCTCCTAACCGATATGCAAGGTGGAGGATATACAATTTTTGAAATTTTGTATTCTTACTGTGTATTATATTTTTAGAATATTTAGATTATAATTTAGGTTATATTTTTATTATAGGATGTATTTTCACCTAAGCTAATGTAAAATCGTAATGGTATAATGGTACATTGGGCACCATTCATATCTCACAATAGAAAAACTGTAGAAGAAAATTTGTATCTATGGTTTACATAGTATACTCGTATAAAAAGCTTATGTGAAACTTAAATAATTTTTTTAAAATAAAGTTCTGTTGGTTACAAAAATGGCGAGCAGAAGAACTGCTCAGCAGAAGAAAACAGACTCTAGTGGTGACTAGAAAAAAAAAATGTTTGCTAGAAATTTCCTGCTATCTTGTACAACATCAATTTCTATCTCCTTTGTATTGTAGTTTAACCAGACCAGATGTATGTTTTTACTCGTTTTTACAAAATTCTAAATGTTTAAAATTAAATTTACTCATTTCAAAATCTTGACTTACCTTTCCAGGATGTAGTATATGAGCCGCTGGGCCGCCACCACCACCGCTTGCTTCCTCATCGGGTCCTCCACCGCCTCCGCCTCCACCACCACCTCCTCCACCGCCTGCGCCACCACCTCCGCCGCCACCTCCTCCACCACCGCCGCCACGTCCACCATTAATTGTATTTTCTAGTGTGCCACCTTTGGAATGCGCTTTCGGGTCATGCACTTTAAATCGCACTTCTTGAAATAATGGACCTACAATTGAGCAACCGTGCGAACCAACATTTGGTTGCATATTTGACATACCACCTGGCCGATTGCCCACCGTTTGTTTCGGGGCATGTGGATGTCCATGACTATGTCCATGACCATGACCGTGTCCGTGATCACCGCCACCACCTCCTCCACCGCCACCTCCACCCATACCAGGCGGAGGTGGTTGTTGTGTTTGTCCACCTTCTACCTGTAATTTTTTTTGTTCCGCTATTTTTTGTATTGCCATAAATCGTTGTTTTCTCATTTGTATTCGCTTTGCCATATAGCCTACCGTTGCGTATTCTAAACATTATATACAATTAATAGTCAGAAAATTAAATCAACAAATTTATATAATATATATAGAAACAAAATAATTATAAAATAAAATATTTAAAAATATTTTACCCAATAAACTAGCAAAAACCATTACGAAACATGTTCCTAAATATACATCAATAGATTTCACATACGATATTTTAGGTAGGGCTGCATTTGTTGATGACATCAGTGTTGTCATTGTCAACACAGTAGTTACGCCTAGGGAAACACGAGCCGGTGTTGCATTTCGATTTAACCAAAACGATACCCATGATATAATTACAATTAAACCAGATGGTATATAAATTTGAATTAAATAATATCCCATAGATCTTACGAATTGAATTTCACAAGCTAATCTTGAATAATTTCCTACATTTTTTTTATTCGTGTACATTAGAATTTTGGTTTTGGTAAGAAAAAGAAGAGAATGGAAGAAAGAAAATAAATTTGAATTATTATTATTGTTTTAATTTAAATTAATAATATTTATTATTTTTTAAATAATTTAATAAATAAATTATTTTTGAAATTGAAACAAAAGCAGAGACACACAATTGATTAATTAGAAAACATATTTAAATTACGTCAAAAATAATTTATTTAAATAAATATGCTTTTTTTATATTTTCAAACCACATATATAATAATAATAAATTATATATATATATATATATATATATATATATATATATATATATATATATATATATATATATATATATATATATACATATACATATATATATATATATATATATATATATATATATATATATATATATATATATATATATATATATATTTATATATATATATATATATATATATATATATATATATATATATATATATATATATATATATATATATATATATATATATATATATATATATATATATATATATATATATATATAATATAGTTAAATTTATAAATAAAATTTAAATAATATCAGGAATAGTAATTATAAAATACACAAATTAAATTATATTATTATATATTGGAACAACCACCACAAAGAACATAAATAGTTTAAATAAAACAAAAATTAATCATAAAAATTTGGATAAATTAAGAAATAAAATTATAACACTAAAATTTGTTTTTCGTAATAATGATTAATTATATATTTTTCACAATCAGAATGTTAATTAATATAAGTATTTTTTTGGTCGTTGTTGTTTAATTACGGATATATACATATGTATACCTTAAATTATAGAACTTAGCATTTTCTTCCGTTACAAATACGATTTTTACCACTTTAATATTGAGCGCGTAGTGAAGACATGAGGTATTACCAACTTATATATATATATATATATATATATATATATATATATATATATATATATATATATATATATATATATATATATATATATATATATATATATATATATATATATATATTTATTTATTTCATACGTCAGGAATCTGGATATATTTTTATGGGGGGTTTTATGTGTGTACAACAAGAAAAAGGAGGGTCAATAATATTTAGGTCATAATTTTTTTATATCATTCCAGCAATAATACTACAACACAATACCCAGGAATTTATGATAATTCTCTCTAAATATTTTTTTTTGTCGTCGTATTTTGAATCTTAAGGAATTATGGATATTTTATTTTTAAATTAACTTATGTTGGGTGCCAAACGTGATGAGATTGCGTCAATTAAATTTTTTTTTGTTTGATGAACAATATATTTAGCATAATTAAGGGGTTATCGTTCCCAAAATGAGTTTATCATCTTTATATATAGGATTTATCAAAGAAATATTTAAGGCTTATATATATTGTACGTTTTTGGTTATTTATTTAGTATTAGCAGTAATAGAAAAGTGTAAACGAGTCGAATCGATAAATAGTTTAGCATTCCATGCAGATCTTCGATGTTATTAATATTTTTATTAATAGGTGTTTTTTTATATGTACAGACGATCACGTTTTCAATTATTATTCCGTTTTACCAGGTTTTGTCTTAAATCTATAATATTATTTCTTTATTTACAGTGTGATGTTTAAAGATATTTATAATTTGTTTATCCATATTCTGGATTATCTACTCAATAGATGTTGTAAAAATTATTTAACAAATCTATCATTTATCAACCATTAATCTACCATGGATACGGTTGACGATTATGAAGGGAATACTTTATATTTCAATAATTAATAAAAGTGTTGCAAACCATAAAACTTTTTGTTTAACAGTATTCACTGTAGATTATACTCAAAGTGATAAGAAATCACTTGAACTAATTTAACAAAGAGGAAATTAGAAGCTGTTGAAACCCTAATATTGTTGTAACGATTTGAAGAGGTTTAATTGTGGATATAACTATATAACATAAAGTAACTATAGTAAAGATAATCGGTTCGTACAAGCCCTAGGCTCTTCCTAGGGGCTTAAAATCATTAAAACAGAATCAGAATATCCTGATAAATTGACATACCGTAATGAAATTTATATAAGAACGAGATTGCAAATACGTTATGTTCCGAGCATTCTATCCTATATGGAATGCTAATCATATTTTATCGCTCGCCTCTATTTTAATATCATGCATATGATATTAGGTAATTTAAATTGCTATATAAAATAAATAATAATATTAATTAATTAATTTAAAGTGATTAAAAAACAAATTTTATGATTTTCATCTGTATTGCGTTATCTTATTTTTTTGTACGAACAATTCAATAGTTAATATTTTAATTAATTTTATTTTGCTGGAATATTTTATGATGCTTTTTCCTATTCCGAAAAGAAGTCAACTTCATCGTCGTTATAACAGCTGGCACATTTTATATATCCCTTGCGTTCAAACAAAATCTCTAAGTGACAATTCTTCCTTCTTAGATTTATATTCTTACGAGTATATTAAGAAAAAAATTTCACGCTTATTTTTTTTTAAGACGTACGTGTTCATAGTGGAAAATTTATTAAGACAACGGGAAAATGAATTTTTAATGAAATGCAAGCAAAATTTATTATTAAATCATGCAGTTTTTTATGTTCTTTTATCACTGTCTTATGATTGATTTTTCATATATTCACATATAGGTATTACACCTTATATTATAGAAGTATATTATGAAAATATGTATATAAATTTGTATCTATAGGGGAATAATTTTAAATTTAAATAAGCTATTTATAGTAAATTTATTCTATATTTATATAATTTAAAAATAAATATTATAAAAATCAATATAAAAAATTAGAATTAAATTTTATAAAATAGGATAACATTATCTGCATGTGAATATAGATTATATATATATATATATATATATATATATATATATATATATATATATATATATATATATATATATATATATATATATCTTTATATATATATTATATATATATCTTTATATATTTTATATATATATATATATTTATATATATATATATATATATATATATATATATATATGTATATATATATATATATATATATATGTATATATATATATATATATAGATATTATTTATTATATATATATATATATATATATATATATATATATATATATATATATATATATATATATTGGTATCATCAATGTATTTAGAAAATACATTATAAGATAGAGGGAGAATATATAAATTGGGATCAGGGGTATTGAAGTTATGCATACATAATAAAACTGCATAGTAATTATATGTTGTATATAAATATACATAAAATAGACATTATATAAATATGTAATACTAAAACAATCTAATTTGATATAAAATAACAACTAATATTTACTATTATATTTATAATGAAAACGAAGTATATAAATAAATATAAATTTAATTTCATGCAAATGTTTTCTATAGGCCATTAAATATATATTTAAAGTATATATTTATATAGAACATTATATTTGGCTACATCACTAATTATAAATCCTAAAAAAATTTAAATTTTCTTGTATGTGAATATAATAGTTAATATAAACAAATGATTCCCAGAGTAAAACTTAATTAATTAACTATATTTAATTAATCATCCGACCAAATTTAGTGGTTTGGATCGATCTATAAGATGCTATTACTTGCGTGTCAACTTTAAACCATAATTCTAATAATTTAAAACTTCTAATGATTTTTAATATTAGACAATTTTGTGGAGAATCAATAATAATTATATTTGTCAAAATCTTCCATGAAATAGGCATTGAATGGGAAAATACTACAATAATATCTGTTTAAAGAACTAGACATTATTTTTACATAAACTTCAAATTTTTATCTGTTTGGATAAATTCTTGTAATTGATTGAGTCGAAATTTGAACTGTGAATTGAGGTTCAGTTAAACTAAAAACTGACTGAAAAACCAATGATGATGAAAATTGTTGTACAAGCCGACACGTTAGTTCTAACTGAAATTCCAGTGGGACTTTTAGGTAAATAAACTTAAATTGTGTTTCGAAGGATGGAACACTCATCAATAGTTATTGAGAGAAGTCTGGTAGCTTTCTTTGTACGATGCACATGACAAGAAGAAAAATAGAGTCTACTTATCTTGATAGATGATAAATTGCTTGTCTCTTATTAGATGCTCTGACAATTTTTCCATAAAAGACTATCAATATTTATTGCATAAAAGACTATCAATTTATTGCATAAAAGACTATCAATAATCACGGGTAATCAAATATTCAACAGTCACAACGAATGTATGAAAATTATTCATACTATAGTGGAGTTTATTAGGACACTATTACAAAAATAAATACAAATCAAATATTTTAAACACTAGCAATCTAGCATGGCTAAGATAACTCTAAAACGACATTATCTAAATGTTAAGTCAGCACTTTATTAGATCCAACTTTCTTAGATTCGAGAGAGATAATG
The DNA here is from genome assembly GCA_963932295.1 of Tipula lateralis. NCBI lineage: Eukaryota > Metazoa > Arthropoda > Insecta > Diptera > Tipulidae > Tipula > Tipula lateralis. The sequence goes on from OZ010738.1 coordinate 49,993,110, forward strand.
ACACCAAATTGATTCGATATCGAATAATGCTTCTTCCCATGTATATCGACTGTTATATAGTATACTATAAGGTAGTTGGCTTATGAATTGTGGTTTTTGATAGTGAACAAGCATACCATGCACAAGGCTAAATAAGATCTCAGGTTTTAATTTAAATCCTACACTGTCTACCGTTGTTGAGTTTTAAGCGTTGCAATACTAAAGTGTCAGTTGAAATGAAAAACATTAGATCGATCTACTAGAATTGAAAGTTACAAATTTTTTTCTGATATTTGATTTCTAAATACTTTATCAGTTTCTCCAGAATGCAGTTTTAGTACTGATTTATATGCTATCCTACACTATCAGGCTTATTCAAATATTCACTTTCCGTGATGGCTATGAATCTTGTCCTTTTTACCATCTCATTTTATTTACTAGGACTAATGCGTTTCATTGTTTTAAGTTACGAATAATATAATTTTTTTTGGAATATACTAACATTTCGTTTTGTTTTATATAAAAAATTATAGAATAAAAGCGATTTTTTTTAAAATTTTACTGTCTATAATATTAAAACAAGCTACATGCTGTAAAATAATCACTAACAAAACCATAATTTAAAAAAAAAATTCAATCGGTAACCGTCTACAGGTACCTGTGGTGAGACTGATTTCCATATCTCTCTGCCGATGTCCCAATACTTTAAATTGTGGCAATGATACTTCACTTGATACACCAACTGAATTTGGACCCTCATTCCATTTATATCGGATATCCCGCATCGTGTATCCGACTTTAATAATATTTTTATTTTTATATATAGATTTTGTTTAGGTTTTTTTTATACAAGTTAAAAATTTATATATAAATAATATATATTGTTAATTATTTTAAAATTAACTTCAAAAATTTTATGACGTCATTCAATTTAAACCATTAATAATTTGATTATTATTATTTTTATTAATTTTTACAAAAAGTAAATTATTTTGTTATTTCTATTAATTTTAATTATTTGTATATGTATCAGACGTTCATATCAAGATATCACAGTTTTGACCTACTCGTACTCTATGAGTATATAGATTATATTGAATTAATTATTGATAACGATAAACTTCAGATTTTCTTAAACGTGATATAACACTTCTATGTCATGGAAAATACATTTATAAACGACATTTCGGATGAATGATATTGGATTTCTAAGGCTTCATTTGAAGAACAAACCGATTACAGGACTGAGAGTGTACGTCTGAGGGGGAATGTTACAATGGACCAATCGAGTCTGAGTGACGGAGGAAAAAAGTCTAACATTTTCAAGTACACTCAGTTGCTGTATGTTTAAAGCAACATATAAATAATGGTTTGTAATATCTGTATTTGATAAGAATGTGACAGAAGATGTATATTATAAATAGATTTTACCTAAAAGCAAAAACAAAAAAATTTAAAATTATCTTTAATTGAGTTTTTAGTGAATAATTACCTTGTTATGAAAAACTAAATATTTTTAAATAATATAAACTTTTATAAAATAAAAAATAATTACTTTTTGATTAAATTAATAAAGTTTGGTTGATTTTCTCTCGTTTTTATATTTTGTCTGTGTGAAACAAAAATCCTATACAATATTAATTAACGAAAATAACCCCTTTTTATATTAATAATTATATTTTTGTTAACTACATTTTTAGTTCAGTTTTTCTGTTTAATTACTTATTATTTCCTTAATATAATTTGTTGGAAAGTTTTATTATTCAAAATTACAGTATTACGTTTTTATTAATTTTGGTTGGTTTTCTCGATGGGAATTGTGTACATACTTATAAATTTTTTTTCTGTTCAGCTTATCATACATATATATATATATATTTTTGGGTAAAACCAAAAAACGGCAAACCAAAAGTAAAAATAAAATAACTAAATTATAATTAAATAATAAAGTATATATAAATATATTTAAAAAAGAAAAACGAAAATAAATGTTTAAAAATAAAAATACACATAAAACAAATTACACACAGTGAGATATATATATTATTAATTTTAAAATGTTTGTTTTTGAAAAATTTTATAGGTGAAAAAATTGAATTTTTCAAAATTTTTTTTTATTTTTATTTATTTTGATTTTGGAATGAAAATTCGATACCTGTAGTTAGATTAATTTCAGTCGATTTTTGTCTGTGTCCTAATACTCGAAATTGTGGTAGTTCTACTTCGCTGCTCATTCCAACACTATCTAGGCCATCTTTCCAGAAATACCGGATATCTCGCATTGTGTAACCGACTCCAGAGCCATAACAATACACAAAATGCCGTCATTCACAAAATTAAACAATAATATTTTCATATACCAGCCATTATTATATAAATTTCATAAAATCGATTTGTTTTTTTTTATTATTTTAATTTGTGATGTATTGATTCGATTTCGATTTATTAATTACCCGAAATTAATTATTTATCGCGATTTATGTTTGTATATATTTAATACAATTCGATTTTTGAAATTTTATAATAATTTTATTATTTTTATTTTTTATTATTTTAAAATTATTTTTTTGTTTTTTTAAATTAAAGTTTTAATAATTTATTTTAAAAATATATAAAAAAACAAAATAATTAAAATTATTTATATTTAAATCAGGCTAATATTTTATAAAAATATATATATGAAATGGTCGAGCATTAAAAAAAAACAAAAAAAAATATATTTTAAAATTTAATTTATGCATTAAATTAAACATTGATTTTTTTGTTTTATTTTATGATCTCGATTAAAAATATAAATTATATATATGTTAATTATATTGGTTAGTAAATGAAATGATAAATATATTAGATTTTTATTATTTATTTAATTTATCGTTGGTATTTTTTTGTTTAATAAAAACTACTATTGATATTTTTATTTTGTTTTATTATTTGCAATTGTTTATTTAATTTTATTTAACGTGAACAAATATTTTTTTTGTTATAGTATTTGAAAAAATTGTTGTTCAATTTATTTGTTCATTTTAAATTTAAATTAGAATAAAAAACAAATATATAATATTTCTAACTAATTGAAATGAATAAAATGAAGTTTTTCATGCATGATTTTTCGATGTTTTTATAGTTGTTTTATTTAAAACAAATAATTTTCTTTTATAATTTGTGTTAAATATTTAATTTATTTATTTAACTAATATTTTTGATTATTATTCATTTTAATTCTGGGATTTTAATGAAGTTATTTACTTAATTAAAGCGCTCCTGTTTGATTCATTCAAATTATTAATTCAAAACTTATAAAGTAATAATTAAATAATAATTTTTTGTAATATAAATATTCAAAAATGAATATTTATATATTTATAAATAAGAATTTAATAATATTTTAAAAAATAAATATTTAAATAAACAATAATTTTTTAATCATATCATTAAGCATGCAAGTATAATTCTTATAACTTTAAAGCAGGCAAGACATAAATTGGAAGGTTTAGCATAATATTGTGCAATAAACTAAAATTGCAATTATATCGTCAAATGATATATAATTGCAAAATGGTGCTTAAAATGTAGTTTTCTAAACAAATAAAGCAACACATTGAATAAGAATTAAAAAAAATGTTTTATAAATGCATTTTCAAATTATCAGCTAAATTATGGATTCGTATACCAATTACGAGATTTCCTTTGTTATCTTTTTAATACGTTATTTATTATTTATTATATTAGAATTAAAAATTTTATTAGTAATATCAAAAAATTAAAATTTAGTTTTATATTTTATAATTTGCAAATATGTTTGAAATATTATTTATTATTTAAGTTAATATTCCGTAATAGCAATCGCAACTATTTTTGTGTTACAATTATAATTAATTAGCGGCCTGGAATTTGGAGCTCGAAACGATAAAGATTCAGAATACAAGCAAATTACAATTATTAAAAGTATTCTCGATTTATACAAATATAAAAGTTAAAACTTCTTGTTCTAACACTTTATTACAATTCATTCCGCCTGTGAATTTTTAAGATGCTATTTTGCGCGTATGCATATGTTGAATGAGTGTAAAGGATCTAAAATCAAAATGCACTCACAATTTTAGTGCCGTTATACTTATCATTACAGCCCATACAGCTTTAGAGAAATATATTAGAAATTTGAAATCTAAATCTAGTCACATTAAACAAGAAGTGATATGTGGTCAAATATATCAAAGATATTTTGCTTATAGCCTAACAGCGAATCAGTAGCAAGTTTAAAAGAGAAAGGGAAATTATTATAATTCATATACCATATACAAGATATGTTGTATATAGAAGTTTTATAAAAACTACTCAGTTATTTTACTGAGAATATACTTTATTGCATTCAAACACATAATAAACATGTATTTTTCTTTCACTCTAAATTGACTGACTTATAAATTCAGTGTAGAAATGCATCTCATAAGCTCAGATCAAGTTATAGTTATCTTTTGGGTCTATATATTGGCGAGTTAAAACTAGGTCGGTTAGAGCTACAGTTAAAATATTGATCTTTAAAAAACTACTTTCTAGCCAACGTTAAAACGTAAAATCTACGTTATTATCTCATGGAACTTAAATGAAATATTTAGGATTAGGAAAAAATAAGCAGAAATGATTTATTAAGTATTTAGTTCAATTAATAATATAATGTTAAATATCACAATAATTACCAATATATACAAGTTTTACATAAAAATATCAAACATACATCACGAGAGAACGTAATGAAGCTGCTAAATATGCTTTAAAGTGGTTTATGGCGATATAGGCACAGTACACAAAATGATTCTTAGTGTTCAATCAATTGATTATATATCATAACTAAGCATACGATTAGTATAATAATCTCATCAGGAGGAAGCGATCACCTGTAGCCACATACGAACCAATCGAAAATTGTAACAATATGGCCGATTCTGTAAATTTCTTTAAAAAGTGTAATAAGCTATCAAGGTGAAAATCAAAGATTATATTTTGATATATGTAGCATTATATAAAAGAGGTCATCCAGGGGCTGTTTGTAATTAGTAGGTTTTTGACATTTGTAACGTTTGTAAGTTGAGTGTATAGTTTTAATAATAGACCTTTGACAGTTGGATGTACTGACTGATTCACTGGTTCGCTTTGAATTGTATGCAGAAACAATTTTATTCAATTTCTAATACTATGAATTGTTTTATACATACATACCAATATTTAAGAAATTATGTACCTTCAAACAAACGCACATAATTTATATATTTATAAATTTAATTATGTATAACAGTTTTTCGGACAGTTATTAAATATACCGAAACAATGCAGTAACTTTATACGTACGTTCAATTGAAATATTTGTCAAAATGGTCGTTTTGTTTTAAACGCAATTTAATTCTTTCAAACAATGGTATGTATTTTAATAGTTTATTCTTGTATATAAATATTTAATTAGAAAATTAATAGTGCGGTGTTAAATACGAGTAAAATGAATGTAAATTTATATTTGGGATTAGTTTAATTGTGTAATTTATTTTCCACGATTACAAAACAATAAAAATAAATTTTACGTCATGTCATTTTAACTTTAAAATAAAAAAAGTGCACATTTAAGTATTACAGTAAGAAAAAACTATTTTTCATTTTAACAGCTCATTTTTAGTAGTTTTATTTATTTGGGACGGTGCGAATTCTACATAATAATATGTTTTGTTTCCGAACTTCCATGAGGTAAAACCAGAACGTTACAAATTCCAAAAGACTTGACTACGTCAGTGATGTTTAATATTATGTACTGTGGCCAATTTTGTTAAAAAAATTCACTCATGAGTCAAAGTAATTTAACAATTGTTTCATAGTTTCTTATTTATTTATTTATACATATATGTATATATATAGTATAAACTAAGCTACATACGTACATAATATATAATATATCTTTACGTATATAGTTTGACGATGAGATGGATAATAAAACGGAATATCCCAATAGGCATGACCGTTTTTACTCAATGTTTTAGTTTTGTTTTTGTAAATTTAACGAATTAATGTCTGCTTTATATAATACTTTTTTTCTCGTTTTGGTTCAGAGCCTCTTTTTAAAATAAAATTCAGGGAGGAAAAATACTGAAATTGTCTTCTTTTTGTTATTCTATTGGGATTTACTGTTACCATTTTGATCTTAACAGCTTTTCATAATTTAACCTTAATTTAGTTTTTATAGAAGATTTTTTATGTTTGCGGAATATTTTTTTTAAGGTAGAAAAGCATTTTCTCTAGTTTAACAATTGAAACTGAGATTAAGTGCGTAAACAAAGATATAATTAATAATTACGAATATTTTATTCGGAAGGGGATTTTTCGATTGTTTAACATACCGAATCGTTACTCATAATGAGTTGAGAATACAATCGATAAAGATTAAACATTTTATACTATGTTCTGCATCGAATTTTTAAACATTTGAGTTTATAATAATTTCAGATAATCCTCTTCAGTAACCCGTTTGTTGTGCTTTCAAGCGCAATGTACAAACTTAAAAATGTTAAGTGTAACAAACTAAGTCAATTGAATAATATAACGAATTAAGAAGCTATTGCTACTATCCTAGATGTATTTAACTTAAATATAATAAATAATTTATTTTCTCCATTTTTGCTAATATAATTAATAAATAAATTTCTTTATATTTCAACAAATTGGTATTATGCTTGTAAAAGAAGCTCGGTAGAAAGCCATTAGTGTATTATTTATTATGTCATATATGTAAATTGGTTTAGAAACTATTTTATAGTTTTATAGAAAATTACATCGTTATATATAAAGCAAAAGCTGGTTTTCGGTCGTTTGATTATCATAATAATATAATGTTCCAATTAAAAAAGATTTTAATTTAAATAATCTTTTTTATGCACTCATTGTCGTATAAGTATCGTTTGTTGTAGTCCATATCATCCGAATTACTTATGTATATTAAATCTTATTAAGTATAAGTAGTATGTAGTGCTATAATTTAACCAATAATTCTTTTTCTATAGTTTTAAGTATATAATCTGTATCGATTTGTATTTATTATACATACTTTAAATGTGTAATTTTATTTAAAAGTTCTTGGCACTGTATTTATGCAGCTGTTTTAATGTTTATCGTATATATATATAATATGTAAAAACAATTAGAAATTTTAATTTTTTAATATTATATATTATGTTTATTTATTGTGTTTTAATTGTTTCTTTGTTCACAAGAATATAAAAAGAATAAAAAACAACCAAAACAAAAGTTAAATAAAATTATGTAAATTAAATAAAGAACAACACAAAAAGTATAAATTAAAAATTGCTAAAAATAATTAAAAATAAATTTATATATATTTAAACAGCGATTTTTTGTTTTATTAAATGTACACATAATTAAAAATTAAGTATTTAAATTTTTTATATTTTATTTTATGTGTCATAGAATATATAAACATAAACATTTATGTATATATATATAGAGTATAGAAAATCAAATTTTAAAACTAAATCAAAAATACACAAAAGGTTTAAATAAAAATAAATAAAAATTATAACTTATTTTTAAAAATCTGCCGTTTTTGTTTTTTGTATAGTGCGATAATCATAATTATAAGATGGTAATTTTTACCATTTTGTATATTTATCAGTTATTTCTGGGGTGACACTATTGTTCCTCATTTTTTACAACAATGTATATTTATCAAATATTCAGTTTTATTATAATTTTATAAGTAATTAATATTATATAAAAATCGAAAAATTAATAAAAATTGAATATTTATATATATATTTTGTACTAAAACTTTTTCCACCTTCTGCGGTTGCTGTAAAAGAGAAGGCGATGTTTGTTGTTGATAAATTAAAATAAATATAATAATAATAATAAAATATAACTAAATTTTTTTTTCGTTTTTGTTTCTTTTGTAATATTTTTTATATTTTTTCTTAAAGTTCTTTTGTATTTATTTAACCAACCAATATTTTCATTTATATTTAATAAATTTTTCTTTACTTTTTTCTTGATACGTAAAGTAAATAAAGATAATAAATAATACTACACATAAATTAAAAATAAACAAACCGAGAATAAACCTAAATTATAAACAAAAGATCAAAATTAAAAAAAACAAATATTTTTTTTTTGAGTAAAACCGAAAATAATTTTTACGACATATTTATTGTCTTGCGAGTGCTTTAAGATGAAAACGCGATGTAACTTCAAATTTCGATGTTATATGCTGGATACTGATACGATTCTAACTGCATGTGACTGGTATAAATATTCTAATAATATTGACACTTTCTCTTAAATAGAGTGGAGTAACAAAAATTCAAAACGATCGGTTAAAATGGAGACGAGAAAATGGAAAATAGCTGAGGATGCATCAGACAAAATTCCACCACGAACGCAAGCAGAAATTTGCTATGTGATTCTCTTCGGTTTTCAGCGTAAATTTAAGCCAATACATATATTCAAAGAATGTCAATTGCATATGGAACGATCTCTAATATATATATAATTAGCATATGGCTATAATTTCAATTAGTTCCAAATATACCAGACGGGATATTTTTCTTTAGAGGACAAAAGCTGGGAAGGTCGACCAAAATCTTTCACTGATGACGTTACCGTGGCTTTGGTGAATTGCAAAGGTGACAAAATTTACAATTGACACAAGAAATTATTGCTGATGAATTTGTTTTGAATGTCATGGCTGTACAGTGAATATTACATAATCATCTGGGATACCCAGATGATTATGTAATATTCAGTGCACATTATTTGAAGCTGCTATTCCCCTACAAAATAAATATGCGTTAGTTGCAAAATGATATACCGAAGACTGCTTATCAAAAATTTGTTGTAAAATTGGAATAAAAGAAATTGGCATGTTACTCTTAAATCATGCTAAAACGCCATTTCTGGCATCAAAGACAAACGACCAGCACCATATTCCTCGGATCTAGCACTTTGTGATTACTGGTTATTTCCACAAATTAAAACAAATTTGAGGGGAAAGGTCTTAAACAGTAACGCAGATATAATTGATGCGATTAATGACTGTTAATAGACTGCAGAAGTGGATCTTAAGGCTTAAGAAATGCATTGAAATCATTGGCGATTTTGTACAGAAGATAAAAAAGACGAAGATTAAGAAGACATACAGAAAGATTTGTCTTTTTCTGGTCAACTAAGCGAAATTTTGTTACTCCTCTCGTTTATATTGTAAATACTTAAATTGATAAGAAGTATAATTGAGTGGTTTTCCAAATGGAATAACTTTTACACAGTTCTAATTGGATCTAACGACTAGACATTCTTACATCGAGGAGAGAGTGATAATTGTTCGTTGTATTAAAATATCTTTGAAGAGCATGTTGATACTGACTTTTGATTATATTATATTTTAACTACTATAGTCTACTCGTATATATATTTTAAATATAATTCAATAAACGTTGCCATTATTTTTACTCCATTTTACACAGGGTATATGAACATTGTGAACTTATAATTTTATCACTCCATCAGAGTCCCAGTGGGATCCTTGACTCTTTGTGTTGTATACATGTGTATGTTAAACAAAAAGTCTATCATCGTCAGTTGCGTCACACAACCATGAAAATTATTTTCGTTTTTCGGCGTAAAAAAAAATATTTTCCATAATACTGAAAAATAATGTTAAACGAAGTACAAAAAAAAAATTGAAATAAAAAAGAAATAATATATAAAAAAAAATTATCTTATTTTAATTTACTTTTTTCTTATTTTTAACACAAACAGGGGCTGTTTTAATTATTTACTGTAGTGATGTATAATATGGAAATTTCCTTTTTTTTTTTATAATATTGTATTTTTGGCGAATATTTTTTTTTGTTTTTAAAATCAATAATTAAAATTTTTATTTAGAAAAATTTTAATTTAAAAAAAAAATGTTATTTTCTTCTTCGTCTATTCTTTTATATATTATATTCTATTATTTCTTTTTATATTTAAACGTCATTAAAATTTTTTATTATTTTTTATATTATACATTGTTATGTATATAAATTTTACTGTACATGTTTGAATTAAGAAATTGAATATAAAAAAAATAAAGTTTGTTTTTCAAGAGGGTAGGCTTCAGATTAATAGAAAATAAGTTCAAGTGTGTTATATGTATATATGTGTTGTATAAAGCACAGCCGAACATACTTATAGTGGTGCAAACTAATTGTATAAAGAAGAAGTATATAGACAAGTGTTTTTGTTGAATCTACACAGATAGTATGATGAACCTCAACTCAAGTTTTGTTTTCATATACATTAGTGGTGTTCTTGAATATTAAGATAAATATTATACTTTAAATAGTTGTAATTTTTTTACATTTAATATTGCAAGAAAAAGATTGATTTGAGTACGTTAATCTTGATGGATCGATGGTAGAGGATTTGTTTTTATTATATTTTACTTTGGATTGTCATGGTTGGAAAGTGGAATGAGCATAAGTTTTTTTTTACATCAGATCTGACTATTTGTATGGATTAATTTTCTTTTTAAATAAAACTGTAGGGAAAAATAAATAATCGCTTCGCTATTGAAACTATAATTAATATTGTGCTATTAAACTTTAATTAGACTGAGTCAAACACAATCTGTGTTGGGTGTATTTTCTTAAAGATTTATGTTTTTGGTTAAGTTTCAAGGTACTATCTACGAATTGTGATAAACTTATCGCTCAGTTTGCCATATTGTGCTTAATTTTATACAGCAACTGTACATAAAATTTCCACTTTATCGACCGATCTAAAATTATAAGAAATTTACCTACATATTTTATATTGAAGCAATTAAAAATTTGTTCAATGTTTACATGTTATACTCGTATGTATATAATATATTCGTTCACCGCTTAGCACACATGTCAATTTTCATTTTCGTGTCATCCGGTGTAAATTCCAATTGGTTCGTACAAATTTTTTTCAATTTTTGCCAAGTATGTCAAATGAAAATAAATAAAACCTCCACATCAACTACCACCATCATTTGTACATAATATTGAATTTTTTTGTGTTTTTGAAATACCCATAAGGTTTTTATTCATAAAATAAAACATTGCGTGTTTCACTCACTATATAACTATATGTATATGTATATGAACAAATATACTCTTTTAATAACTACTGTACGTCGACAGTTTTATACTCAGTTTACTGACATTAATTTAATCGAAAAAATCGTTCAATTTTTATTTTTTATGTTTTCATGTACAGTAAAAATTTATATACATAACTTATATATTTATTTTAAAACTAAATCATTTCATATTATGGTATATTGTAAAAAATAAAATGAATACTATAAAATTGTTAAATACTTACAGCTCTCGATTTCGATGTGACACAATTGTCTATCCATTGGAAAGTATTGTAAATTCATCGGACACGATGCTGTAATTGTTAAACTAAACGTTGCAAGATAAATAGAAAAAAAATTTGTTTTAGAGATATTGGTAATGAAATAATTTTGTGTATTTAGAATAGTTTACCGGATACTTCGAGTTATCGAGCCCGAATGATGAATTCTAATAAATTCATTGCTTGTCGTTGCAATGTGAAAATAAGATTGCTTTTCATTAACAAAAAATGTGTCAGGTACCCATATATTTTTTATGAATTCTGAACCAACAGATAATGTTTCGACACCAGGTCTCTGTCGAAATGAAAGGCGAGGATCTTTCCAAAATTGACGAAAATAGAAATCCAGCGTGAAATCCTTTAGATTTGGTAGATTTTTAGATTGTTTGGTAGATTTTCGTTATTTTTTTATGAGTAAATTAGGAAAAAAAAATAAAAAAATTAAATTAGTTCAAATCTCTAATTATTATGTGTGTATAAAAAAATATTTGTAATATATAAACTAAGTTAAAGTATTTAAATAAAAATTCTTTTTTGATTTTATTTTTCAAATCAATTATTTTAATCTAATATAGTATTTAAATACAACTATTTTTTATATATTCGTTTGTTTCTTTCTTCAATTACAATAATAGTATAAAAATCATGCAGAATTCACCTAGCATGCAATGTCGTCATTTGAATATATATTAAAACATTAAAAATAATAGTAATAATAATAAAACAATAATTAGAATAATATATATTTATATATATGAAAAAAATCTCATGCAATCTTGAAATTTCGTGTATTTTAATTAAGTTCCATATTACTGTTACATATATATTTTTCATTTTCTTTAATAATTATAAATACAGAAAAAAAGAGTTAAATATGATTTCCGTGTCATTATAATTTATAATTATTACTATTATTATCATTAATACTACTTTTAATGCATTTTATTATTATTTATTACTTATAATAGAGCGCTTGACATTACTTAAGCATTTTATTAAAAGCAGAAATTTCTTATATTATTTATATAGATAGATCAATCAGTTAAAAATTATTTATAATGTTAAAATATTAATATTAAAGACAATGAAAAACACATAAGCCATACATAAATGTTTGTATAAAAGAAATAATATAAATTACACGCTACTTTAACAAAACTAAAAATAAAAATTAAAGAAACGAACCAAACAATAAAAACCAATAATTAAATGTGATGAATAAAAAATAAACTAATTAAAAATTTATGACGGGAAATGAAATTAATAAAAAAAAAGAGTTGGTTTATTAGAATTATGATAGGTAATAATAATTTTTTACTTTCTTTTTTTTAGTTAGTTAATTATTTAGTAATTGTTATTTTTTGTTATTTATAAGCATAAAAATTATAATTAAAAAACAAAATTTTTAATATTTATTACAACGAAAAACTATAAATAGGTATGTAAAATTAATATAATAAACAATTATAATTAATATTTGATATAATATATAATAATAATATATAAAGAGCAGGCGAGCATTTGATCATTTTTGTCTGGGTCACGTCCTGTTGTGACTTTTTACTTATTTTTTTTTTGTTTAAATGTTTATTACTTGAAGTGATATTTGTTTCATTTAAATTGTTGGCTTGATTTGGTTTCCACTCAGTGGTCCTTTTAAGGTTATTTTTTTTATTTATTTATAAATTAAATGAAAAAAAAAAACAGTTAAAAATGCCTATTAAATTTTTAACTAAATATTAGTCCTTTCGAAATAACGACAAAATAAAATTAGTTTAGCCAGTCCCAATAATAATATTTAGTTAGTTAATAGTTAATAGGCTTTAAACATAATTAAAGGACCGCCAGTGTTCAAACCACTTAAAAAATAAAATAATAACTTTAGTATTAAATAATTAATTGAACATTAATTGAACGAATTTTTTTTTAATTATTACGTTAATATTTGAAAAAAAAAATATTATTTGCTTAATATATATAAAATCTATCATCAGGACTAATATTTAGTTAAATTATAATAATTATTATAATAATTAATACAAAAAAAAAAATAATTATTATAATATAAATATTTTGTCTATCATATTTCTGTTTTGATTTTATAAAATAAAATAAAATTCCGATTAAAATAAATATATAAATAAAATTACTGGAAATACAGTATTTAATTTTTTTTAAATAATAATTAAAAAAAAAACCGGGATTTTAAAATTTTCGAATTAAAGTAACCAATTATAAACCAAAAACAATATAATAATTAAAAATTTGCAACGAAAAAAAAAATCAAAAAAAAAAAAAACGGATTCATTTCGGATCCGATTTTTTTTTATATATACGTATATTTATTTATATTTTGTATAATATATATATATCATGCACACAGCCGTTGTATTCAGGGCTGCGAAACAATTTATTATAATAGTTGTTTGTTCATATATGTATAAATATATATATAAAATTGTTAAAAATAAAAAACATTAATTTATAAAATAAATATATATAATTTTTTATATATATGTATATATCCATCGATTCTCGTGCTGCGTGCTTTAAAAATGTTTCTGCTGATAAAAGTATTTTATATCAGTTTTTTTCAATTTTAGTTTTTTTTTTTGACTTGGTCAATAGTTTTTGTTTATATTTCTACATTTATAATAATAATAATAAATTAAAAATTATAACAAAAGTACAACAAAATAAAAAATTATATATACTTAGTTTATGTTGTATATAATTTTTTATTTTATTAATATATATTTATAGAAAATAAAACAACATTTATTTATTTTTAAAGCAACGGCTGAACTAATCTACTTGATATAGTTCATATATATTTATATAATATATGTATAAATATCCTAAAGTTAACTTTTTTTTAATTATTTAATTGTTTTAGTTTAAAGTATTTTGTTTTACATATATAAAGCAGATTTGATTCATTTTATTATTATTTTTTATATACAGTGGAAGTTTCTCTGCTTGTGTTAATTTTAAAAATTTAGTTTTCAAAATATTTGGTGCTATATTATAAGCTGGTAATGCATTGTGAAAACTACACAAATGCATCAAAGAGCAACAAACTACTATGTATTATAAGCTGTAATATAATATATGTATATATATTATGCAGATGTGCTCAACATTCTAAGCGGATTGCTTAATCTTTTATTTTGTTCGTATGGATTTTAATTAAAGTTTTATTGCCAATATACTGACGTTCTGTCTAATAGTAGGTATTTATATTCCTAACTGAGGTTGCGTTTCAGAACATTGCTTCAAATTATGGTTAGAATGGAATCTGATTAGTAAGTAAATAGATCAATGCCCGGCTAGTATTGAAAAGAAAGATAAGTCGTGTATGTTTTTATATTTTTAAAGATTTTTAGAAATCGGTTTGGGCACAATCGTATGATAAACACTCTCCACCTCTATTCGGAATCTACTATATTAGAGTCATTTGGTTGTTAAACATGTGTATAAATTCTATGTTATATTTGTTGTATGAAAACGCAAGGGTGGATTCAATATTTTTTTCTTAATCTCGCACCTTCACGTTTTTTGTGGCGCCCTGAAATGTTTTAACCTCTATATTATTTGTGTTTATATTAATATTTAAAGAACATTATTACTAAAGCAAAGGTTGTTTTAATGGGGTTCCGAATTTTTAAGTTTTGTTGGTAAATATACAGAAATATTTATTTAACGATAAACTAATTATTCAGTTCATGTTTTATATATCAATTCTATGAACCCGTTAAGTTACTCTAAATTTAAGTAATATTCATGGGGTACAATGCGCCACGATGCACTAGTAGTTTCACAATCTGTGACGCGATAGGTCGTTTCACACGCGTTTGAATCTGGAGAAAATAAAACGACTAACCATGCAATCCCGATTTACTTTTCATGGCACAGGGTATGTGTGGCTGAAAATAGAGGCAATGATTTCATATTAATGTAAGATGGAGCTCTCACACTTTTTGCGAAGATTGTCATTAAATATTTGGAATTCAATGCCAAAGATGCAATGCCCATTATTCAGTCTATATAAGCATTATAAGCTCACGGAGGCAATACAGGGTACTTAATTTCAACTCATTTTTCATAAGTAATTATGCACAAAGTTTAATGACTATTAATCGGCTAGTAGCACTTCTTTATTTTCAACATCTTTCAGTTAAAAAAGCTATACCAAAAGAAGAGAAAATTAACTCACTTATTAATTCAAGTGCTCCAATGAATACAAGAAAGGTAAAATTTCTAAAACCAACTAGGAAACAAACGTCATATACTGTATATATTTAACTCTGTCATACTATTCTAAGTAGTCCTTTTTAAGTTCTATAAGTTTTCATGTTGCAGTTTATTTAATGTACTGACTCTGTTTTGAAAGGGCTTATTTTCCATAAATGTCAAATTCCGTTGGTCAAACAAACGGAAAACCCGAGACAAGAATTAATAATGATTGTTTTTAATATAATATTTTATTACCTAAAATATTGCTGACTTCATTGTAAAAGTGCACTTCTTAATATTAAGAATAAAGTTCAAGATTAATAAATATCACCTGTACAGTAAAACTTTCGGTTTAACGTCTAGTTTAAGACAATTATCGGATTAGTATTACTTAAAATAGTAGTCTTCAGTTAAATTCAGTCAGAAAAATAGTTAACAGATTTGGTCAAAAATTGTTGAGACACGCCACTCTATTTTATTATTAAAACAAGAGAAAAAACCACTGTATATATTTTAATATTATTTTAAAATATTTTTTTTGTTTTAATTAATAATTGTGTTAACCTAAAATAATAATTTTAAAATAATAATATTTAATATAGAATTCATGACAACACCAAACATCAATATAATCGATGCAAGATATAATATAATATTTTTTTTATTTTTATTTTTATTTTTTTAACACAATATTATATGATTTAATTATGTTTTTTTTATTATTCAACAAATAATTATCAAAATATAAAAAATGAATAATTCATTTAATAATTATAATATAAATTGATAATTACTTATTTATCTACATTTATTAAAAAAATAAAATAAAAAATAAAAAAATTATAATAAATAATAATTTTTATGTAATAAATAAATTTATTAATTTATATATATGCATATTGATGTACCATAAGAACTTCCGACACTGAACTGATACTCAGAACATACATGGTAACTCCTACTTCCACGGGTGGACCTGAAAATTTAATTTTAAGAAAAAAAATTCTAATCTTCTGTACTTTATGTAAATTTTTATCGTTGTTCTTGTTTTTAATAATTATACAATTATTTTACAATAACATAAACAGTTTGTTGCTGATTATTTATATATTAAAATATTTATTCTAGTATATTCATATGTAATATATAAATATATTATATATTATATTTGATTTTTTTGTTTTTAATAAAAATTTAAAATAACTTCACGTTCGATTAAATATTCATAATTTCGTATATACTTATATGTTTTAAGGAGTAAAATATGCTTTAATGATAACATATTTGATTAATGATAATAAAAAATAACGAAAAATAATGTTAAGATATTTTTGGCTTGTGTGTGTTTTTATGTTGGTATACATACTCGTATATACATAAATTTAATACATATTAGTTTAGTGTAGGATTCGACGCAGAAATTCAATTTTTGCTTGGAAAATATAAAATTGAAGAGACAGAAGACGAACAAAAAACAACTGTGTTCTGCCAGAACATGCATTGCGTAATAGCATCGAGCAAAAAAATATTTTTTTTTGGAGATTTGTAGCTCGATATGTTTTTTTGGTGTATTTTGGCATACTTTAAACATATTTAATATAATATTTAGTTTTAATCTGATTTTTTAATCTGTGAGAATAAATAAGCTTGCGCTATATATTAACTAGATAAATACTCGATTGAATATTATGGTACCACATTTAAATGCGACAGGGCTTAATGATTAAAAAAGAAATTTTCAATATCGTTTTACGATTATGGTTTTGCTCGCATTTTGTTCCCGAAAACTATATAAATTGGCACATACATTTAATAGCGATGGTAGATCAAAATTTTATGAAGTTTAAATCTAAAATCGTAAAAATAATGTACATTTTTGTTGTTGTTGATTTTTTTCGATCAGAAAAGCTTATTATTGCGCGTGTCTGATGTTCAGAATATATACATATATTTTATTTTTCAAGATAATAAAACATTGACCAGCTTCCACCTGGAACTATATTTTATAAATATATGTAGATGGATTATTACAGACATTTTATATTAAGACGCTTGTCTACATATAAATATACAATAATACTAATAGTTTTTCGCAGGTAACGAATGTGCTGCAAACATAATGAGTGTAAGGAGTTAAATAAATGTGCAGTACCAATATATTATAAATAATTGTTATAAAAATTATTGAGATATTTGAATTACATTTGTACTGTGAATTAACACTAAGCAAAATGATGTCATGTGATCAATTAAGCTCTTTCGTTCACACTAATATTTAAAAAGCAGAATATAACTGACAATTTCTGAAACAATTAGTTCAAACATTTAATTTGAACATTAATTTTAACCTTTTGGAAATATTTTGTAATATTCTTAGGTATTATGGAAAAGTGATAGTGATAGTAACTACCCAACATAAAATTTCCCTTGTTGCCAAATCTTTTCAAAATATCTACTGAACAACAAAAAATTACATAAATGTGCATTGAGGTGATAATTAATACACATACATGTAAATTATTAACAGCATTTTATAAAATTAGCATATTTTACATATAAAAAAATATCATTATGCATTTAACAACAAAAAAATTAAAACGGTGTGAAGTTATTTTAATAATTTTATTAATAAATTTGCTATTTTGTTAATTATATCATTTAAAATTTAAATTATTTATCTGAATGAAAACCAAATCATGTTTTATTTTTAGCTAATAGACGTTTTATTTATGTACCACAAATTTAACCATTTTTATATCGATATTAAATTAAAAAATCGAAGAGGACAATATTATTCGCCTGCACTTAATTTAAATAATAATAAATTATAAGAAAATTAATTAATTAAAATATAAAACATAAATTAATAAAATAATAATGGCTACACGTTATTAGTTTGTTTAATTTTATTTAAAATTAATTTGGTGACTGATGCAAATAAAATAACAAAATAATATATTATAAAATTTATGATTAATAAATTATTAGATTAATTATTTATTATTATTATTATTTTTTTGATAGAAGGTGATAAATATGTATGGTGTTTAAAAAAAAAAGATTTTATAGGCGGGCAAACTAAATAAAGTTGATTCAACCAAAAATCAAAAATCAAATTTAAAAATGAAATTAAATTTTAAAACTAAATTTTTAAATAAAAGTAAATCTATCTTTCATGTTTGTTCTTAAAAAAAAAATATAACGTTAGGTACGAAGTCTTTATTGTACCATTTTTACTTCAGATAGCGAACTGATTGACAGCACATACATGGTGACTCCAACTTCAACCGGAGGTCCTGAAATACGGATATTTTGGAAAAAAAACGTTTTTGTTTTTGCTTTGTAAAAAATTTTTGTTTTTTTTGTTTTGTTTTTTATAAATGAATTTTTAATTTATTTTTTAAGATGAGTCGTATAAAATTTTTGTGAAATTTTTATATCATTAAAATTACAAAAATTTATATAATAATTTTTTTGTATAAAAATAGTTATATATATATATATTTTATAATAAGTATATTATATTAATATATAAATAAATTAATTAATAATAAAATAAATGGAAATAAATTCGTAACAAATAAAATATACAATTAAAAAAATATTAATTAAAGTTTTTTTGAGTGCAAAGCAGAACTAAAATAAAAAAAATCTATGGTTTTTTTAAAATTGTTTTTAAATAGTATGATCATAATATTTTGTTCGATATTTGTAGTATTATTAAAAGTTTTAATAATTAAATTATTATTTATGCACATTTGTATAAAACAATGTTGCGAAACGTATAGTTTTTTTAAAAAATATTTCGAATATCTAAAATTCTAATTTAAAGTTATGGTTACGCTTTTGAATTATTTACGGTTCGAATTATTATAATATGTACAGTAGCAAAAAAAAAATGACTGGCATGTTGAAAACGAGCTTTTATTTTTGCGCATACTCATGAATAGCCTGATTTTTATGTTTATGGAAAATATTGAAAAACCATACAAACACAACAATGCGTTTGATATTAATCCGTCAAGATTTTGTCAGATAATGTATCTGATTTTATGTGATTTTATGAAGTATGTATATATGTATTTTTTGGGATTTCCTCAAATTCAAATATTTCTTCTGCCAGTAAATCTTGAAATCTTTCAAAAAAAAAGTCTACATTCTATTGTATCCGTTTTCTAAATATATGTATTGTATAAATCAACTTTTATGCTTACGTTGTAGCATATAATAACATAATATACGTACTACACAAATTTTATATGAATAATTCATATACTTTGGATTTTTTCAATTTTAAATCCCCACCAGACTGTTACATCCAATCGTTTTGCTTATCTCTAATTATTCATTATTATGAATTTCTAATCTCACAGTATTGATACAAAAATAAGTTTTTACTTGAATTTAGCCAAAGTGTTATATTAATTAAATTATAGCAATTACTCGTTATCTTAAATAACATTTTTATCAAGAAACATGTGTCTCGAAGACATGTAGATTAAGATAAGCTGAAAATCGATACAGCTTTGTCGTGCATCCTTTATCTCAACTAATTTCAATTAACGTATTAGATATTTATGTGTTGTGCACACCAGACGGATTTCACACAAAATATATACAATCTTAACCAAATGTTGTAAAACTTGTTATATACAAATATGTACACATTTATATGCATTTTCGTTATTTGCTTAGTTTTTTATATACAAAATTTCAATATATATGCAGCATCTGTCTATCGAAATATCAATCTGCTGCCAGTATTTTTTACACACCACCACTTAATTTAATATCACAAAATTCGTTTGTAGAATATTAATTAATAAATCGTTAGATGGATTGGCGAGTGACTGAAGAACTGAATAATTTGGGAATATTAATATTAGGATAGATGTTGATTTTAAGCTGCAAGTGCAAACCAAATAAAAGCTCTACAAAGGCGGTCTAATATTAGATAGCTCATAGACGATTATGTATATAACGATTATTATTATTGGAGAACGTTGGAAAGATTGAGCTTATGGTTTATAAATGGCAAGTCATTACTATTTTAAGCTTGTTTATTGATAACATAACAGGGATAAATTATGTTATTTTAAGCCGGCTTATTAGTGAGATTAGGTTAACTATAAACATATACGAGTATGTACATTAAAATTTGACCAAACTAAAAAAATAAAAACGAGGGAAACATAACTCGTATATAAACAAGTTGAACATGATGTCAAAGGTTAAGCGCCTATATCAGAAAAAAATACGTGACATTAATTTAATCAAGATGGCGAATAAATAAGATGAAAATTTAATAATCAGGCCATTTATATATTTGAAATGTTGTAATTGTATACATAACCTATATTAGTTTCGGTATTCAATGCGTAACGTGTTAAATTAACAAACGTTTCCCAACATTGTTGTTATAACATAACATATTTTTTTTTGCATATTTGTTATTTTTTTTTTGGTTTTCTATATAACATAAAAATAAAACCTATAGGCTCCTAACTTAAAAATAAAATTAAAATTATAAATATATGTCGAGGGAGATTTTTAATTATTAATAATAATAAGTTTTTCTTCTCGTATTTTTTGTATATTTTTAACTTTATATTTAAAAAATATAAAGATAAATTATTTAATTAAAAATTATATAGAAGCAAAAAATTTACAATTAAATAATAAAATAAATAAGATAATTAATATTATATTATTATAATAATATTAACTATACATTTTTATTTTTTTTTAATTCATGAAACATTTAAAATATAAAATAAAAACTTATCTGCATAAAATTATATATAAATAAATAAATAACAAAAACAATATATATATATTTGTATATATATAGATAATATTATTAGTTTTTTTTCGGCGGATAATATTATTGTTTTTTTTATATTATTTTATTGTACAGAAAGTATATAAAATAAATAAATATATAATTAATAATTTTAAAAGTATAAATAAAAATAATTTATGGACTAATAATATATTGATTTTTTTTTACTCACCTCCATAATTTGGTCTTACTCTTTTATCGTAACTGACACTAAATGAATCCAATATCGCTGATATGTTAACATCTCCGAGCATACTGAGGTTTTGATTAATTAAATTAATAGAGAATTATAATTTTTTTTTAGATATATATCACATCCTCATTAATTTACTTTTTATAGGATCAAAAAGATAAATAATATAAATTACAAAAATACGCAATATGGTTGTTGTCGAAATGTGCGACATGAAGGGTGTTTTTATGTATGTTAATTATATTTAATAATTATTACAATTAATTTGATCTGCTTGAAAATATTTTATAAATAAGAAAATATACTGTACAGGATTTTTCATGTTTTTTTTTGAAAATCATACAAAAGCTGTGTATGTTTGGAATAGAATTAGAAATGGTGGATTACGAGAATACGCCCTTCATACAATATAATATACAATTGATTTTCATCTGGAGATATAACTTTTTTTTATTTGTTCTGAGATTTATTTTGTATTTTTATTTAAATAAATAAATAAACAATGGGATAAATTCATTATGAGATAGGGAGAGAGGGAGTGTTGGGTGAAAACTTACGTAGCATCGGCAAAAACTAATTTTCTGGATGGATGTGGAATTAAAAAAATTAAATTTAATGCTAGCCAGACTGCTCCAATTTGAGCTCTGGGCAATAAATCTCGAATAAAATACATTTAAATTAATTTAATTTTTCTATTTTGGTTTTGGTTTTTAATTTATAATTATTATTATTTATTTATTATAACAGTATTTTTAACATAAAAAACACTTTTTATTATTATTATTTATTTATTTTATTTATATATATATATAGATATATATCGAGTTCTAATTTTAAATAACCGTTTTCTTATTTTGACGTTATATATATAAATTACGATAATTATTTAATTTTATATATATTTAGTTGTAGAAAAATATTTTTTTAATAATATATAATCGCTTTAATATTTTATTTATAAAAATAAAATAATTTTTAAATTAAAACGGGTAAAAAATTAATTAATAAAATTAACAACTAAAATAAAATAAAACAAAAATAAAAATAAAATTTAAGAACAGTGTTTTTTTTGTATATATGTATATATATAATTTGTTTGCTTTTTTTAAATAATAAAAACTCCCACACTATCGTCTTTTTAAAATTTTTTGTCACCCAAATTGTTTATTAATTAAATTCATCTCACCGAATACACTTTTCTAAATTATTAATTAATATATTTATTATAATTTTGATTAAATTTTTATATTCCATTTTTTGTGTGTGCTTAGAACTTTTTTGGTAACCCGAATATACTTAAATATGCTTTTTTGTGCTTTTTCCTTAAGTTTTTTTTGTAACTTTTTTTTTCTCTTCACTTCATTTATAAAACTTTTTTTATTAACTGTTTTTTATTGGAAACCTTTATTTGCAACAGAATAGAATAATTAATAATTATTTATAGTTTATGTTTTAATTATTTGATTTACAAAAAAATAAATATATTTATTTAATTTTAAATATTTTTTTTGTGATATTTATAAAAAAAAAGTTAAATAAGAAGAATTAACCAGCCAAAGCAGGCTGATTTCTCCTTTGAACTAGCAAAAATACTGGGCGGGACACACACAACATAATTTTCAAAGTACCAATACATCAATTTTTAATACATATATAGATCCTTGAGTATGCGCAAAAAATTCTCTGTACCGTATACTTTTTGTGTGCGATTTTTACGATGCGATTTTTTCCGTACACTCGCAAGAAGAAACCAAGAAAAACGAACAAAAAAAAAACGGCAAATTCATTTACGTATGTACATGGAAAAACTAGGAGAAAAGTTTTGAATTACAATTTTTGCCACTTTATGAATATTTTTTTTTAACCATATTTAAATTTTTATGATCGAATTTGATCAATGAAAAATTAAGAATTATAATTAATTTCTTTTTAAATATTTAATCTTTAAAATCCTTGTGAATATCTCCCACGCACAAATAATGTATCCTTTTGTTGAAAACACAAATTATTTTTGCCAAACAAAGAGCCACACAGCACACTTTTTTAAAATTTTATTTTTAAATTATATTAATTATTTAAAAATCACAAAAATTATTTATTTATAACAAACAATTTTTGTTTTTGTAAATCAAATATTTATAAATATTAAAACTTTTTTTTTTATGTATTTACGTCATTTTATGTTTTGTATATTAAGTTCACCCTTATTTTAGCTAACCGAAAATAAACTTAAATAAATTATTTTTATTAAATTTAATAAATATTAAATAATATAAAATTCACTTTAAACATATTTTTGATTATTATTTATTATATTTTTATTTTTTAAATAAATTTATTTTATTTTTTGTGTGTTAAAAATATATATACAAATCAAGGTAGAAAATTTTCATGATCTGAAAAACTTTTTTTCTTCAGTACGATTTTCCTTTTTTTTTTTTACTTTATTTTGTGTGATTTTATTTTTGGATTATATATATGTATGTACATGTATATATATATAAAAAAAAATTTTGGTTTGGTTTTTTGTTCTTGTTGTTTTTGTCAAACTCGTCGTCTTTCCTCGCTGGCGAATTTTTTAATAGTGTGTGCTTTTTTGTCTATTATAAAAAGCGCAAGCGCTTTTCCCGGGAATCCTTCAATTTTTCGTTAGCTCTGTTATATTTTGTTTATTGATTTGTGCGCTCTGTATTTTTCGTATTGGGTTGTGTATATGTTAAACATACTTCTTCTGTACAACACAGTGTGGCTTGTGTGAATTTTTGTATATGTATATACGTATTTAATACACAAAATACATGTAAAACAAAAAATACGAAAACTTGGAAAGCTTTGTTTTATTGTTTTTTTTTTACTTTTTGAACACACAGTGCCGAATTTTTTTGTTAAGACCTTAACAAATTTTTATCTCCATTATCCAGTTTATATATATGTATATACAAACTGATATATTTATACAAATATATGTTTATTAAGGTCACATGTATATTATTGTAGTGATAATAATAGTACAATAGTGTCATGTATGACGTCGTAACTGATCTAGATTAATAAAAATTTTGAGCAAACCTACTTTTTTTTCCAAGGGAGCTTTTATCCAAATTTAAATCAGAAACGATGCTAGATGAGAACATAATACATAATAATAATTAACGTTTGCGCAAGTCACTTAATCAAAGTCATAATTTGCTCTTGCAGTTGGAAGTTTACAAAAAAGCGTTGTTTACAATCATAAATAATGTAAAAAGTAGCGTAAATTAAATAAAATGTAAAAGACGGGGATAACACTTTTCGCCGTGCCATCAATTTTAAAATTATAAACTTGTCTGAAAGTCGAAGTTAGACCAGAATTTATTCCAGAAAGCGACGGCAACACTAATTTTAACTATCATGACACTTTAAACTCAGTCCAGAAAAATTTACCTCAGTCCAGAAAGATGGTTTTCATATACTCAGCCCAAGAAAATTTACTCTCATATATATATATATATATATATATATATATATATATATATATATATATATATATATATATATATATATATATATATATATATATATATATATATATTTGTGTGTATTTGTTAATATTTAACGATGTAACCGAACCATTGATCTGTTGACGTCTTTACATGCTGTGGGTTTGTTGTAGTATATAAAGCTAATAGTGAGTATTTCCCAACTTGTTGATAAAAACAGTTCTTTATTACTCATATTAGTCTTTTAGCACCAAACAATTTTATAGTATTTCTAAAAGAATGCTTCACTAGGAATATTAAACAGGACATTTTGAGTTGTTCGAGTTTTAGAATGACATTTTTACTCATGATTAGTAACCCAATCGTTTTAGTCATTATACATATAAAACAATTGTTTGAATAAGTATTCTGATTTGCTTATTTTAAGGATTTTTAATAGCTTCTACTTAATTTAATTAGTATTTGAACATCTTGAAATAATTTGAAAGGTTGTCGAAATTCGATTGGTAAAATCTGATGGTATTGGTATAGTTCGAAATTTTACCTTCAGTTAGTTG
This sequence comes from Tipula lateralis, assembly GCA_963932295.1. Classification (NCBI taxonomy): domain Eukaryota; kingdom Metazoa; phylum Arthropoda; class Insecta; order Diptera; family Tipulidae; genus Tipula; species Tipula lateralis. The sequence continues at coordinate 50,018,817 of OZ010738.1, forward strand.
ATTATTGTTGACAAATATTCTAAGTGTCAGAAACACTTATATTAAACAAGGTATAGTGTATATGAAAAAAACTTTGCAAACGAAGTATTTCACAAATGTGTAGTCTCTTAGGCTTTATAGATCACTTAACTATATATTTGCAACAGAAATCTCTTGTAGATAATATAGAAGCAATATCATTAATTAATGGTATAAGTATTTCAAGGTTTAAAAAAGAATAGTTTTCTATGTCGCTTACAATTCTGAGAATTTTATTTATTGTGTTGTGGGTTTGTCTTCTAACGAATTAAGACAATATATATCAGAAGATTTTATACTTGTTTTTAAACTGTTTCATTGATTAGCATGTCTTGGTATTAAAGCAGCAATAATGTGAGTATCCAGAGAGTATGATGTCTAGCCATACATGAACAAGGATGTTCAACTAATTGTGCTGAATTGTATTGTATGCCAAAAATTTAAGACTGGTTATTACGAGAATTCGATGTAGTAGACCTGATCCTAATTTCAGGAATTTTGTTATATTAATTAGAAGATACTACTTTGGGCTATACCAGTTATTGATATTCAGCAACAATAGTACAGGCATAGCTGTAGGTAGCCACATATCAAAGATACTAATTGCCTTTTTTTACTTAAATAGTAAAGTGATTTATTAACAGATGGTGGTTTAGTTATAATTAGATTTAGAAGGCGATAAGAGATGGCGCAATTAAGTTACCAATAAAAACGAGATTATACGTTTTTTACATGTAAAAAATATATAAACTACGCGGCGTTACTAGACAAATTTACATATGAAAAATGAGTTTTTATCATTTTTATGGTAGAGTAATTCTTGAATATTGGACTTTTAGTAATTCTAATCCTGTGCAAGTTTGATTCATTGTGACGTAATTCTTTGTCATTGTTTTAGTTGGTGCTCAAATTGATCTATTAGTCCTTTTTCTGCAGTATTCAATATTTAGTCTAGAGAAGTACGTCAACACACTCAAATAATATAATACATTTCACTTAGTTGTTTGTATCCAATGACTATTAACAGGGGTAATTAGAGCTTTTAAAGCTGTCTTCTTATATTAGGTTTGCCTTCTTATATTTATTACTAAATTTTATATAATTTTGCTCTTTTTATTGAAATTTTCTCTATGATTTAAATTATAGTATTGGGAACGCTTTCCTATTTTTATAGCTTTGACTCAGATACTTTGTACAGCACTAATAGTGCTTTTATTAATATTCAATTATTATTTGAAAATTTGCCAATTTTTTGCTTGAAATAAAATAAAATTTTAATTAGTTATTAAATTGAAATTGATAATATAATTGTATTTTTGGAAAATATTCAATTGTCTGTAATAGTACAAAATAATACAGGAAAATTCGTCTCTGTCATTTTCATTTAAAAACAAAACTTGTGTGATTGTGTTTTTATACACAACTACACTTAACATTATAAAAGCTTTTTCTTTTTCATTTTTATTTTCTACTTTATGCTCACTTATTGTTAATATAAATTTCATAATAACGCATATTAAATATTGCAAATTTTATGATTATTCTATTTATTTATATTTTATTTATATTGTTTGGATATATTTCCCATTATATATATATATATATATATATATATATATATATAAAATTTATATTTTATATTATATATATATATATATATATATATATATATATATATATATATATATATATATATATATATATATATATATATATATATATATATATATATATATATATATATATACTCTTTTGCGTAATATATCGCTTTTCATATTTAAAACTGCGTTATATCCTGATGAGAAAAAGGATAACAAAAAAAGAGTTAAGAGTGTAAAGTATATAGCGAAGATAAACAATCAAACAATATAAAAAAAATTTATCATATAATTATGATAATTAGTATTCTGTCCAAGTATAAAAGCTTTAGGTCGATATTATTAGGGAATATCAAATTTAATATTTTCCTTCTCGTATTTTTTTGGTTTTTTTTTTATTTTATGTTCGGTCGGTCGGTGATGGTGCTGCTGCTGCTGCTGCTGTTATGATTCGTTCATAACCCAGTTTATTTGCTACTGTATACTATGACGTCGTTGTTCATCTCACCGAAAATGGGAAATGAAAATAAAAACAAGAAAGAAGACAAAAGTTATACTAACCCCCGAAATAAAATGAGAAAATCGGAAAAATAAAATAAAAAAAAAAGAAAATCAGCAGCAAAATAAAAATTAATACTTAGATATGTTTTTGATTAGACGAAGTTCTCTGTTGAATTATGTTGCTGGTTTTTATGTACTGAATATATATATATATATATATATATATATATATATATATATATATATATATATATATATATATATATATATATATATATATATATATATATATATATATGTATATTCTGGTTTGCTAATTTTCGATTTCTGGCTTGTGCTTAATGCGTTAACATATATAGCGAGAAAGAGTTGTTCATGTCGTTCGTGCGGACTACCATCATAATATTATTTAACACATGTGTATGAACGTCTTTTTGAAAAATAAAGAATAACTACAGTGCTTTGTTCGGAATCAAAGATTTCTATTCCAGCTTATATTATTTGTTGTTGTGTATAGGCGGCGCGTTATACATAAATATTTTGTTCGAGTTTTCTTTTTAAATATTTCATTTTATTGAAAATACCAACTCGAAATGAAAATATGAGCAACTGAAACTTATAGATGGATGTTATTTTAGGTGTATTTTTTCTGTGTATGTGTGTGTGTTGTTGTTTAAAAATATACAGAGATGTCATCAGTGATGGATAAGCAAATATGATTTTCGTTACGTTACGTTATGCAACTGTTACGATTTGGAAGGACAAAGTGTTTAATATATGTTTACGTATCCAATGGATTTTATTTATCGTTTGTTTTGGTATACTTACTGTACCATTTAAAGTATCATCACTGAAAGAGATATCTTTGAATGCCAAAAACGATTCTCCTTTTAGAGATCACTCCACCATTCTTTTCGAATCAGGAATAAAATAAATGATTTCATGATTGAATAGGTCTTTTAAGCTTATCCTGTACAATTTAAGCTTATCCGAGGTGGACGTATCAAGCATTCCGTTAGTAATACAAAATTTAATTTCATAATTTTTATGTACAATAACTTCCTATGCTTAAATGACTAACTGGTATGATTTTAGAATACAAAATGAACAAATGTGGTGCAAAAGCTTCTGTTTTCCTTTGTCCTCATTTTATTATTTTATCTTTTACAGAACGAATTCATGCCATTAGAGTTAACTCATTTCTTACTTCAATTATGACTATTCATTAGTATACATCGGGGAAGTTTTCGGTATTATCCATTCATACCTAAGAGTATCGCTCCATAAAGAAATCTGTGTCCCAAATCATATACTAGCCGCCCTCAAAACTCAGAAAGCTCAAGACATCCAAGCCCATTTCTTTGGTCTAAAGAAGAATATATATACTTGGGTGCATACCTGCCCAGTGGTACCTGTTTTTATTTATACGTGCCGTCAAACTGTTTTTAGGAGGTAAACATCTGAGGTACAAGTTTTTGTGAATTTGTCAGCATAAAAATTAGATGTAAAAATCTAATTAAAATACAAAAAACATATGGTCTCCCCTGGCCCAGCTCCATTCCTCTACCATCGCCGGTTGCAGCTCCTGGAGACTCGTTGGAGCAATATCTCTAGCTAAAACCTTTCTTTTCAACTCGTCTCAAAAATGTTCGATGGGATTGAGGCCCGACTTTTAACCTGGCCACTCCATAACAAGCCACCTCTTGAAAGTACTGGTATACTACGCCCGCTGTATGCGGTCTCGCATTATCCTGCATGAACTGAAAATTTTCACCGATAAACCTGGGAAAAGATACGATGTAATTTTCGAGTACTTTCTCAATATACCGCTGAGAAGTCATTCCTCTTGATCGACAGCCAGTATTGGCTCTGGTGAGGAATATAAGATCTGTCTTCGTCTCTATTGATATGTTTTCCAAGAATGTTTCCGATCCTAATTCTGTATACTTGTCCGCGTCCATCAGTGCCATATAAACACATCCTCCACTCGTCAGAGAACAGGACTCTTCTCCATTCTTGTTCTGTTCAATTCAAATACTCTCGGGCGAACTCACAACGAGCTTATCGGAGGACTCAGGTCAATTTTGGCCCACCTGCTGGTCGGTGTGCAGTCATATACTCTTTTCGAAGTCGTCTTCTAACTGTTCATTGCCGTCCCAGTTGAACTGCATTCAACAACGCTTATCCAGATGTTTGTCGCCGTCTGAAGCTAGTAGTTTCCTGATATCTCTGTCACACTCGACAAACGGAGAAGCAGCTCAAATTTAGTTGTAGATCTCATCATTTTGGTGCTGTCCCGCTTAAACTAGTGCAACCACTTGTTCGAATTCCTCTGGTGTGGTATCTATTTCTTTGCCTTGGTTGAAGACGTAATTGTAGATCGTTCAGGCTTAGCGTTGATATGCGAATGATTAAAATTTTGCTTGAAATATTTCGTGCTACTGCATTGATTATTGTATTGATCTGTATTGATTGTGGCTGAATTATTTTTTAATTCGAAAGCCTGCTGAATGCATTTGACACGAAATCACTTTGTTGGTATGGAATAAAAATTTTTTACCACTAGATAGATATTGAAATAGACTTTGAATCTGCATTAAAAAAATTAAACAAATATTGGATTTTTTTGTGATATTTTTGAACTTTTGTGGAAAATGTACGAGCAATGTGCGTCTTTTTTACACCCAAGTGTAGATGCATTCACAGTACTTAAATAATTTGCCTAGAATAATACCTCTCCCCTCAAATACGAGCATTTTAACCTTAAACTTTATGAAAGCTACGATTTCATATTTTGTCGCAACTTATTCCGATTACATACTGAAATTCATAAACTCTACTTCCAACATGAGCTATGGTGATTTTTAAGTTGTCTGTATAGTTCTTATGCTCTTATGTTTAGGATATTTTACGTTAATAGCTTCTGTTACGACCTCCTAAGCTTCCAGTACTAACTTTCAGTACTAACGCTGAACTTCACACTGTGGAATTTTATAACCATATCCATTCGTCGTTCTGTGACATTCGCCTTATGCTGCAATCATTCGTCTCATACCACCGACTTTTCATGTCGTGGGTAAATTGCGGCTCTAATTAATCTAAATAAAAATTATTATTAAACAAAATTATGAAATAATCTATAATTGGAACACGATTCACGATGTTTATATACAAATTGCACAAACAGATTTTATTCCCAGTAGTGCGTGCCTCGGTTGATATGTTCAATCAACCAGTTATTCAATGATGTCATCAGTTTCGGGCTAGCAACGTATTTGTATTATGATTGAGATTTTTTCAACAGCACTCAAATTCAAAACTAATTCAACCAGCATCACGCTTTTGAGAATTATCCAATCAAGTAATACAAGAGTATTTGTTTTGTAAGATGTAAGATTATTTACTTAGATGTCAACTTCATAGGGTCAAATATGTTATATATCATATGTTATACACAGTGAATATGCTTATAGAAGCAATCTCGTAACCGTTTAGTCCAATTTGCAGACAACTCGCCAATATCATGGAATGAAGATGCCAATAAATTTGCATAAGTTCTTTACGGCAGTATTAACATGATCAAGCATGTATCAAAAATGATGAATTATAGTTATTAAAGCTAAATCTAATCACTAATAATCAAAATAATCTATGGCTTAGAGGCCGTAAACGGCTCTTACCGCGTCTCTAATGAGACTTTACGAACCAATTTATAACGATTGGTGTACATTATAGGTGGACAGCCCAACCAATGTTATTACACACAAACGCGTTTTTATATCATCCGGTTGCATGCTAATTTTTAAGTCAACGGCGGGAAACGATCTCGAGACCGCGGCTTGATGAGAAACTCTCTTAAGCATTAAGCTACAACCGCTTATATAATTGCTACTAATAAAAACCTAATAATAAAACTAAGGATTCACAAAACCTATAATATCTGTTTGTCTGTATTTTTCAATCTTTGCAACCTGTTTCGGGTCTCAAAAGGTTCTCTTAACTATTTACGTTGGTCCATAAATTTTGCACTCCAACAGGGAGTCGTAGATGTGTTCCATTTTTCATCCCACCACGGCCTCGAGAGTTTGATTCTCGCCGCTAGACTTTAAAATGTTCAGAATCATACAAATAACGCGATTCTGTGTAAAGGCAATTTTATGAGCTGACGACATACAATAGCACCAAACCATTAGTTCAGATGCGCCCCTAACTGGCCATGTAGCCATATAAAATCTTTTTTTTTTTTTTTATTTCTACAATCATCTGTTTCGGGGATCGAGGCACTTCCACCTCTTTCGCCGTTCGCTTATTTATGTTATCCAAATAGAAGAGGTACGGTTTTAGGTCCGAATTACGTAGAGCCATTTGAACATTGCAAGGTTCCATGACAGCCTAAAGCACTGACATGGAAGATCGGTTGGCTGATGAATTCTGCATTCCAACGGGGGGTCATAGATGTGTTCATTCACACCACCGATCGTATGGTAAAAACTTCCTTTTGCATCCTTCCCCTTGCGGGATTCGAGCCCGGTACCTCCTGCTCCAACTGTCGCAGCTTTAGTCACTGTGGCACCTGCGCGGTGCATATAATATATCTTTATACCAATCTAGTCAGTGTAAAAAGAGAATTCACAACGATGGAAAAATTATACCAATAGATTAAACGGTTTATGAGCTTCGTGAATTGTCCACCTTTATACCACTTATCGTTAGTATATACACTGGCATAGTTTGTAGTCTAATTTTATAGTTTTTTGAAAGTGGAGAATATATAGTCATTTAAAATGATTATACGATCTGGAATGACCCCAACACATTTTGTGTTACATTTTGAGATCTATCATCTTTACATTAAAGTATATAGGTACTCCAGTTTTCTTAAAAAAACAAAAACACACACCAAACAAAAGATATATCACAACCCAAGACAATTTATAATGTGTGTTTGTGCTGAGTGTAGAAGAAGGCAAAACACAAGAAGCAAAAATAATTTTGAAGTTTATGAAATGATTAGAATTTTATTGCTATACAATATATTTATTTGGTTGAACTTTGACTTTTCGAGATGAATTTCGTATTTTTGTTGTTGTTGTTGTTGTGTGTGTACATATATATTGTTGTTTTCAAATTTACCCTTGTATTATTATATAAATCTTTAAATTTAATGCGTATCTTTCGGGGTCATATAGCTTATAAAGCAGCAAATTTTCAAAAATAAATCTTGAACTTTTTTTCGTTTGTTTCCTCTTTCCCCCGTTCGCGCCGCTATTTACGATATACTTTATATAAAGATACGCTATGTACCGCGATGTATTATATTTATACTGTATCTATGTATGTATATGCTCGAAGAAGCAATTCGAGTCTATATTTAAAGTAAAATTATGGGTAACAGTTTAGAGCGGTCTTTATTGGCGGTTTCCGTAGTTCAAATTTTATCGTCTTTTAGATTTTTATTGTATTTTTGATGTTTTTATATATTTGGGCGGATAACGATATGCGGAATGAATGTAAACCAATTTTGAGCGAGTTTTGCCCATTTTATATTTTAATGTGGTCTAATTATGGAATTCGTTTATAGCATTTGTACCAAGGTCGATATATAATATATATATATATATATATATATATATATATATATATATATATATATATAATGTTTTACAGGCTATTGCTGGCATATATCGTGATCACCATCTGACTCCATCGGGTCTAATCACGAACCAGCTCAGGACAACTTTGTTAATAACATTCAGAACTTTAGGCAGGATACTAGCATAATTTTTTAATTTCATGCATGATATCAGGCGATAGAAAAAAACTTATTTTGCACCCAATCGCCTATTTTCTTATCTGTAAATAATCTCTGGTCGGAAGATATTTCGATTTTCGATGTGAATACAAAGCACGTTTGTCAGAAGCAACACGTACCTTGATATCCTCTCACACACTATATATTATCATGAGTAATTAGGGGTTCCAAGATACTTGAGTTAAAATGTGTGATCCAGGTCTCTACAATTAAAGATGAGATAATCTGTTGAACATTTTTACAACTTTCTATAAAGCACTATCTAGTATCACTTGTAAAAAAAATTCACTTCTCATCTTCCGTAACAATTAAATGCAGGAAGCTTTTTCTTTCATGCCATAAAAGCTAAATTTCGTAAATAGTTCTTCGTTTTTCCATCTGTCTGTTAGTAAAGCATTTCCTCGTTTTGATTCAAGAAAAAGATTTTTTACAAATATTCCAAATGTTCACATCACGACTTATTTTTAGCATCGAAGCTACTTTACCTGACATGACAGCACAAATTTGGGCGCTAAAAGTTATTTTTACTATGAAACCATCGATTATAGTCACCGGTTGTTGCTTAATGGTTAAGCGAGTTTCTCATCACGCCGCGGTCTCGATTCGATTCTTGCCGTTGACCAAAAATTAAGATGCACCGGATGACATAAAATGCAATTGTGTGTAAAAACATTCGTTGGGCTGATCACCTACATAATGTGAACCAATCGTTAAAATGGTTCGTAAGGTCTCAGTTGAGACGCGGTAAGGGCTTCTAAGCCATAGATTTATAGATTATCGATTACCTTAAAATGGGCCAACACCATTCGTCCAACCAAGTCAGATCCCATATTAGGGTTTTGATGGTGTCCTGAACGACAGGAGTGCGATGACATGGAACGTTGTCGTGCTGCAATACCAATCGTTCGGATCTCGCGTTCCATTTTGGCCGTTTTTGAATAATGCATAATTCAGATTGATCTTTTGTTTTTGGTAGCGTTGTCCATTGACAGTTTCGCCTGGTTTCAGTACACGATTCCTTTCTGGTTTCACTAAATGCAGAGCATTACCTTGTTTTCCCTTACTGCAGATGTTGATGCTTCGTCAGGTAAAAGCCACGACTTGTTTGTTGTGTTTGAGATTTAAAAAAAAAGAGAAAGCCGTTAAAGTAAAATTTCTGAAGTTCATGACGTGTAAGTAACATTTTCGAAGTTCATGCTTTTTCGATTTTCCCTTTCGATCCCTTTTCTCTGCTTTAGAATTTTTTATCATAGCATGTACCAAACGCATCTCAATACTGTCTAGCAATGTATTCCACTTGAGAGTGAATTAAATGATCACTTTTAGGATATCGAGTCTCTCAGAGAACAACAGTTCCAGCCAATATTCATTTATACATGTGTGATCCCAAAAAACCAAGGGTTTTAAGTAGGAGGTATACTTAAGCGAATCGGTGTTATGCGTGCGGTATCCAATTTGATTTTAATTGATGACATATATATATATATATATATATATATATATATATATATAGGAATACCTGTTTAGGCTGTACAGCCATTTCTATACGTCGTTTAGTAAACATGTGACTTAGAGCCGCTAACTTCATGAATTGCATATATACTATCATCTTAGAATGTCGCAGGATCACTTGTATACACTTGCGACTTTGTTAATTAGTTCCGGTTTAGGTTTACTCGCTTTATTGATGTCTTGAAGATGTGGCTCACCTCCTCTTTAAATTTTTCGTCGGGATCTTTTCGCGTTCACTTACTACTACGACCTTAAAATAACCGTCCAAATAACTCTTCACCTCACTATAGTTGTAGAAATTCATTTTACTTATTTTGTAAACCATGGGCCGTTTTATACGCTTCTCAGCATTGTCCATTCGCCCTGGCATACTGTTCCAATCAGTTGTGACACTTCCCATGGAATAAATCTTACCAATTCTGTTGGTCTTGCCATTTAACTAAGTGTCTCTGTTCGTTTATAGAGATCTAGCCAATTTTGTACTGGCTATCCAGGGATTAAGCATTCAAAGCCTTCTCCATTTACATACGCAAAATTCTGCCTATATATATTATAATATGCTGGCACACCCAACTTATGTTAACAATGCTACCCTCATCAACAATTGTATGTGTGTAAAAAATTGCATATATACTACCATACAATTTATAGTTTACTTTAATAATTTAGATATCGTATATATATATATATTCAGGTTAAGGATCAATATTATAATTGGCCTTGAAGGTAAATATATGTACAATATATATGTACATGAATTTAATAAAATATTTAAATACTTTCAAAGAATTACACATAAAATGTATGAGCATGGTATGTTTAGTATACGTCAAATGCATATACATATATAAATTAAATTTATAACAATTTTCGATCCAGACGATATATACATATTCTCGTACGTCATACATATATGTATCGATACAACAACCAAATAAAATTGGCTCCTGTACTATACAAAATAATTAAAAATAGATGATACACATAAAACAGTATCGTATATATAATGACCAAAAAAGGCCATTACCGCCACAAAAAAAAAAAAAAAATAACACAGATTAAACAATGTCTTCCGGGTCAACCGCCAACCCAAAATTAACATATTCTATGATTCATTTTCATCGTACACATATACGTATGTATAAGTATGAATACCAAAACCAAATATCCAAATCGATTTTCCAGTGCAATTTCCTAACATTTATTCTAATTCCTTGATTTGTTTTTATATTTTCCTTTTCCTTGATTTTTTTTATTGGTTCGGTTTATGCGAAGGTCATATTCGAGTGTATATGTATGTATAAGGCTTTCTGAAGAGAATTTTCAGAAAACGAAAACAATAAATAGTCTAGAATCAAGATAATGAAAAGAATAATTTAGTCAAAATCAAATAATATTAACAGCATCTTTGTTGTTGGTGTCTTTTCCTGGTTTGTCCGTAAATTGCTCTCACAGCGATACGATATATATATATGCATACGTGTATGCGACTATGTATGTACATGTGTGTGTGTGTGTGTAACCACACGAGTATATGAACGAATATACTATATATACTCGTATTAACGAGAGCAGAAAAATGCTGGGAAATTTCTTTAAAATAAAAAAAAAAATTTGCCAAAATAACACAAAGAAGCAATTGAATTGGAAAATATAAATTTTAAAGAAAAGTTTTGCTGTTGTTGTAGTATTTAAAAATAAAATTTACATAAAACTGTGAAATTGAATAACTTTTTCTATTTAAAATTAAAAATAATCATAATTTGGTCCTTAAATCTTTCATTATGTTGTAGTGGTTGGAAAATTATTAATTCTATTTAGGTACAAAAAAAACACACACACAATAGATTTGATGAGAGATGCCTTTATGGAATTTGTTATCGTTCATCATCATTAACTTATCTCGAGTATAGGATGTTCAAAAACATAAAGCTTCTTGCCCTGTGTATAAGGGCGTGTATATCCCGTCAATATTTCGCACGAAACATGTAACTGTAGTATATAATACGATCACAGAGCTCGCCATCAGAGCGGGAGCTGGGACTGCATCGTCAGCATTAATATATAAATATATATATATATATATATATATATATATATATATATATATATATATATATATATATATATATATATATATATATATATATATATATATATATATATATATATATATATATATATATATATATATATATATATATATATATATATATATATATATATATATATATATATATATATATATATATATATATATATATATATATATATATATATAAAGGGTCCGCCATCTAAAGTTTTTTTCAACTAGTGATTATTTCGTGAATGGTAACACTTAGCTCATGTCTGATTTGACATATAATTAGTTTTATCCTTCCACTGAACCAATATGGTTGTGTATACGTTTGAACAACGCTGGGAAATATTGCGACATTACTTTGAAAATCATGTTAATGTTGCAGAATGTGTGCGAAAATTGTGTACGGATTTTTGAAGAAGAGAAGTACCGTCAGCTCCGTATGTTCGTTATCTTGTGAAAAAAGTGAAAGAAACTGGCATCCTCATCGATAAACCAAAGCGTGAAAAGCCAAAAACAGTGCGTACACCTGAGAATATTGATACTGTGGCAGAAAGTGTGCGTGATGCGCCATCAACATCAATTCACCGTCGTTCTCAACAATTGAACATTTCAGAGACATCATTGAGACGAATTTTGCATAAAGACCTTGGTATGACGCCATACAAAGTCCAATTGGTTCAGGAATTGAGGCCAACTGACCATCCAATGCGTTTTCGCTTCGCTGAGTAGACCTGCGATCGACTTACAGAAGATGCCGATTTTGCCAAAAAAATCACCTTTTCGGATGAAGCTCATTTTGATCTTGGCGGGTATGTAAACAAGCAAAATGGTCGCATTTGGGGCACGGAAAACTCGCACGCATACATTGAAAAGCCGGTACACCCAAAACGAGTCACTGTTTGGTGCGGAGGCATAATTGGGCCATGTTTCTTCGAAAATGAACAAGGAGTGGCCGTTACAGTCAATGGCGATCGTTATCGGGCCATGTTGAACGAATTTTTGCTCACAAAAATTGAAGAGTAGGATATTGGCAACATTTGGTTTCAACAGGACGGCGCTACGTGCCACACAGCTGAAGCTACACTCGATGTTTTGCGCCCTGTTTTTGAAGATCGCATTATCAGCCATAGAGCTGATGTCGTTTGGCCACCTCGGAGCTGCGATTTGACACCGTTGGACTATTATTTGTGGGGTGCCCTCAAAGATAAGTGTTACGCCGACAAGCCAGAGACAATTGACGCTTTAAAGGACAATATTCGTGAAGCCATTGGTGAAATACAGCTGCACACAATCGATAATGTGCTTAAAAATTGGACCGATCGTGTAGACTACTGCATGGCCAGCCGAGGCAGCCATTTGAATGCAATTATTTTCCATTATTAACCGGAAGGATTGTATTTATAAATAAAAAAAGAAATTCGAGAAAATATTCAGTAGTTTTTTTTTATAGCATTTTCAAAAAAAAAAGTTATTTGGCGGACCCTTTATATATATATATATATATATATATATATATATATATATATATATATATATATATATATATATATATATATATATATATATATATATATATATATATATATATATGTATATATATATATATATATATATATATATATATATATATATATATATATATATATATATATATATATATATATATATATATATATATATATATATATATATATATATATATATATATATATATATATATATATATATATATATGTATATAGTACTGTGCAAAAAAATTTTCGGAGGGCTAACATATTTTAATTAAACCAATTTTGTCACAAACTCAAATGTTGAAACACCAGCAAGTATTTAATAAGACATATTTCAAAATATAAAATGTATAAATTATTCACTAAACTATAAATTTAATATTTGGTACGACTGCCATTTTCCTTTAACCGATGCACACCTGTTGCTCATGGAGTGAATCAAATTTTGAATCACATCATTGGTAATATCATCCCACGCAATTTGAATTTGGTGCTTCAGTTGCTGGATTACTTTGACGGACTTTATGCTTCATAATAGCCTAACTTTTTTCAATTGGGTTCATATCTGGGCTGTTACGGAACCATTCCATTGTTTAGATGGAATTATCAACCAAGTACTTTTTCACCTTTAAATAAAAATTAAATGTTATATTGTAACAAAGTTGTTAATTATTTTTTACCTGTAATTTATATAGAAGTTTTAAATAAAGAAAAAAAGTTGATAGTTACTTGTTTTGATCTGTGGGCTGGTGCGTTGTCTTGTTGAAAGATGAAGCTCTCAGTTTCACTAAAAAGATCCAAAATTGATGGTTTCAACTACTCCTGCTTCGACAAAGGCCAAGTGACCAACACCAGCATTAATTAAACAGTCCCAAACCATTACACCCTCAGATTCATTAAGCACTTATTGAATTCAGACATTGCTGAGACGTTATCCTGGTTTTCTACGTACAATTAGTCGTCCATCCCACATGCAGTTTAAATTTGCTTTGGTCAGACAACATCATGTTATTCCACTACTCCCTGGTCCAGTTAGAGTGCTCTCTGGCCCGTTGAAGCCGACAAATTTTTGAAGATATCTTTAGAAAAGCTTTCTACAGCGAGTGGCGTGCCCTGAGATTTGCGTTTAATAGCCTTCTCCGAACAGTTGAACTGGAAATTTCAATGCCTGTTGCTGTAGCAAGATCGGCTTGCAATTTCAGTGAAGTTTTAAATCAGTTTCGCTTGGAACGAAGATCCAAAAATTTATCTAGCACCGTTGTAGTTTTTCGCGGTCTGCCAAACCCTCTAGACGGCTCTGTCTTCCCCGTAGTCTTATATTTTTTTTTATAAGATCGGCAATTGGTGATTTCCCAACGTCCTATCTTACCACCAATTTCACGCACGGACAGTCCTTCGTTCCATAACGCGATAACAACACTTTTTTCTTGGTCGTTTAGTTTAAACATTTTAAGTACTTATTCGCTTTTTTATACTAGAAGCTCTTTCTCCATAAACCTAACTTAAACGACTTGAATCTAATGAATTACAAAATGCAATCTAAAAATTGGAATCTAAAAAGAGTAAATTCACTGTAGGCAATATTTAACGTTTTTATAGAAATTGGAACTGTCCGGATATTTTTGCACGGTACTGTATATATAATGCAACTGCAACAAACCGAACTCTTGAATCAGTACTGAAGTCTATATATCTGAAGTCTCTTCTGCATATGAAATGCCCATAGATAAGGGGAACATTGAAACACTGAAACACTAGAGACACATATAATATAAAATAAAAAGTGTAAATACTATGCAATAGGACCAAAAACAACCGAGAGCACCTGTGGTTATATAGGGAACCCGTAATGGAATTTCGGATAGAACGAAAAAAACTGAGATGAAAAAGAAAAGTGTTTCCTGATGCAACTTTAAATTTTTTCTGGGATGAAATACTGCGATAATTTCACATGCTTGTATCCTTAAGGTCATCAGTTGATCCTCAAAAAGGAATTGTGAAAACCGTCCAGTCTATGGAGAGAGGGAGCAATGATTAAAGGAGCAATGTCTCGTGAGAATCGTCAGCAAGGTCCTGAAGGTAAGTCTATTATTATTGAAGAAGGACTGATAACTTTACTGTTTTATTGATCAAATGAAGATTTTGGATAGGCGACAAGGTCATAGGCCATCTCTTCTGGTGCAGACCAGCGAAATGATAAATGGGCCAATTTATCAGCCAATACATACAACAACACGTTTCGTGTGGTACCCATGTGACTGGATATTGAGTGAAGTCTAACTTCATTCAGACTGCCTAGTCGATTTAAGGCAATTATCATCTTTAAAACAAGTTTCGTTAAAACAGTATTAGAAACAATCGCCTTTAGAGCAGCGTGGCGATCAGAAATGTTTCTTGTTGTATGGAATAGTCTAGGATTGCTAAAATAAAAAAAGAGAGCCACTCAAAAATCTCCTGTAAGGGGTTATGAAATGACCTAAGAACCCAGAACTCAAAATAGCAAATAACTTTCATGACTAATAGAAAACGCTCAAAAGGAGGTTGGAACAACACTCTTTAGGACAACTTTAAAATAATTTTTATCCTGAAAGTGTCAGATGGAAATTAAGTCATGTAAACCGTTCAAACCTATTCGAGGAAGCTTTTCTGCTGCTAAAGGTAAATAGCAAAGATTGTTCCGCATTTTATTTTTTGCTCTAAAGCCAACTACACTGTTAATTACATTGCCTTTAAGTAGAGAAATTTAATTCTATCTTCTTTGCCAAAATGAAGTGGGATGTTCTGATACCCAAATAATGGCACATAGACTCATTTAACCTAACTCGTTTCTTCTGAATAAAGATGTTGGATCAATATATAGGGAGTATGACCTTACTCTAGAAATGCTCTCCATAAGAACCCTATGGTCACTTATTAAGCACAGTCGATTAAGAACCGTGTCGGCTATAAATAGTCTCGTCTCTAAAACTGAAAGATTAATTCTGAGAAATAAATCGCTCGCCTTGGTTTTATTGTCATTAACACAGCCCTTATATAATAACAGCTTTTATACAATTCTAAGACGCTTTCATCGACAGCAACTTCTCCGCCTACCAAAAGACGGCTCTCTCTTTAAAGATCACTGTATCATTCGGTTCGAATTAATACGCTGACGATTTATATAGGTGGTCATTAACGACATAAATAATAAAATAATGATTATCCCATTCACTATAGAAGGGCGAAGGGCATATAGTCCCCGTTTTCAAAAGTCAATGGCCTATTTTTTTTCTAAAACCAAATACCTTAACGAGTGGTTCTGGATCAGATACCGACTTGAATCAACTTACTACCAAGCCCAAGAACAAAACCACAAGCGCTTTCTGATTCTATCAAAATTCCTATAGTATAACTTAATGGAAACCGTCAATGATCTATTGGTTATATTTAGCTATTAGTTCATTGTCACCTATGCTTCATTAGTGAGTTGGCCAAGGACTAAGGTAATTAATTTGCAAACTATACTTAATAAAGTACAACGCATAGAATATAGACTATTAGAATAACTTGATCAATACAAACATGTACAACTGAAACGGAAAGTCCTTTTTCCAAACAGGACACTTTATCGGACTGAAGGAAAACATCTATAAGCCTTGGAATTTTCATCTTAACGTGATCAGTAAAACAGGGGGAAATCCTTATTGGGTTATTCCGGCTGGCTATAATAATCTGGTAAAAGCATCCGATTAATCGATTTACCTAATCAATAATTTGTGTTATATAAAGTAAAATCATGAGATAAAATAAACAAATTAGTATTGCCTGATGTATTTTGATTTAATTTTCTGGGATGAAATTCCGAACATATAGATTCTGAGAGAGGATATTATCGGTCACTACCAAGAAGGATTTTATCGAAATTCATCAGACCAGTGTCTGATTTTTTCCAATTTACTCTTTCCAAGTATATACTATAAATAATCTCGCGACGCATATCTTTTTCTAAGATTTCAAGCAAGGCATGTGCTTGAATATCTGAGATTACCGAACAAATGCTTGTGCCTATGTTAAATAATAAAAACACATGCTGGTATACACAGTGTCTCTCTATGTAATCGATGGACTACATCATTCGTTAAATTATATACCTCAAGACACTATCTGACTCCGCAATCCAACCAAGTTCTTTCGTAAGCAGATGATATATAGTGAAAATCTGTGATTAGATTAAATATTAGCAGAGTGAAATAAATAAATCGCTCTTCTGGAAGAGTGTGCTGTTTGTTTTGGTCTCAAAATCAACGGGTCCATAAGAAAATGTCTGCGGTTAGAAAACGAAATTGGTACTGGTAAGCACTCCTTTCAGGGTACGATGAGATCATGTGTTTTTGATCTTATTCTAGTCATAATAAAAGTGTGGCCGAGGATATCATAGAACCTCCTTCATACCGTGCAATTTCAAGTCAATCATAAAATCAATCTTTTAATTTGGTATCAGATTAATCAGCGGTCAGTAACTGCAATACAAACCATAATATGTGATGCGTGACCCTAAAGTGTTCAAATCATTTATCGAAACGTTTCTGTAGTCAAACACATGCGAATATTTAGCCAAACACATAACAAGCGAAGTAATTCTTTGGAACTATGGAATCGAATTTTGACCATGTTTAGTTTTGACATTTCCGTTTTTTTAAATTTTTGCTTTCAGTTTATTTGACAACAGTAGCTGAACACTTATTGCTTATGTCAAATTCATTAGCTATGTTGGTGCTGAAGTTCGCTTCCGATTACGATACAAACTATAACGATTTGTACTAGCCAACATTTAGTCAAATATTTTCAGTCTACATTAATGTTGAACTTGGGTATTGTCAAATCGGAATCGCATACGGCCATTTCTTAAATCTAAACCAGCCCCGACGACCAGTTCACAGTAGAAAAAAGGTTGAAATGGAACGGAACGAAATTTCCTTCCGGTATGCCAGTTTGCCTTACCAAGCAGTCCTGAGAGCTGACTAGGATCCATTAATCCGAAATCATACCACTGCAGAAACGAATACTTCAAACAATAACAACACAAGCCTGGGAAATCAGTGCTCTAACAAAATCTGCAAGATTAAAACAAGTAGATAAAGAAGTGCTATTTGGAAGTTCTTGCTATCACATCAAGATTCTAGGCCTTAGTGAAGTCAGATTGGAGAACAACGACGCAATAAATACAAGCAAAGGGGGTTATATGATATCCTCTGGTAAAGATGACACAAATGAATAAAGGTTTGGGCATATACTAATAACAAAGCAAAGAAAGCATTAATGGAATGGCAGTTAACAACAGAATCGTAGTGGGCCAGATACCATTAAATTAAGAGATAAAATAAGAGAAAATACAGATAACACAACCACAAACGAATTCTACGAACAATTACAATCGACAATAGCAGAAACGCACAAGATATCAAAATCTTACAAAGGAATTTCAATACCAAAATTGGAACAAACAACACCGATGTGACTACTATCATGGGTAATGGAGACAAACTCATATAGACTTATGCATCACAAAGCAGTTGTTCATAGGCGGTAATAAGATGGATTTAAATCAGCTCTGAAAGCCAAAGACCACCATCTTCAATGAAACACTGATCTTAATCTCCATAGAAATGAAGCCATCAGTATAGAATAAAACTGGAACCAAACTAAAGAAGCCTACATCAAGACTGCCACGGAAGTACTCGGCTACCAAGAACGCAATTGGAAACCTTGGATTAATGATGATACATGGAAAAAGATTGACAATTTAAGCTACAGATGTACCAATAATATACGGGAGAGGTGAAACGAAAATACGAAGAAACAGCACGTCAAGTAAAGAAGATGGCAAGGAATGATCGACGGAAATATGTATCTAGCATTCTCAACAATTCTGAAGAGGCAGCAGCAATCCAAAATATGCGCGCCTTGCGTTTCTGCGTAAAGATGATCATTACGGGCAAATATATGGGATGATACTGATCAAGTATTACCAACGGATGAAGCTTTTCGTCCATTGATACCAATAGCAAAATTAGCAATACTACGGAGTGGGAAGTTAAAAGTGTGATTAAAAAGCTGAATAACAGTAGTAATACTGCTGGAACAGACCGTATAGTCGCCGAAATATTCAAAAAAGATTCATCCAACACCGATAATCCAAGAAATGTGGAATTCTGCCAGAATTGGTAAAAATTGACGAAGTCAACATAACAATAAAGACCCTTGACAAAATCTTACCTAGGATAGAAGTTGCACCGATCACATCCACTCAATACCTAAACCATCACTGAACAATTCAAAGAATGGAATTCACCACTGTATACCCGATCTCATTTGATACGATAAATAGGAATGCCACTATGCCAGATACTTCTAATAATAGACATTCCAAATAAATTGATTGAACTCATACAAGAAATTTATCGGGACGTTGGAAACCAATGCTGTGCCTACTCGGATTGGATAGTGTAATGTGGAAATTAAATGTCACGTCTCCTAACGGTATACAATGGGAGCTAACAGGTTTATTTAACTTTCTAGACTATTCAGGTGACATATGTCAAATGTCATACAAACTCTCAGGCATGCAGGAGAAAATACAATTGCTGTCACATCTAGCTAACGAAGTTAGTCTCGAGATTCTTTTTTAAGGGATTTACATGCCAATATTAAACCGCACCGTACGTCAATAATATAACTCCATCGGTTTCAATCACAAGCCAGTCCTTCATATTGTTATAAACAATTAGAAGTTGTCAAATTGCTCTCTACGCCGTGGAGCCATCGTGAAAGGTGACTTTCCCTTTATAGATCGCTGTATCATTCAGGTGGATCAGCATACAGAACGTGTTCGAGCCAGCATACTTACTGTCCTTTGATTTCATCACGATATCAGGAATTTCCATTAAATGCCTGATCTCGTGATTGTTCAGAACTCGGTATGTGCCATCAACGTCGCGTTTTGAGACTCTCGAATGTTAGAAGCCATCTTTCGTACTCATCCGTCAACGTCCAACTCTCACATCCATTTATGACAAAGGTTCTGACCAACAACACTCTACAATTTTAGTTTATCCGTATCATCCGATCTTCTACGTCAGAAGAATACGTAGAAATATAGGCGAATCTTGATATCACTTCTTCAAACGTGTGGCTACCACTACTGAAATCAATTGCGTCTTGGTCTCTTAAACCAGAGATCAGATATTTGATTTTAAGGCCAACGGAAGCTGAACACTGTTCTTGTTTATCAAGTATATCCTTGACATCGTTGCCATTTCATCTAATCACACAGATCTGCATCATCTGCATATGCAAAACGTATCTGAACTATATTTCCTTGTTCAACAGCAAGACGAGACTCTTCATCAAACTTTTGGACGTTATTTTCCCCATACCGATAATGTGCTGGGCAGCATCAACAACTGAGGGTTTCAACACTTCCCAGACGCTGTTCACTTCATCAGATTGGTGATTAGATCGCAATATGGTATTGCTGACAAGATCTTAATATTTTTGTTGCGTTTCCTTATTTATCAGACCTTCACAGGAGAATCGCGTTGTATATTCCAAAGTCTTCCTTGCCTTGTATGAAAATTTACATCGTAATTTTGTAGTGACCAGATAGTGGTCACTGCCTACGAATTTTTTTGACGACTGAAAAGATCTTACGTCTTGAACCATCCGATTTCGCTAAGTCGGGAGTACGGACGTATACTATCGCATAAGTCGGTCTGATTTCTGCCAGCTCTAGCATTAAAGTCAATAGCATGTCGCCGTTTGTAGCTTAATGGTTAAGAGAATTCCTCATCACGCCGCGGTCTCGAGTTCGATTCCCGCCGTTGACCAAAAACTCAACATGCAACCGGATGATATAAAAACGCGTTTGTGTGTAAAATCATTCGTTGGGCTGATCACCTACAATGTGCACCAATCGTTAAATGGTTCGTAAGGTTTCAGTTGAGACGCGGTAAGAGCCGTGTAAATTTTAACTTATTATGATTAAAATTACTTAGGAAAATAAACGAACTGATCGGATGGCTTATCAATTTTATTCTCCTTTTATTTTCATAATTATTCTGTTTATATACATAATGCTGTCGTTAAATAGTAGAGTCAGCATTTCAAGTTACAGAAAGCAATTATACAAAACATAAAAAATATAAATGCAAGATAATGCAATACAGATATGATGTGTTATTACAACAAATAGTATAAATGCAAAATAATGCAAAAACATAAATGTTTCATATCTGTGATATATGAGACATTATACTTTGGTGGTGTGTTCTATTGAACATGTTGGGCGCCGGCCACATGATGCTGGAAGAGTTGATGGTGTTGGTTGTGTATCATGTCGTCTTGCTTTTAGGCACCGTATAAGACCATAAACGATACCAAGTGTGAGAAGAGTCCAAAAGACTAAATGGACCATCACGTAGTGATGGATGTGGTGATGATCTATGGTTATTGACTCATCTAATTGTTGAGTTTTGATGTCTTGCTCCAGTTGCGTAGTATCGGGTGTGGTAATGGTAAAGTTGAGTTGATGAGCAGATGTCAAATGGTGTTCCCAAGGTACAAACGGCGTTAATGCTGAAATGTTGAACACAGGGAGGTAAGAGCCCTTTCTCTTGCTGCTGGTGGTGCTGACGGCGTGGAGATGAACGGTATTGGCTCTAAGAATGCAACCTGGGTGAAGTTCTATCAGGCCATAATGTTCAAGTGCGGTGGATTGTATTCTGGAGTTGCAAATTACATCCACGGACATTTTTGTTTGATTCCAAAAATCCATTGATTTGGAGCTTGTAGTTTGATAAAATAGTTCGCTGCCTGCATGACCTCGATGCTGCAACTTTGATGAGGTACTGATGCTTTGAGAAACATGGATATTTCACATTGGTTCTGCTCACTTTGTCGAGTAAATACCGTAGCTACGTCACATACTAATAGCTCATTTGACAGTTCCTTGCACTTGGTTAGTTCTTCGTTCGTGATGGCTGCAAAACGCTCTCGGTAGGGATCAACCAGTATGTACCTTGTGCTGGGGCTTATTTTTATTTGTGAATCGTTGAGAAAAATTGGAACGGAAATGGCCTCGTATAGCTCATAATCCCATGATTGAACCAAAGGTATTTGTATCGCAATTATAGCATTACCATTTGTTACTCTTGTTCTTACTGTCATTAGACGATACAGGTTATGTAACTCTAAGAGTCCATGTCCTGGGATCGTGCTGGTTTTCGGTAGATGCTTAAGTATGGTTGACATCTCTTGTTCTAGTTGCAACGGAGATAATAACGATGGATGAATTATCTGATGTTTCGCACCTGTAAGTACGTCCAATAGTCCCTGCTGTGTATCTTCAAGGTGTTTGATCACCAGACCCAATTGCATGGATAAAAGGATGATTGCTAGTGCTTTATCCTGATGGGTTCGGTATTCATTTAGGATTTGTAACTCGTCGTCGAATTGTTGTTGTGCCTTCATTAACTGTTTTAACTGTTGGGAGGTGATGTTGCTACTGTGTTTAAATAGTTTCAACGTATTATCGACAATCGAAGTTTGATTTTTCAGGAGTCTTAGAGTGTACTCTTCATTTTGCCTTATCTGGTCAAACTGCTGTTCGTACTGTTCGGCCTCTCTTTGTGACAATATCCCAAACATGTCTCCCATTATGTGTCCGATTGTATCGCCTACTTGCCGTCTCGTCCTACGTGGGCTAATGCCGTTCTGAGTTAGTAACTCATTATCTTGATTAATGTTGTTAAATTGCCATCGCAGCTGTTGTAGGATGAGATCACATTTGATTGGTTGTACATCTTGGCACGCTCTTTCAAGTAAGGACAAGCCCTGCTCCACGTTATGCATTTCTTGCCAATAACTAGACAGATTGTATCGAATGACTAGATCCCATTTAGTCGACAGAAGTTCTACCTTGGCAATATTGTCATAGTACATACCCGAGTTGTTCCATGTGGTGACCGTGAGTGATGGATTCAACAATTCTGGTTCTTTAGACCATTGGTTACCAGATACTAAGCTGATTAAACTCAGTAAAAGGCAGGTGTGTTGAAGTACTCGCGTTGTGGTCGAAGATTGACTTGCTGTTTGTTTCGCCTTTCGACTGAGTGGTTGCCTTCTTCGTGGTGTGGAGGCTTCGTTGTCATCTGCAAGATCTCCTTTTCGATCTTCAGGTTTCTTTTCTTTTACGGGTTCTTGGCTGGGCAAAGGTGCTACTTTGGTTATGCATCTTTTGACGTTTGAATTGTCAGCTGTTTTGAGCGTGACTACTCTGGTCTGCCCATCGCTACCGGTGTGTACCTGTATAACTCGACCGAGTTTCCATTTGGTTGGTGGTTGTAGCTCGTCCCGCACAAGAACGATGTCTCCTAATTTTATATTTGGTTTTGCTTGTTGCCACTTAGGACGTTGTTGCAGACGGTGTAGATAGTCAGAAACCCACTTTTGCCAAAATTGAGCACGCATATTCTGAATTAGTTTCCATCGGGACAGAATATTTCCATGTTGAGTTAGCTGCTCCTTTTCTGGTGGTGCGAGTAAGGCATCTCCAATCAAGAAGTGTCCTGGAGTGAGTACGTCTAGTGATTCAGGATTCTCATTTATAGGACAAAGTGGTCTTGAATTCAGGCAGGCTTCAATTTGGTTCAATAAAGTACTTATTTCTTCAAAGGTGAGTTTGGTGTCGCCTATGCATTTTTTCATGTGTGTTTTTATAGATTTCACCCCAGCTTCCCACAGTCCACCAAAATGGGGTGATGCTGGTGGAATGAAATGCCACGTAAGTGGTTGAAGTAACTTCTGTGCTCCAACAAAGTTAGTTCCGTTGTCGCTGTACATGTGCGCCACATTACCTCGGCGAGCGGTAAATCTTCTGAACGCGCTGACAAATCCCTCTGTTGAAAGATCTGACGCCACTTCTATGTGAATCGCCTTGGTGGCTAAGCAGATAAATATGCAGATATAGCCCTTGTGTGATTTATTTCCGCGGCCTTTGCTTGTTCGAATGTGAATTGGACCGGCGTAGTCAACTCCAGTGTGAGTGAATGGGCGTGATATAGTGACGCGGGGTTCAGGTAAATTTCCCATTAGTTGTTCGGTGGTTTTCAATTTGAATCTGTAGCAACGAATACATAGATGGTTGTTATGTTTTACTGCTTGGCCTCCTCTGATGATCCAGAATTTTTTCCGAATGAAAGCCAACGTTAACGCGTTGCCTCCATGCAACGTTTCTTTATGTCCCCAATCCAATACTAACTTGGTCAGGGGTCCTTTGTACGGAAGGATGATCGGATGTTTCTCTTCGTAGGATAGCGAAGAGTTGTCTAATCTCCCGCCAACCCGAATTATGAGGAACGGATGGAGTGAAATAATTCTGCTACGTTTGTTGATGGATTTGCTTTGTCTCAGCAGAGAATGCTCTTCGAAAAATTCACCTGTTGAACCGATGCTACTAGGCTAGACAAGGCTATATCCCATTCTCGTTGAGTGATTTCTCCTCGTTGCTTGGTTCGCCATCTTAATATGTGCACTGTTATGCGTATGAGCGACTTAAGCGATGAAGTTTTATTGATTAAACCTTGAATTGGGGTTTCTATAATTTCCAGTTGCAGATGAATAGTGACATTTGTTTTCTTTTCTTCGGATGTTTCGTATTCCACTCCGTCACCTTTTATATCTATGTTCTGCAAAAAGGCTGGACCGTTCCACCAACTATGTAGAGCCGTTAATTGCCTAGCGGTTATACCACGGGAAGCGCAGTCAGCTGGGTTGTCTTCTGAACGGATGAAGTGCCATGACTGGCGGTCAGTTTTTTGTTGAATCTCTTCCACTCGATGTGCGACAAATGATTTCCATGCTGATGATGGTTTTTGAATCCAGGCTAACGTGATCGTGGAATCGGTCCATAAGGTTATTGAACTTATGTCGATTTCCAAGCTCTTTTTAACTTGCTGGACCAACCGACTCAACAACACCGCACCGCATAACTCTAGTCGAGGGATCGTCAATTTTGTTTTTACCGGTGCGACCCTTGTTTTCGCAGTCAAAAGCCGAATTGTACTTTGACCATTGATGGTACTTTTACTGTATAATACAGCCGCGTATGCATGTTCGGACGCATCACAGAAACCTTGGAGTTCAAATGTGCAGTTGTTTTCCGAATAGTTGATGTAACGAGGAATTTTGATTTGTTGCGCGGCATTCAGCTCTAGCTTGAGCTGATCCCAACGTTTAGCTGTTTCTGTTGGTAACTCATCGTCCCAGTTCAGATCGAGACTCCATAGCCCTTGGTACATTATTTTGCAGCTGATGATTAATGGTGCCAGCCATCCTAGTGGATCGAAGATTTTCGACATTTCCGACAAAAATTGACGTTTCGTTACCGTTTTGTCGTTAGGTGGTAGACATACTTGGAATACGAAACAGTCAGCAGACGGGTTGTAGCCTATCCCTAAGGTTTTGATGGACTGCTCATCAGCGATGGTAAGATCACCGCTCAAGATGTTTTCGTTAGTTAATCCTTTTAATAGGTCCGGATGGTTGCTTGACCATTTACTCAGTTTCATTCCACCTAGCTGAAGTAGTTCGATCAGCTGAGATTTCACTTGTATAGCTTCTTCAATTGTGTCTGCGCCTGATAATACGTCATCAACATAAAAATCGTTTTTTAGAATAAGGCTTGCCTTGGGATGCTTCGTTTGCTCGTCTAGGGCGAGTTGATGTAGCGTGCGAATCGCCAGATAAGGTGCTGCCGATGTTCCATAAGTAACTGTGGTTAGTTGATATTCACCTACTGGGTGCCGTTTGTTTTCTCTCCATAAAATCCTCTGGTATCTTTGATGGTCTTCTTGTACCTTTATTTGACGGTACATTTTTTCGATATCTGCAGAGAACACTATTTTATGTTTTCTCCATCTGAGAAGTAGCGCCCATAGGTCATTTTGCAATGGGGGACCGGTCAGCAATACTTCATTCAAGCTTTTCCCTGTGGATGTTCTCATGGATGCATCAAACACAACGCGAATTTTTGTAGTGTCTGCAGTCTTCTTGATTACTGCATGATGGGGCAGATAAAATTTTCCTCTGTCGGGACCAGCTGTTTTCATGTGACCCATTTTGATGTACTCTCGCATGAAATTTAAATATAGTGATCTTAATTCTGGGTTATTTTCAAGCTTCCTTTCCAAGTGTAAGAACCGTTGTAGAGCTCGTTGACGAGAACTTCCGAGTAGATCTATTTGGCTTTCCTTGAAAGGTAACTGCACAATATACCGACCATTTCTATCTCGTTTCGTTGTTTGCTGGAAGAGAGTTTCGCATGAAGCATCTTCTTCTGACCAACTACTGTCATCTTTCGGAATCTCTTCTAATTCCCAGAATTTTTCCATGCGTTCTTCCGTCTGGTGAATTGTATGAATTGCCACAGTTTGCTGATGAAGAGCGGTTTGAGACGGGCCAGAGATTATCCATCCTAAACTAGTGCTTATAGCACTGGGTTTGCCTCTAATTATTCGGTTCCCTATGAATTCGCCGTAAACGTCCGCTCCTAAAAGAAGATTAATTGGCGCGGGTTGATCAAAGCTTGGATCCGCTAAGCGAAATCTATTCCACTTGGCTTCAGGGTTTCTCGTGATCGGCTGTTCCGGTATGTTTGTTGTAATTTTTGGTATAACATATGCGTCGACTTTTAATTTGTATGTCGACGGGAAATGAGGCATAATGCAGATTTGCATACGAATGTTTTTGCAACATTGGTGGTGGTGGCTCCAATTCCGGAAATATTTATCTCGGTTTGTTTTAATGGAAGCTCTAGCTGTTGAACCGTTTCCTCTGTGATCAGTGAAATTTGGGAACCTGGATCAATCAGGGCTCGGATCTTGAATGGCGCTCCACATAGAGAGTTGATCGTTACCATGGCGGTTGACAGAATAGTGGTTTGGATGTCCTCAGAGGTGCTTATTGCTACCTTTTTCTCTAAAAGTTGGGGCGGCTCATGTAACAGTGTATGATGTTTCATGTTACAGTAGTTACATGATTCCTTTTGTCCGCAGGTTATCTTCGAGCTGTGAGAGAGACAATTCGTGCAAATTCTAGCTCTATTCACGACGTCGATTCTCCTTTTGACGGAAAGGTTGCGAAAATGGACGCAATTAGTCATCGCATGCCCCTGCTCGTCGCAATAGTGGCAGTTGGCTGCATTGTTCTCAGCTGGCTGCCTAACGTTGGTGTATCTGGTGTTTAGGAACATCCGACGGTTTTCTTTGACTTCCGGCTTATTTTGTCGTGTGATGTTCGGCCGTTGGTGTGTTGATGTCTCCAATGCTTGGAACATTCGTATCAGAAATTCCATGCATTCCTCTAGTCTCGGAACTTCACGAGGGCATTTGAGACCGCTTTCATGCCGCTCCAGTGTCTCTGTATCTACCTTTTTCATTATTATGTGCGCAATTAGTGTATCGAATGGATTTTCAAGATTCAGCATTTTGATGTTATGTAGCATTTCGACTGTAGTATCGTGTAATGATCGAATCCCTGCTGCATTTGCATGATGTATGTTGGGCATCGTAAGTATTGTGTTGAAATACGAAGCTGCTAGTAATCGTTTGTTATTAAATCTTGTTTGGAGGATTTCCCATGCTCGTTCGTAATTTTCTCCAATCGTTGATAGATGGTTTATCAATTGGGCAGCTGACTTTTGTAGGCGTGATTTTAAATACGTCATTTTTTGCGTAGAAGACAATTGATGGTTGGAGTGGATCATGTTGGTAAACATGTCGTTGAAAACGTGCCAGTTTTCATACTCTCCCGAGAATATGGGCAGCTCGATCTGAGGTAGTTGTATATTTACTGCCCTTGTTCTTTTTTCTGCGCGCGCCATTTGTTGCAATCTTATCAAGGTGGATTCCACTTTATCTTGAAGTGTTCCATAACAGTTTTCTGCTATGTATCTGATAGGTTCTTCTTCATCTACTTCGATAAGTATTGCGTTATCAAGTGAGTCAATTTCACTCATGTTTTTGGTGATCTGGTTGATTTTTAACTCTAAATATTCCTTGGTACAGTCGTTATTCACCAATTTTTCTTCAATGACATCCAATGTCCGGTACATGCGGCGCATTGCGACGTCTTGTTGACGGAGTAGCCTCGGAATTGTTGAGATGGCCGCTTCTGATGGTATTGCGGTTTTTACTGATGGTGATGGTTCTACTGCAAACGAAAGCGGCGGTTTCGTTTTTTCCGTTGGTATCTCTTCTTCTGAGTTATCGTTATCCATCAGATTAGGTTTCTTCAGAGGTTCCGGAAAATTAAAGCTTGATGCCTGAGTTTCGATTGTCACCGTGGGCGTTGTTGGGGCTCCATGCAAACGCTGCCGCATCTCATTTATGAAAGCATTGTATGTTTGTTGGATAGATCTTCTTTCAATGAAGTAACCATGTGAGGGCTCTAATGTGGCACAGGCAACAATTTTTTCATGATTGCTCTCATATTGCAGAAATAATCCTTTTAGAATTTGAATTTTCCTTTCGAGCTGTCTTTTTGACTGCCTTTCTGCCTCATTAAAACTGTTCTGCAGGATTTGGATTTTTTCTGCAATCTCCTCTTGTTCTTTTAGTAGTACATCGATCATGGCGCCTGTTGTTGTGACACTTTGGTTGTAAATCTAAGTGTTTTTGTTAAAATTTTTGTTGTTGGATGGACTGCTTCCGATGATAAAACTTAGCGATGCTGGTAGTTGTTTCAACGATGCCTGATGGTTTTTTCCAGCTGTCAGTAGTTATCGTGGTATAAACTTTATGGTTGTTATTTATTTAAAGTTCCAAATTTATTGCCGCCAGTTGTTTTGGCGGCTCGAAGGACCAATGTAAATTTTAACTTATTATGATTAAAATTACTTAGGAAAATAAACGAACTGATCGGATGGCTTATCAATTTTATTCTCCTTTTATTTTCATAATTATTCTGTTTATATACATAATGCTGTCGTTAAATAGTAGAGTCAGCATTTCAAGTTACAGAAAGCAATTATACAAAACATAAAAAATATAAATGCAAGATAATGCAATACAGATATGATGTGTTATTACAACAAATAGTATAAATGCAAAATAATGCAAAAACATAAATGTTTCATATCTGTGATATATGAGACATTATACTTGGGTGGTGTGTTCTATTGAACAAGCCGTTTATGGCCTCTAAGCCATAGATTATTTTAGCATTAAAGTCACCAATCACCAATCTGACATCGTGCTCAGGTATAGAGCCCATCAGATTATCCAAATTATTGTAATATGAGTCTTTATCCTGGGGTTGGCTTACGATGAGTCTTTATCCTGAGATTGGCTAATCTCATATGCAAGCGAAGCTTACACATTCGATTATCGACTGCCTGAAAATCCAGTACAACCTTTTTTACCTGTGGCCCAATGAGGAATCCAACTCCTAGATTTCCAAGGTCATCTCCACTGTGAACCAATGTATTATAGTCTTGGGACACATGGTCTTCACTTTAAGGCCATCGAGTATCTTGGATCGCTACGAGTTCCGGCCGACACTCTTTCATACATGTGATAAGGCAGTCAAACGTGCCAGGTTTTTTAAGTGTCTGCACGTTCCACGTGCCGATCCTTGATCTCGTATTCGGGTACTTAAGTGGGAGCAATTGTTGTTTTGGCGATATCTGATTTTTTGTTTGTTGACATTCAGCTCAGCGATCCAACCAGATTTAGTAGCCTCCTACGACAAGCTCTGGCTACTGTGATGGTATTCTATGGGTCTTATGTTTCATTCCAAGATTTACGAATCATGGATGCCTCCACACACAGGGTCTTAAGATAAACATCAGGATCATAAAGACGATAAGACTGCAATATAACTACACCGATGCTAATAAATGAATTTCTATACTTTGGCTGCACAATAGCAAAAACAGGTGGAAAAAGAGGAAGACCAGACATCCATTTAACAGGTTACAACAAATCTGTAATTTTTCTGCCCTGTCGCACTTAAAACCTATAGTTCCGAAATAAGTACTACTGTATGGGTGTGAGACATGCATATAGAAAAACAAATCAGTCGGGCATTAAAACCGAAATTAAGAGATGGAAATAGAGATGGATTGGCCATACGCTGAGGAAATCACCAAGTGGAAAAGGAAAGTAGGAAGACCAGCGATTGACTTCGATGGAAAATCATGACAAGATGGTCAAGTCTAGTAGACCCCCGATGCTCGTAAAATTTGAGATACAGGGTTACAAAATTGATTTATATATGTGGGCACACACTCACAACTAATGAGCTGCACACGACCCTGATACCAACAGAAGCTATTAATTTTAAAAAATTAGAGATAATTGGTATCTAGCCACAAACAGTATATCTATGTGTGTGTGTCTGTATGTGTACATATGTATACGAGCTGAATAAAATATTACAAACACATTACACGTATAAAGAAGGAAAATGAAGATAAAAAAGAAAATTCACGGGTTAATTTACCGTAATGTCGTTTTTATATAGCTTCAATATTACAATGATGATTTTTTCATTAAAAGCTGTATTTAAAAAATAAATATGGAAAAAAAGCTTTTAACTAATAAAAAACGAACGTAGTAAAAAAAAATATGTAGAGCTTATATATATATATGTACATACGTATGTGTATTATGGATTTTTGTTACACTTTTGTATAGTACCAACAACAACTAATAACAACAACAACAGTAGCTAAAATACAAGATGTTTCTAACAATGGTCGAAAAAAGTTTTTTTTTCTTCATTTCATGTTCTCCAGCAGCATCAGCCAGCATAGCACAACAACAATATATTCTAAACTTAAAATAACACAAATATGTATTATATTATGTATATGTAAATGATACGATTTGTTGTTGTTGTTGTTGTTGTGAGGAGCTTTTTCACTTTATATATATATAAACAACATTATTATAATAGAGCTGAGGAGTGTATATAAAGCAAGCAGCAGCGCGGCAGAAGCACCACCAGCACACCAAAACCAGCAGCATGAAACGAAAGAAAAGATGGATTTTTATTTTTATGGAAAAATGGAAAATGTTGATGTTTGTGTTAAATGATTTATCCATATTATTAACAGCTTCATAACACTGAGCAAATTATTTTGATATAAAATTGTTTGTTAAATGCGTGTACATACATACATATATGATATGCATACATAAATTACCTATATATTTATGCGTGTACTTTCGCATATTTAACATAAGTACCCGACACACATCGTCTATTTATCGTGTACTCTATGTATGTAGATCCACAATGCGGGTAGGTGTAGATATGTATACAATATTTTCGATTCACTTTTTTTTTTCGTGCAGCTTTTAAGAGTACCAAAAGTTGAATTATTTATTTAAAATCCGACGTGTCGAAGGTGATTATCATTATTTTGCTACACTGTGTGTTTTGTTTGTTTGGTTGTTGTTTTTGTTGACCTTTGTACGTTCAAGTTCACGTTGGTTTTGTAAATATTTAATTTAATAATATATTTAAGGAAAAAAAAAATTCTTTTAAATTGATGTTTCTTCTTCCCTTTCGGTTAAGAAAAAAACAGAGCAATGTAAATGGTCATAGTAAAATTTGGAAAAGTCAAAGTGTGAAATTTATATGTATATGGGTATATGAGCATGACTAACTCGTTGATATGAAACTTTAGTTTGTAAGTCCACAGTTCACACCTAAGTTATTTAAAATCACTTTGTATCTTAGGCCCTGTGGGTGGAGGCATTCGAGTTTCGTAAATTTTACAAACGAAACATGAAACCAATAGAATACCACCACAGTATCCAGAGCTTGTAAAAAACTACATCCGTAAAAAACTACAAATGTTAAAAATGTCAACAAATCAAAAAATACCCGGAAAAGAGAATGAGGACCTAGAACGTGCAGTCACTTCGAAAACCTGATGGATTGGACAGCCTTGTTACAGTTATAAAAGAGTATGGGCTGGAACTCGTAGCGCTCCAAGAAACTCTCGATAGCCTAAAAGTGGAGAACATGTGTTCCAAGACTAAACGTTGCTATACAGTGGAGATGCACCTCGGAAATCTTGAAGTTGGATTCCTCATTGGGCCACAGGTAAAAAAGGCTGTACTGGATTTTCAGTCAGTTGATAATCGAATGTGTATGCTTCGCTTGCATATGAGATTAGCCAACCTGTCAAATGTGTGTGTACATGCGTCCACTAAAGCCTCATTTCACAATAATTTGGATAATCTGATGGGCTCTATACCCGAGCACGATGTCAGATTGATGATTGGTGACTTTAATGCTATAGAGCTGGCGGAAATCAAAACGACTTATGCGATAATATAGGTCCGTACTCTCGACACGAAAATGCGACTGAAAATGGGGAAAGAATGATGTTCTTTGCGATCGTTCATGATCACAAAGTAGCAAGTACAATCTTTCTTCATAAAAACATCCATTTGGAAACATGGACACATCCACGGAAAACATCCCAAAGCCAAATTGACCATGTGTTGATTTCCAAAGGGCGGGCTCGGGTTGTCGAAGACGTGAGATCTTATCGGTCGTCGACAAAATTCGTAGGCAGTGACCATTATCTGGAATTTAATGCAAATTTCTGATATCGTGCATGAAATCAAAGGACAGCGAGTACGCTGGCTCGGTCATGTTCTACAAGGGGATGCGAATCGAATGTCACAGCTATCTTTGAAGGGAAAGCCGCCGTTCGGTAGGCGAAGAGGTCACTGTCGGCGACGATGGCTCCACGGCGTAGAGAGCGATCTGGCATCTTCTGGTTGCTTGCAACAGTATGAAGAGCTGGCTCGTGATGGAAACCGATGGAGTCTGATTGTTGACACGGTACGGGCTAATAATGGCCTGTAAAAACCGTTAAAAAATAAAATAAAATTGTTTCTGAAAGGTGATTCTGTAAGAGATTCCGGCAGTTTTTTTTTAAATGATCCATTCTATGGGTCCAATTATACACCCAGCACTCTTTCGAGCATTTCGACAGGTATTGCGTTATTTACGTGTAGTAAGTTTGCTTCTAATGCAGGGTTGTATATGGTTTATCGATATAAACAAGTAAATTTTCATACCACAATATTAATCTAACGGCGTCACATCACAAGATCTTGGAGACTAATTCACGAGTCCCTTTCTTGTTTTTTTTGTTGGGTGGCTGCTACCCTACCGCACACTTAGCCCGGCGATGGTCCGTTGTGATATCACTTTATGTACGGTTATAGGTCCAATTTACGTAGAACCATCTACGCATTTCATAGTTCCATGTCAGCATATAGTATTGACATGGACGATGGGATGGCCTATGGATTCTAATATCAACAGGGGATCCAGATGTGTTCGTTCATACTACCGATCGCATCTCCCAAACGATCAACGTGTGAAAAATCCCTTTTTGCATCTTACCCTATCGTGATTCAAACCCGGTACCTTTCGCTCCAACTTCCTTAGCTTTAACCACTGCGCCACTTGGGCGATTGTTATGTTGTTCTCATTAAAAAAAATTTCAAAACATCGATTGCACCTTATGCACTATCCTTTTTGAAAGCACAATATATTGAAGTTTTGGCAGTAAAAAAAAATTGATTGATCAGTGTTCTGGAAGCTCTTGAATATCTTGAATATCTTATGTCTGTTTATCAACCCAAATACGACAATTTTGCTTGTTGATGTATCCAAAAAACGGATCAATTTAGAGCTGGAACGCCATAAACCAAATCGATGATGCAAAGGAAAGTCAACCGGCTTTAACAAGTGTTTTGTATAGTCAAGATCTCTCTTCAAAATACACCACAATGTACCATATGGGAGATCAAGAGCTTGAAAACGGCGACGAATTGATGGTTTGCGGTCTTCACGCACTCTTTCAGCTTCAGCAGCAATGAAAAAGTGGTTCAAAGTTTATTGATTGTGTCGTGAAAGTGCGTTCAGTTAGACGATTATGAACACTATGTACGGTGTTCTCGTGAAATGTCAATGAATAGTGAACACAAATGTCACATGAAGATTAATTATCATTCATGAATCCCATTTCTTCCTCGCTCGTCTCGCAAACAGCGATCTACTTTCATACTGGTATATCGTTTCTTCTTATAAATTAATACATCACTTTATATTCATTTTGCCCGATTCGTTGAGAGTAGCCAGATTCCTTATATTACAAGAATTCAGCCAGATTCCATGCATTCGAGTGGATATCGTACAATCGCTTTCTGTCGCCGAACTGCTAACAGTTTATTAGTAAGTGTTCGATATCCTACCAAATTTTACATAAATCATTCCTACCAATTCTTTCTCTCTCTATAGTTCGTAATATTGTAGTATCTCCTTTAAAGAAAGGTTCCCCTTAAAGAAAGGTTTCCTCAAAGGAGCACTATACACAACTCGAAGTACGACTTTTCACCAAAGTCTTAACAATAAATTTCTGAAACATTTGAAGTACATCTCTTGCATCCATACAATCATATTCATTTACTTCCACAAGCATACCACCTTTTTTGCAAGCATATCACTCTTTCGTTACCTTAAATTCGCAGATGTGATGATACCCATTGGAGGATAACTTCACTCCCACGAATACGAGGTACTCAAACATAATTTTTATGTATATATACACTGTTATGAAAATCCCGTTTTATTAAATCTTATCAATTCCGGGAGACCTTCCCTTCATTCATTGCCAACTTGATTGCTTCCATAATTCCAACTAGAAGAATAAAAATTCCCAAACCTCTCAGTCCTCAACTACACTAACATCTATGTATATACTTCCACGTGTCCAAAGTGATAACACAGTTATTAACTCTTTTGTGTCTAAATTTCAAGCTCACAACAAGATTGTTAGGAGTGAGTTTTGGACCCCTCGTCGAATTTTTGAATAACCGGTTGATATAAAATACCATGGAGCATGTATTGGGGTCGAATTGATCGCCCCAACACCACTCTAGCGTATAAATTCTACAATTTCATTCATTTTTTAAAACTACTTTTGGACCCATGACCATACTCATTCCATATGCAATTTCGGTTTACTCACCCTTTTGATTACACTCCATCTGTTGTTGCAGTTTTCCATTTGCAACTTAAAATTTAATCGCTTGTGGATCCATATTCGATTACAATAAGTTCATCTGAAAATTGCAACGCGACCTTGTCGATCGAATTATTTCGATCAATCGAGCTGTATACAGATTGACGGGGGCTGGTAATATTTTACTACCTTGCAAAAGTTCAATTGGAACTGACTTATAGGATTTATATCCCACGCAAAAGGTTCAATAACAATAAGGGGCCAAGTAGCAGTGTTTACTTGTGATAGTCTTTTGTCTATTTAACTAGGACACGAAAGTCGAGAGATTTAGCAATGAGCTCAGAAAAATACCTAATTCTCTTGTTGTACCGATGTACACTAAGTGAAGAGTAGTGCATTTAACAACAGCAAAAGCAACACGAAATGACAATAGTGATAGGAGTCGTCGATTGCTGTTTTACAAACCATCTATATATTCATAGGAGGCAGTAAGTTTCCACACAAACATATACATAAATATACATGGGCAAGTATTAACAAGAATATTTGAACCTCCGTGCAAGAAAATGAGTTGAAGTATACCGAAGAGAAAGGCAGCACGTGAGAATGCAAGAACAGGAGAGGTATCCCTCTTCTCAAATGTCTCCTTCAAACAACTAAGAATGGAAAAAGCTGGCTCTAGGTCAGGAAGGATCTGTACATATCATGTCAACACTCCACGTACTCGTATTATCAAAGAAATCAATGGAAGACTGCACTTCGTGAAATGGGCACATCGAAGAAAATAATTGAACTAATCAATAAGATGTAAAGGGATGCCATAAACAAAGATCAATGCAAAGCAAAAAAAAATTGCATTAATCTTCAACTTGCGAAGGGTAAGGTATGATCTCCGGTACTTCATAATCTTCTTCTTAATAGAATCATGAGAAAACTCGACGCGATTACTCTCTGTGCAGAAAGTACAGAAACGATTAAACCATCTAAACGAACTTAAAATAAAATCAAGACACTAAACACGATCAATAGTACGCCAATCATCATCAATAATACATTAATCAACTCTTCGGTTACTGTAGCAAAAATAGACGGCACGAAAGAGAACATCTGTCCTGTTGAGAAAAATAAAGCTTCTATTGTTAAATTGGAAATCAGTGCTGCATTATGGGTGTGAATCATAAAAATGTATCACACCCATACATGTCACACACACAGAAGCTCACACAAAACTACAGGTGGCTCCTGGCCAGATAAGTTCAAAGACACAAAGCCTCTGCGGTAGACAAACCAAACGGACACTGAAACCGAAATCAGGAAGCGCATGTGGAGGTGATTCAGTCACACACTGAAAAAGACTCTGAATAAAATAATAAAACTACATAATATTATTGAAATGAAATCCATAAGAAAAGAGGAAAGTCGGAAGGCCAGCAATGACCTAGAAGAGAACGGTGCTAGACCAAGCGAAAGATTTCGTTAAAACATTGGGAGATATGAAATCAATATCCACCCAAATGGCATAGTGGTTAAAGCTGTGGCAGATTTTTCACCATCTGATAACGATCGGTGGTGTTATGATGAACACATCTATGGCTCCTGTTGGAGTGCCAAACGCATGGGCCAACCCATCTTCCATGTCAGTACTATAGGCTGATATGGAGCTATGCAATGCACAGATGGTTCTACGTAAATCGAACCTATAGCCGTGCCTTCTCGATTTGGCTACTAAGGCGTAAATAAGCGAACCGTGAAAGAGTTGGGAGAGCTTTCACGGCCCAAATCAAAGTGACCAATAGTATGCGTCTAATAATTCTTTACATTGGTTAACCATTCAGAGCCATTGAGCATTAAGATTTCTCACCATCAACTATTTTTGTAAATTATATATAATTTACCGTGAAGTATAGTGGCACTAGCGAATTAAACTAAATAAAATATGAAATTTAATAAAAAAAATTAGACTCGTACCATCACGAGTACGTGTAATTTAATTTTTAATTACATTCATAATGGAAGATTAATATTCATTATGTGAGGGATAATCCTATACAAAACAAAGACGGTCTAATGTTGGAGTACATAATTCCATTAAAATTGGAAATGGTTTATAGACATTGTGGTAATCGCTACTCTTATCACGATACGTGATGGGAAACCACTATATACATGTTAGTACTCATCTTAACAATCTTAAGCAAGTTATAATCTATTATCAACTCAAGCTATTCATAAAATCTGTTTGTACCAAGTGTGAAACTCGAATATGAGCCAATCAATAAATAATCGATTCATCTGTCAGATTTCAACTACATTTTATTAGCAGGTCGCCCCTTATTATCATATAATTTATGTCCATTATCTAAAATTCAGGAATATGTGGCGTCTAGACTGGACTATCTGTCTATTGGGGGTTATTATTTCCAGCTCTCTCCACCGTTCTCGTCCCAATCTTACATTGTTCGTGTTTAGTCTCATGATTTTGGTTTAACTGATTTTGACCTCTTCATGGTCTGACAACTTCTTTACTTGCTGCTGCGTGTAAGCATGTCTATCTGTTATCATTCATCTGTGTAGTCCGTTCATTGAATCCTGCTAGTGGTTCCCATTGAATACCACTGAAAGCGATGTGGTATTGAGTTTTCAAGATTTTTTAGTAATAGTACCAGAGATGCTCTACCTCTCGCGAGTTGGACAATTTCCTTTGTTTTGAACTTTAGTTTTGGCATCCACATCGATCTCCTTGATTAGTTCAATTATTTTTTTGGTATGTCCATTTCGCAAACTGCCTTTCAGATTGTGTTTAAACTGATTGAGTCAAATGCATATTCGAAGTCTACGAAGAGGTATGATACGTGTAGGGCTATGATTTGTACAGCCTAAGGCCAGATTGTTCCATTCTATGTTATTGGATAATCGATAAGGATATTTGTATAAGGACTATCATAGTTAATACTTTTATTGGACTGTTAAGAAGTGAGATATCTCTTCTGTCCTTGCATTCTCTTCCCATTTCTGCGGGATTCTCCTGTTATCCATGATTCAACTCATTTTGGTGGAAAATTAATTGAACAAGATAAAACATGTAATCTGCCAGCACAAAAATTTTTGTCTTTTTTATAAAGTGCTTTAAAAGCTCGTTCAAATACGAACAAGCTTTCGGTAAGATGACAACTCGATTTAATTTTAATGTCAAACAGCAACAACAACTTAAATCGGCATAGAGGAAGGGAAGATTGCATTACGCGACTAGCACATGTCACACAAATTTTTAAAATATATCCATCAACTTCGTTATCTTGAAAATTTCTGTCAATTATTGCTGTTCAAGAAATAGTAGCAAACTTTATTGAACTGGCTCGCCAAATACAACTATATACCATCTTAATAGGCGTCCAAAATAAAATATTTCTGCTGAAAGTTTAATGAATTTTAGAACATCTTTCTATGTATGTTTTGAGAGTGAAGCTATCCCAACCCCTTCGCAGTTTCCTATAAAGACCCCACGTTATCTGCGCTTTCCTTTTCTTCGTGACAACATATAATACTGAAATTGAAAACGGGTCAACCCTTGGGCTCAGATTGCTCAAAAATACACTCTGTATCACTTCGTCAATTCGGTTACAAGGGAGAAGTAAATTGCATCAAAAGGCGTCATTAATAAAAAGTCTTGAATTGGTTCGCCATAAGTGCCACAGGATGTTCATCGAAACAGAGATTAAACACGCCGTAAAGGTAAATCTATCTAGTACCAAACCGCGTTTCATGCATTTTTTTACCAAACCGCACTGTAGCACCAGCACATTATGTATTTTTCCTTTATACCAAGCCACTGTAGCACACTCGTATTATTCTTAAAATTATTATATTAACACAATAAGCTGTCAAAACTGATATTCCGGTGCACAAACGGCCTATATGGAGATAAAAATGCATGACATTTTGGTGACTTGATAGAGATAAAAAAACGTGAAGTGCAGGTGCATATGTTGTTTACTATAAGAAAAAAGGTGGACATGTGTCTTGGTATAATGAAAAAAATGCATGCAGTATGTAGGTGACTCAGCGGCGTACTATATGGACAAAATTCTTAATGTGCCGGATCATCTGTACATTAAGTGTTAAAAGACGCTATGTTATCTTGAGCACGTAAACAACTCGGTTAAAACCAATGGATATTTCAACTAGACTCGGCACCATCCCATATGGTTGATTATGCAGACCAAGGTATTAACCAAAAACTAAGGCCGAGAATGAGGCCAAATATTTGTGACGTGCGCGTTAGCAATTAAAAAGAATGGATTTCTATTTTGACACTATATTTCGAAATTTAATTATAATTGTACAACGATACGTTAATTTCGGCCGTCCTCTCCTCTCGCTCTTCCTCCACCTCCCAATTCAGTGGAAAATTTGATTATTTTTGGGCGCCAGCGTGCGCGCACGAATGTGGCTAGCTCTGTTCGGTTGGCTAGAGACCTTCGGGCTGGGTGTAACAATTGGAGGGGAGGAAGGAGGTTGTACTGTTGATATATGGGAATTTTTTACACTGGGAACTTGTAAGGAAAAATGGCACTAACCTGTTATCCACTCGTACAGCTCAATCTTTCTCTGGCACGTGTGTTCCTCGACGTCGGGATGACGGACAAGCACCGCGATTGCTTGCGTTCCACTTGCTGATATGGTCTAGATCACGAACCACCTTCACTCCGTGTGGTGTCTTCTTCCGTCTAGACCCACTGATAATCTGGCTCACCGCTTGCTTTCCCTTTTTTCTTTATTTGGGCACTTTTCGCTTGATTTATTCTATCACTCCACTTGTTGCTTTCCCAATTTATTTTTTTTACATCTTTCCTTGCTTTCGATCGTATTTCTAGCAACAATCAAGACAAAAAGCCGCTAATCGCTGACACGTTTTATACCTTTCGGCATCTCACTGCACATAGGGCAATACGTTAACTTCTCCACTCTCCTTATGCCATCTATATTGAAGCACAAAATTCAGCTACGGTTGATTATAGAGATGCAACCAACTTTCAGGTATATTTGACATTTGTGGTGTTGTGTGGTGATTTGTCTTTTTGTTTACAGTGAATTTGTGTTTATTTAATCAGTTCATATAATAAGTGTTCGTTCATTGTGATCATTGTTTTTTGTGACTTTTTGTTGTAAAACGTCTCATATGTTATGTGTGGCCGGCCAGCCAATGCACCTATGTGTTTATGCTATTTGTTCAATGTTGCCATGTCTCATTCATCTTTACAGGTTAGTGCCTAAGGAAAGGACGGGATTGGCTACATGGACCGAGGTGTCCCCGACCAACCGGACTACAGGTAAGTAGCTTTTGTTTTACTTATTAAAGTGTGATTTTAATATTTCCATTTTTATTTCGAACCCCGTTTCATATATTTTTTTTTTAGTTTTTTATTTATCTCTACAATCTGTTTGTTTCGGGGCTCAAGGCACTACCAACTCTTTCGCAGTTCGCTTATTTACGTCCTTAACGTCCTTAACCATCTGCACATTGCACAGCTCCATGTCAGCTTATAGTACTGACATGGAAGATGGGTTGGCCCATGAATTCTGCACTCCAACAGAGGGTCATAGATGTGTTCATTCACACCACCGATCATAACCGTATGGTGAAAAATCCTGCCCCTATCGGGATTCGAACCCGGTACCTCCTGCTTCAACTATACCGCAGTTTTAGCCACTGCGGTCCCCCGTTTCATATCACCACACCACATTCGTGTAGTGCGTGAAGTTTTTTTTTTTTTTTTTTTTTTTTTTTTTTTTTTTTTTTTTAAATTATTTATTTATTACAAGTGATTTACAAATCATCTAGTAATTTATCTTGCATTATTATTTAAATTCACGATTGAAGCGTTATAGCCCTTAGGCTAGTATACCTTTTACATAATTTTATTATATTTTTTTAGCCGATCCAGGTTGGATCTAGTAGATCAAGTGGTTTCTTCCTTCGCAGCCTTCTTACTGGATTTGTGTCATCCAACATTCGGCGAATTTCAGCATTTTTATGTTGACTAATCCGTTGCATGTGTTGTCTTGCGTATTTATTTATTTCTACGCTAACGAAATCCATCTTCAAATCTCTATGGATGTTGTCATTTCTCACGTACCACGGTGCATTTACTATTCCACGTAGGACTTTGCTTTGGAATGACTGGATGATATTGACGTTTGTTTGCTTTGTACAGCCCCAGAGCTGAATACCGTAAGTCCATACAGGCTTAAGAATTTGCCGGTACAGTAGCAATTTATTATGTAAAGTAAGCTCAGAACTTCTCCCTAAGAGCCAATTCATCTTTCTGTATCTAATGTTTAATTCTTCTTTTTTCTTTTTCACGTGCTCTTTCCATTTTAGTTTCGCGTCAAGAGTCATGCCTAAGTATTTTGCTGTGTTTGCATATGGAATTGGCTGGGAGTTTAGTTCTACTGGTATACAATCAACCTTTTTATTGGTGAAATTTACATGAACAGATTTTGCTTCATTCAGTTTTATTCGCCACCTTTTCGTCCAATTGTTAACCATATTAGTCGGTCTTTGCAATTTGCTTGTGGATTCTTCTATGTTATCAGCAACTGCTAATATGGCTGTGTCATCTGCAAACGTTGCTATAGTTGTCTCTTCTATCGTTGGTAGATCAGAGGTATATAGTACATATAAAGTTGGTCCCAGAACACTACCTGGTGGTACTCCTGCTGATATTTTCTTCATTTCCGAGTATTCACCATCTAGTTTAACACGAAAGTGCCGGTTAGCTATGTAAGATTTAAGTATTTCATAGAATTGCTTTGGTAAATCTCGTTTTAATTTGTATTCCAAGCCTTTATGCCAAACTTTATCGAAAGCTTGTGCTACATCCAAAAAAATACTAGAACAAACTTTCTTTTTTTCAAGTACATCTTCAATTATGTTTGTAATCCGATGCACTTGCTCGATTGTTGAATGATTTTCTCTAAAGCCAAATTGATGAGGTGGAATAAGATTTCTTTCTTCAATTATTGGTTTGAGTCGCTTAAGCAGTAATTTCTCGAATATTTTTGAAATTATTGGAAGTAAGGAAATCGGTCTATACGAATTTTTGTCATTTAACGGTTTGTTTGGTT
Source organism: Tipula lateralis (assembly GCA_963932295.1). Classification (NCBI taxonomy): domain Eukaryota; kingdom Metazoa; phylum Arthropoda; class Insecta; order Diptera; family Tipulidae; genus Tipula; species Tipula lateralis. The sequence goes on from OZ010738.1 coordinate 50,061,076, forward strand.
TGGGAATCATGATGACTTCAGCGACTTTCCATTGATTTGGAACGTGTTTAAGTCTGAATACTGCATTAATTATTTGGAGTAGCTTTCGTATTCCTTTTTCAGGTAGGGCTTTTATTATTTGTCCTGTAATTAAGTCATATCCTGGAGATTTCTTTGCATTTAGGTTAGTTTTGATTTCATCTTTTAATTCTTGCACTGTGACAGCAGCTATATTATAGTTGTCCACTTTATGTACTGGTGGTATGTTTTCACCTACTGTTTGTCTAGGTAGAGCCTGGAACGTGTTTTCAAGATGAGTTGCAAACAATGTTACTTTCTGCTTTGCGCTTATAGCCCAAGTTCCATCATCGTTTCTAACTGGAGGCATTTGAAGTTTAGGTCGTTTTAACATTTTTGTTGCTTTCCAAAGAGAGTACTCAGTATCTTTTTCCCCAGACAGGCTGCTTAGGTATTTATTAATGGATTCATTTTTTATTTCTTTGATTAGCAGCTTTAGTTTGTTGGACAAAAAGTTTAGAGTAGTTTTATATTCAGGCGCTCGATTCCTTTGCCAAGCTTTTCTTGCTTTTCGTTTTGCTGCTACCAATTCCCTAACTTCCAAGGGATAAATAACATTCTTGCGTGTGTTTGTTGTATTTGATGGTGTACTACTCCACGCCGCTTGTTGTATGACGCTGTTAAATTGTTCTAGTTCTTCTTCTAGCTGTATCGGATTTGTAATTGGCCCTTGGAGATTAATATTATCCTCAATAAGTTTCTGAAATTTTCCCCAGCAGGTTTTGTTGTTTGTTAGCCATGGTGGACTTGTTTTCTTAACAATCGTTGCACTGATCGTCATAATAACAGGTGTGTGATCTGACATAATCCCGTCGCTGCTTTCTAGGTATATGTAATTATCGTCTATACCTTTGGTGACAAAGAAGTCTATAAGATCGGGTAATTTGTTTCTATCCGTAGGCCAATATGTTGGTTGATTTCCGGAGTGAAAATCGCAGCTGCATTGTTGTCCTGCTGCAAGCAACTCTCTTCCTTTTTTAGAGGTTACTCTTGATCCCCAGAATGTGTTCTTTGCGTTAAAATCACCTCCTATTATGAAACAAGATCCAAGTGTTTTAAATAATGTGCAATAGTCTTCCTTTAGTAGATTAAATCTTGGAGGGCTATAAATTGACGATACGCTATATTCTTTGTTGTTATTTATATATACTTTTATTGTGACTACTTGCATAAATTCTTCTTCAATTTTAAGATCTATATAATGTTTGATGTTTTCTTTAATTACTACTGACGATCCTCCTCTTGCTCTTCCTGCTGGATGAATGGCATGGTAACAACTGTATCCATATAATTTGACATATGAAGTTGTAGTAAAATGGGTTTCAGATATTAGGCATATATCTATTTTCTCGGAATTTAGAAAAATTTCTAGTTCTGGAAGATGTTGCATTAGCCCGTTTGCATTCCAGATTACTATTCTTAATGTTTTATTTATTGCTGTTTGAGACATTTTAATAGAGAATGGATGCCATTTCGTTTAGAGAGGTTTGCTTGTCTAGCCTATTACTTAGGGCTTCAAGACATTTCTCTTGTTTAGCTAGTCTAATGTTAAGTGCTTCTATGCTTATTAGTATCTTTTGAAGCACGGTTGTATCCTCAGTGCTCCTTGAAATAATAGATTTCGGCATTACCACTTGTGAGTAAAGTTTCCGCTCTCCCGTTTCATTTGGTTCCGCTTTGGTGAAAGGTTGATTAGTTTTCTCCGGTATTACTGAATTTTGCTTTCGTGATTTATCCCTTAATCTTTGTAGCTCCTTAGCTATTTCACATCCCCTATAATTTGCCGGATGTGGCTGTAAGCAATTAATACATTTTGCAGGAACATCTTTACCAACCGGGCATACCTGAGCATGATGTTTACCAGCACACCTAACACATCTAGCATCTCTTTGGCAATATTTCTGGGTATGGTTAAAACCTTGACATTTTTTGCACTGCGGTATGCGACCGCTATTTTTTTTCAATGGCTCTATTTTTACTCTCATGTTAAGTATTGCCTTGATATTATAAACATCTTCTACTTTTTCTTTATTATTAAAAGTGAGCATAAATAGTGGAAGCCCTCTTCTTTATTTGAACTCCTTGTTCGGTTTCGATTTTTTCTTTCTTTATGATGTTTACGGCATTTTCTATTTGATGACCCTTTTGCTTGAGATCTTCAATAATTTCCTCTGTTGCGCAGGTTGGGTGAAGACCCCTAGCCATAACCTTTATCGGACGATTATTCTTGTCCTCATAGGTAAACCACTGATATCCTTCAGAATTTAGCTTCGTAGCTAAAGCTCTATAGGTGTTAGAATTCATCACATTAATTTTCCAGACCCCATTGCTTAGAGATACAAGTTTATACTCAGCTGTCGTAACTGATTTCATAATCGATTGTATAGTGGAATAATTAGATATTCCAACGATGCTAATTGGTGGAGGTACTTTCTCTTTTGGTTTAGATGGCTGTTCTCCAGAAATCAGTTGTTTTTTAAATATTATCTGACTTCTAGAAACATCTTTTGAAGTTGAAGGTAAATTTTCAGCCATTTCCGGAGAGCGTTGAGCTTTCCTTTTCTTGCTTGGTCTTCTAATTTGATGTAAGACCCAATTAGTTTCTCTTTCAAGTTCTTCTTCATCCGTATGGAATGAATCACTGACATCCTCGATTATAGGTTTGGGTGTCGCCTCAACTACTGCTGGTGTTTTTACAGCTTTCTGAAGTTCTTCATTTTCTTTCTTTAAGATTGTAAATTCTTCTTTCAATTTAGCAGTGAAGTTGGAAATCTTTTTACGATATACTGACGTTTTGAAATAAAAATTAACAGATTAATTGGTAACACTTCGAGTCTCGATCTGCATAATTATTATGTTTTAGTGTTAGTAATTTAACAATAAAATCATTAAGATTAGTGTCAATGAAAATAAGACCAATAATCTTAATCTGCTGCAATTGAAGCAACACATACGATTAAGAAAACATAAAAGACTCACCCACAAAAAGCAGTTAGACGATCTATATACCAAGAGCATATAGAGAAAATTCATCCAGGTACAAAATAATTAAGATTATCTCCATATCAATAAATCTTATATGGTTTTTATTTCTTCTAATCTTCTTCTAATTTACATTTTAATAATATATTTATTACAATTATAAAATAGAAACAAAAGAAGTCAACATATACGAGTAAGTATTTATAAAAAAAAAATTAAATTACATTGCACATAAATTAAACGAAAATTTTCTCAATTTAAAAATGAAAAAGGATTATTTTCTATAATTTTTTATTTTTATTTTTAATCCAAAAAGGATAAATTATAATTCGATAGAATTTTCGAATTACAGTTTTATTTAAATAAAAAAAAAACTTATTTGCCGAAATGCAAAATTTATTAAATAATATTTAATAAAATCGAAATGAAAATTACAAAAGAAAATTTGGAAAATTCTCTATGTAATTTATATTATTTACATGGCACGGATGTGAAGTTTTCGACAAAACCTAAAAGTATATAAATGTATTGGTGCAGCTTTTCTATAGTATAGGTAAAAACTGGTTAATTTTATGCTTAATTGTACAGGGTGGGACAAAAGTCCCGCTACCATTTAAATTGCGTGCCATCTTGGTTATGTGACGTTTGCTCAGTTTCGCTTTAACCAGTGGGTGTAGACGCCCCAATAGTGACAATATTTATTGAAAATAATCGTGCTATTATTGCCACTCAGCGGAAATTGAGTCAAAAATATCCTAATAGTCCAGTGTCTCACAAAACAACAATTTATCGTTTACATGCGAATTTTTGACAGTACGGTACGACAGCAGACATACCTCATTCTGGAAGACATCAGACGTCTCGTAACGCTAAAAATGTGGCTCTGGTGCGCCATAGTGTTGCAGGGTCTTCATTAACATCAATTCGGAGACGTGGTTCTCAGTTAAACATTTCTGCACGCAGTTTACGGCGAATTAAGGTACAGTTATGCAATCCTAAGACTGTCTGGAAAAATCGAAGATGAAAACATCATTACATCCACTTAAAACTGTATTCATACTAGAAACAACATTGGTCCCTATTTTTTGAAAATGACCAAGGTGTTGAAGTTACTGTTACTGCCGAACGGTTCCAAGACTTGATTCGAAATTTTCTTGTGCCTGAAATGGAAGAACAAGGACTAGAGGACATGTGGTTTCAGCAAGATTGAGCCACAGCACACACAGCCCGTTCAATAATTCAATTATTGAAAGACTAATTTCGCGAAAAGGCGATTTAACATGGTCAGCCAGATCTTCGGATTTAACAGCACCAGACTTTTTCAATGTGAATAAGTCCCAAACGATTCAACATCTTAAAAATAATATTCGTCACGAAATTGAAGAAATTCAGCCTAAAATGTTGCAGGATGTCATGAAATGTGTCTGAAAAAGGTTTGAAAGTTGTATAGTGAATCGCGGTCACCATTTAGCCGATATAATTTTGCAATCATAATGAAAAAAAATGTAAAGACCAAATAAACTTTTTATGAAAACCAAACCTTCTTATCTTTTCTTTGAACAAAGTTATAGGCAATCAAAATGGAAGCGCGACTTTTTCCCCACCCTGTATCTGAGCTAGAAATTGATGGAAAACATGAAAAACAAATTGAAAGAAAAGCCAAGCCAGTTCAACATTCTGGGTAGGATTTTGAACATTATATTTAATAGGATGTCCTAGCTCTGATTCTTATGGTTGGACATGTGCCAAAAATCAACAGTTACCTTAAAATATCATCTATGATGATTGGAAAGAGTATAGAAGGCTTCACTAGCTTTGTGTTGTGACGGATTGAGCCTTGCATTGCACATTGGCTCTTTACTTCATTTATTTTATAACTCTCCGACCCTTTCTACTGTATGATATCGCTGTCTTATCAGAAATAACAGTTAATCACTATAACTACATGCCTAGGGCATCGTGAAAAAGAGAGCACTAAACGCTTTAGAGAGTATTCACGTTTATTTACTGTCGGAGTTTTAATAGTATGCGTATTGGAGGTATGCCTTGAGACGTGCCATATAGCCGTTATTAGTATGTTAGCTGAGTGTGGCTTGGCTGTTCGAGGAACTGATTAAATTTTTAGGCCTACTTGAACTAATTAGCAGTCATTGTTGACGAAATAATTCGGCATGTCAGTTGATTGAACATCAGATCTGGAATAAATCGACAAGTTAAGTGTTTTGCTTAGGTATTTAAAATACGACAACATATACAACGATTTATAGGCGTCAATCTGTCCGGTCGAGAACAAAATTCATTGAATCTATTTGGTCACTCAATCTGACTCGTTCTAACCGCCTTAAAATCTCTTTCCAATATGCGATGATATAGGCATGTGCTTTGGCTATAAAGCTGCAATTTGAAATCATTCGTAAACATAGTAGAAGCCTCAGTATATATGGCTAAGAACTAGTCACAGAAGGATGACACTATAGGAAATAAGCCAGTAACCTTTGAAATATATGCATAGGAGTTTGTTTACATGTTGAACTTTAGAGATGATATAGTGAACACCATCCATTAATAAACTGTGCAGATCTATATAAATCCCTAGTCTACCAATTTCATATTTTACGGGATGAATTTGGCAAATATGACGTCAAAGCTAATACTACGATGGATGTCCATTACAAGGCTATTCAAATAATACGGATACTCCAAAAACGAACCTTAATGCCCCAGTTTGGTGTCGTATAAACACTTTCTATATAATTGTAAATAGGTAAATTCTAAGCTGAGATGAAAATCAAAGAATATATTTATACAGAGCAATATCACATCGTATCACATATTTTCTAAACGACTGCTTAGATAACGCCATTACTGCATAGGTTCCATTGATTATATATATATATATATATATATATATATATATATATATATATATATATATATATATATATATATATATATATATATATATATATATATATATATATATTTATATATAATTGTTTAGGGCATCTTGAAGACCTTATCCAGTCATGCAGATAACTGCCTCCTTGTGGTTGTGTTTGTCGTGGTGATTATTCTTCATATCATCCCATTAGATATTCTAGGTACGAAATTCATCTAGCCCGAAACATAAACTAAACCATTTATCTGTGAACCTGACCTGTAATGTCATTCAGTATTAGCATATTAGCACTCATTTATTATACGTGATTAAAATATTACCACTAATATCGACAATAATATCCAGCAACCGATCTTCGTGTGGAAGTTTTTCACTGGATTATCCTTTAGAGGGATATGTTTAAGTGTTGCAGGCATAAATCGTCCGAGATTTTCAACTTTTTACGAATGGTTTATAAATGAGTCGAGTTTCTCTTGCAACTGAATAATGCAGGGTGCTTTTAGCCACACTGAATGTGATAATGGCAGCTTTTTAAGTGATTAAGGAATGGTGTATAGTTTCCGCTAGGGATTTTTGTTTTCTTGACGGATTACACTTCCATTAGAATGCTTTAATACTTTCTTATGTCATAGCCCAAAATTGACCTTAATCTATCGTGAGTATCACGCCATTTCAGTGTTGTGGGAAATTAAAGGGCGGCTTAACTTGTTAGTAAGCGAATAACATTTGTAAGAGACAGAATAACATATACTGTCTCTTACAAATCACAGAGAGTATTGAAGTGTCACTCGCCTAGTGTAAGGCCTTGCTTAAGAAAAATATGACCTAACAAGTCTCAGTAGAAGTGATGTTCTACATATTCAGATCTGTTTACAATCAGTGGGGTGAATCACACATCTGTGTTTCTGATGAAGTGCAGTAAATTGTCTGTGATGGCGTAAATTATGACTCAAATAATCGAACCACTCAATAGTTGGGATTAGAAAGATTAAACCAATTTCACAGCTATTTATTACCTTAATATAAATATTCATACAATGGATTTCTTACAATCGATCAGCTATTTCTCTTATCTTGGAAGCATAAACAAAACTCAACAGTATAAAATAATAAGGTGTTTATGAGATATCAGCGTCCATCTCTTCGAGAAAAATTTTCTAATACTAAACCTCTACGCCAACTCAGTCTTAGTACAATAAACGATACCCTATCAGTACTTCTTATCGTCCTACTGCTAACCCAATGAACTAAATACTCGTGATACTGGACGAAATGTTTTAAACATTCCAACTGTATATCGGTTGAGTTGTCTTCGTTGCCATCTTCTAATTTACCTAAGCTTAGTCATAAATTTACATTGTATTTGCTTAGAAACTATGACGGCGTTTCTGAAGCCTAGTTACGTGAGGTACCCGTACTTTAGAGTTATGTTACTCTCTAGGTCGTTGTGGAAGGACCTTATTCCAATGTTCAGTAATAGTTGATAACTACAACTATATAGCCGCTATGCTAGCTATCGAATGATATATATTTTTGTTTTGTAGGAAACTGGGCAAGACTATACGAGATCCTTTGACATAAAGTACGGACAAGGATTTAAGGTTATTAGCACAATGGTGTCTGGAAGAAAAAATATATCACACTTAGATACATATAGAAATCTCTCCAAGAAGCTAACTGCTGAGAAAGTTCAGAGGAATGTATATGAAGAGAGTCAAGAAAGGCCAATCATGACAAAAGTGTGTGATAAGGACAAAAGTGTCCTCAAAAAACGCCGATTTTTATGATAAAATTTTGATAAGTGGAGGAAATTCATGGTATTCGATCAATTCAAAATATGAGTCAGAATATTGAACTATAGTAAGAAAGGCGCCCCTGTTCAATGCGTAAAGTGCCAAGAGTTTCAATTATAATCAGATATACTGTCGGCCTGTGGCGAGTTCTGTTCCAAAATGCATGAATTGTAAGGGTCTAACTTTCAGTAGAAATTCTTATTAGGGACATAGTACTAACGGAAGAAGCAACCAAAACAACTTATGCAGATACGGCGATATATTTAGGTATGACGTTATAAAACCTTGATCAAAATTGTTCGCGGAATAACCTCCATGTGGCGCTCTCGTCGTTTCGATTTGAGTTCTGTTGTTGATATTCCCTCTAAATCTTAGCGTTATAGCTTGACATTCGCAAAAGTAACGTTGTCAAGAGTACATCTATCTCTGTGTGAGTTGGCGATTATTTGCAATTTTAGAACTTAAATTTTGCATAAAAAACGGATTTAAAGGTACGCGAACGTTGGAAATGTTTGAAAAGCGTATCGGCAACGATTCTCTAAAGAAAACGGTCGTTTACTCGTGACAAAGGCGGTTTAAAAGTGGTTGTGAGTCAATCGAATACAATGTAGTGGCAGACCATCGACATCGAAAACCGACAGAAAACATTGATAAAGTACAAGAAATGATGGTCAATAACCGCAAATTAACCATCAGAAAGATAGCGGAGGACTTGAACATTGCCTATGGATCTGTCCAAGTGTAGCAGCAAAGTTGTTGCCAAAAGACCTAATTTGCCAAAAAGAGACTGTGTTGACGTTGCAAAAGACATGATTTGCAAGGCTACATCCGATCCCACATTCATGAAAAGGATCATTACTAGAGACGAGACGTGGGTTTATGAGTAGGACATGCAATCAAGACATAAGGCAAGTGAATGGCGTTCACCAAATGAGCCCTGACAAAAAAATCACGTCGTTTTCAATCAAAAAAGAAGGCAACGCTCACGGTTTTCATGCATTACAACGGTGTAGTGCATCGTGAATTTTTGCCAGAAGTCCAGACTGTAAACAAATAGTATTATTTGGGCGTAATGAGACATTTGCGTGGAGCAATTCGGCGAAAGAGAACACAATTGTGGGCAGTAAAATGCATAAAACCCATTACGGAGAACGCGTTCCAGCAGCCGAGAGTAAATAAAGGAATACCGTAAAATTGATGGACATACCGAAAACCGAATATAAAAAATGTTTCGAGGGTTGGATCAAGCGCTGGTGCATAAGTGTTGTAGTCGATCGGGATTACTTTGAAGGGGACAGTATAGATTTAGATTAATAAACTTGCATTTTTTTCTGAATAAATTCTGGGAAATTTTGATCAAGATGTATCCAATGCTAGTTGAAATGTAAAAAACAAAATATACAAAGCTGAACATAAAGTATCTGGAAAATTATTGGCTCATAGATAGGAATTCTGCACTATAATCTATTCGTTTGAATCAGAGATATTCATATCAGCTTTCAAGTTGTACTTAGAAAACACTAATAGCTGATAAAGACGTTTCAACACAAAGCACTCCAGAACATTGTAAATGTTCTGTGGTACATAAGAAATAAAAACCTCCACCAAGATTTAAAGATGAAACACATAGTTTTATCTGCAAATTACGAAACCCATAGGAGAGTGGAATTTAAAACTTACTAGTCATTGGCATATATCTTATGCGATGTATGTTTTGTTTTATGGAAAACGGACCAGATGATCAAGATTCAATCTGGATTCTTAATAAATTGAAGCCCAATATAAATAAATAATCGATAGAATAAGTCAACGAAAATTCACTAACCGTTTGGATACAACTTGGACCAGTATGGATCAGCCTAAGTTTCCCCACTTGGCAAATCTTAAGAAAGGAAACCCATCTTAAGTGTAATAGTTGTCTGCATATAGCTAAGAGAACGGTCGTCGGTGAAATATTAAACGCGGTGCTTATAATCGATAGTGTTAACAACACGAATAACTTATATATTCGTAATAAACACGCTAAATATGTCGTATAACAATATTCATGACGCTGTTGATATTAAAATTTAATAATTCTGGACTTATGACAGCATATTATGTTTGCGCAGAACTATATTTGATGGTGTACAGTTGTACAGTAATTATATGTGTTTACATAATAAAATTAACGCAAACTACTTCAGCAATGCCGTCTTCGATAAATCATCAAAGTTGTTTTCGGTTCTTGTTTACAAATATTATAATTAAATGAAAAACACAAAAAAAATAATAATTTTCCAAAATGTAACCTGACAACACAATACACTTGAACCAAAAAAAATAAAAAATAAATTGTACATCTAACAAATATCTATAGGCATAAACAACAATAAACTAAAAGTTTTAGTCACAACACACAAGTGGATAATATTGTAGTTTCGGCTTACCCAAAGACCACAACATGATTTGAACACAACTAAATATTGAAAAATAATAAAACAACAAACTCATTGCGCGTGCTTCTAACTCATTTGCTAACTGAACATATACGAGTATATATATAATATATATATATATATATATATATATATATATATATATATATATATATATATATATATATATATATATATATATATATATATATAATATATATATATATATATATATAAATATATATATATATATATATATATATATATATATATATATATATATATATATATATATATATATATATATATATATATATATCCAAGACTGATATTGCAATCTATGTGGACAGTCAGGTAGTAATTAAGTCGCTGGACTTTGTTTCTCTGACGTCTAAAATGGCGTTGGTTTACCACTTGTCTCTGAATGAGTTGAGTGAGAATTTCAACATTCAGATAGTCGTGGGGATACTCACAGGACACTGCCTACTTGGAGAACATGTGAGGAAGCCAAGTCTAGCAGCTAATGACTTCTGCAGAAACTGACGAGGAGGAGGAAGATTTCCTATGCTCATGCCCGGCTTTGGCACACAGACATGAATATTTGGGTAGATTCTTGATAGACTACATATCTGCTTTTTATGCAGAAACGTAAGGTGCAAGACTTATCACGCTATATAAGTAGCTCAAACTTCTTTTCATAAGGGTAATAATCAATAGGGAAGTCAGATCCTGTTGGATCACATCGGAACGTCGCCGGTCTAAGTGTGCTGTAGCAGCCACTCAACCTAACCTATCTTATATATATATATATATATATATATATATATATATATATATATATAAACTCAATGTATTTCAAAAGAATTTACTGCGTTAATGAATATCCATGATGGTTTGCCTACTCTCAAACATGCGAAGGTCAACTGTCCATGAGAAAAACACGAATATTCCAGATTTATACTCCGCACGTTTGACCTCAGAAGAGTTGTTTTTAAAACTGCATTTGCCCAACCATTGGGTTTTGAATCAAGTTATAAGGACTGTCTACATCCTGTCTACTTTATTGCTTAAATCGCTCGTTCACTGGGCCAATTGTGATTCATATAATTTTGGTGGTTGTGCGGGAACACATAGGTAGCGCTACCTGAATATCGCCGGCCAGCAGTATGTATCATCGCTGCACTAAAACTTTTTGAATCACTTTGTAAATCGTTCATCGTTCAATTTAACGCTTTCAAAGATCGTTAATGAGCTATAGTGCAATCGTCTCAGGATATGCTCTAGCATTCTTGCTAAATTCTTGTCTAAATGACCACCTGGATCGGATAAGAGCGATATTTTAAAACAAACATCATTTTTTGATTTGTCGAGTTTTCCCGAGATTGAGCCAACTTAGTTCATATATCTCTGGTTACAAATGAGTAACCTGGAAACGATTGAGAAAAATTGCAGGCTAATTATAATGTTTTTTTAGTAACCCAAAAATAATAGAAACTGATGAAATCGATAGCTATCGGTAGATGAAATCAGATCTTGTCTAAAAATAATAATTGAAGACCTGATGCACAACAATTATCTATTGGTACAATAAACTTATCGAAAAACGAGAACGTCCACTTTTCTTATTATTTGCATTGAAGCATTTTTCATTTAAATCTAATTGAGCACCTGATAGGTGCTGGATGCAAAAGTGGCTTTTGGCTAGTAGGTCAACACTTATCGGCTTTCTTGACCCATATAGGATTGATATAGAACAATGGAATAGGCAGATAGTCTAAGCAAATAATATCTATAGTACTACTTCTCCGATTTCGCTTCGGTCTGGTGGGTCTGATCAGGTTTTTCCAGCTAAAATTCATTACGAGTTTCCTCTCAACGAGATCACCTACTCCAAATGTATGCTGGTCTTAATAGTATTCCCAATTCTTTTAGTACGAGCAAAGTAGTTTTTATTCCGAAAGCAGTTACGTCTGATTAAATGTCATTAATTATTCGGAAAGTTCTTAAAAGTATTGTTACCACATATAGCAGATGGTATTTTATTGAAGTACACTTAGAACATACATCATGCTTACTAACATAGAAGGTTTTGTGAAACTGCTTTCACATCATCATTGTCAAGTAGATCGAATCTATCCTCAAATATCGAATTGTTGCACAAGCTAAAACCTTCCATCTCAATTACAGCCACTAATGGCTATCTATGTAGATTGCTTTACTTCTACTACTCATCTACAAAAACCTGGCTTAATCTGTCAGAGCTTCGCAGATTATCTGATTTAAACAGTTTCTGGAAGACACTCAAACATAATGTTTGATCTAGTTGTTACATAATCATCGTTACTCTTCCGAAACTGATTGAGTTGTTTCTAATAGGCGCATTAATATTAATGTTCTAGTTACTCGCTCTTCGAGGAGCAAATTTGCCAAATTTGAACACGTTTAACATCTTAGAATAAGTTTAGATAGAAAACTATCTTGAATAAGAAGCACAAAGCAACGAGATTGCAAAAGCTTATGGTTAAAATACGTCAGTTCTGAGCAAAAGGATCCTCTCACGATTAACAACACTAAGAAAGCTCTTAATATCATTATGTATATCGGACTGACCCTAGCTCGGCAGGTATTATGTGATAGATATCTGGAGGCGAATACGAATATCCACTTGCATGCGTCGTTTGCCCTAGTCTGATGAAGATTGTCCGAGCTACAAGTAGTCAACATGACTGATGATATAAAGCTGGCTCGCATGGTAGGTCCTCATGGCAGGGAGTACATAACCTCTTATTTCCCACCAAAATAATTATCTTTGTTTTGGAACCAGTAGATGGCGTTTTGATCTAGTTGCTAGAGTGGGAGTCGTGATATGCTTTTAAGCTATTCTTTCGTAATCCAAAATTACTGTGTGCTTTTAAAATATCTTGCTTTTAACGCTCAAAATGTACTTTTCTCTACAGCATGTTGTGAATAATCTTCAACCTCATGATCTTATATTGTCTATGTCTTGATTTCGATATAGCTTCGCTGCCTTTTGCGTTAGATTTGGCTCTAGATCTATGAACATAGTGCTGGGTTTGGTATTTACAGGCCCTTGTATGGTCTGAGAACTTATGGCAGAGTTCAGCTTCTTCTCTCGTTGTTGGCGTTCAAAAGATTGTACTAATTGTAAAACTATCTTCAATTCCTTAACTAGTCCCTTAGCCAATTCACAACTGGCAACGGATTGTTAGACATTTTTTTAATATTCTTGACGGTTGCAACAACAAGTTAATTATCATGTGGATACGCCCACTGTAATATTGAAGACATGGAAATTGCAGACAATCCAAAACTGTTTCAAAAGTTACCTTCATCGCATGATGCTTATCAGTGTAGAGATGTGTGACAAATACTTGATGATGTTGACGATAGCCTTTGATAGGTTTTTTTAGATGGAATTATAATATTTACCTCATAGGGTGAGTGTCATTTTTCTCACACCCACTACCGGTTAAAAGATCTATCATTCATTTTTGTGGGTTAAGCCAACGCCAATTTCATGTATGTTAATGTACAGATAAACCTATAAAATACAATCTTAAGATTACAGGTAGGTACCTCGTTCTTTGCACAATATAAAATATTCTACTAAATCGTAAACTACAACTATGATAGTCCTTTATACTCGTACCACTGAGTCGACACTATTCTATACGATATAATTCACCTTGATATATATGCAAGATGGGAGGGATGATTGAGTTTTGAAGTCGTTGAAAATATGTCAACCTTAAGAAACCATAAAAAATTTTACCATCCATCGTGAAAATATTTTTTTTTTTTAAATAGAATATTTTATGTCGAAAGACGAATTATAAATTTTGGTTTGACGTTGCCCCGATACTAACAATAATCATGGATAAATAATTGTGTTTGTCTCTATGAATATGGATTTTTGAAATATGTATTTGAACTTGGTATATAACTGGCATGGTGGATGGTACTTAGATTTTGTTCGATCGATTAGCGTCATAAACATTGTGTATGTACATGATTAGATGACATTATGCCAAAGGTAATTAAATTGGGCGAAAATATAATGTTAGAAGTCATCATCTTGAAATTATGGACCTAATGGAACGTAGTGTTGTATGGGAGCTATATTTATGTTGGGACCGTAGCACTCCCAAATTATTCGTAGTTTCGTTTTGTACGTCATACCTTACGCTGAAGCTAAATAGGTATGGTAATATAGCCCCGATTTGTGTAGATTATCTCCACACTGCATTGTTCCATGTCAGCCTATAGTACTGTTATACAGTTCTCCGATAACGAGATTCAGATGGGGGTTTCAGTACTTCCACTCCAAACACCAAAGCTTTACGCCCAGTAAAAAAATTAATGCTTTCCTTTGAAATCGACTTCCTCCATTTTTCAACTTAGGAGTCAGAGCATGTTATTTCCAAATATGCTAAGTTGTTAGGTGGGAGGTGAGACGCTTGCTATTTGTACGGTTGCTTTTTCAAATCGAATTTTGAAAATCCCCGATTGTCCAGAACAAACCCATTCAAATCCAAAAAATACGGTTTCATTTAAACGAACCTCAACTGGCAAGTAATGTTTAAATTTGCTGCAAAGCTTACTAACATTTAATCCAATTGAATGGAACTAGAATCATTTCAGGTAACTGAAACTCCTAGCTGAAATTACAAAATTCTAGAGAGGAGTTATTTTATGTCTCAAGACTTTTGATCGTTGGCAGAATTAACAAGATTTCATCCATATTGGGTTACGACTTTATTTAATCCAAGCCAAAAGTAGCGATCAACTACCAATTTCATATGAGTAAAGCACTTAGACAACGAGAATGTGGTCGGAAGGCGAAATATTACACAATGTTCTCAGAATCGAATCAATTTTGCGACCGTTTTGATTTCTATATAGTACGGGGAAGCGTTCCCGTAACCACTGCATGCTTGGCGAGTATATGATGAATAACCGTGATTATATTTATCGACTTGCCTTGCGCCACAGACAGGCTAGAGATTAGCTAACTGCGATTACTGAATTTTTGTATAGGGGAGAAAGAGAGAAAGAAATTTTCTTTTCTCTCTTTCTATCCTATGAAAAATTCACTGATCGCACTTAGCTAATCTTGAGTCTGTCTGTGGCAATAGATTACGTTCAGTTTTACACTTGTCAGGTTTGGAATTGTTGTAAATATTGAAGTCCCAACACTGAACTGAAATATATAAAGAGAAATGCCGTTGAGGTCTATAGCTGTGCTCGCTGCCATTTGTTTGTCGAGATTTAACAGGATGAGATGAATAGTAATAGTATCTAGAATAGAAATGAGGCAGTTTTTTTAATGATTCATCATTGATTTTGAATGGGTATTATGTCTAGAGTGCGCCACCAGACATAAAAATGAAAATAAAACCGATTTGCAATACTGGGCTTAAATTATATTTGTACCAATTCGATTATGCAGTTGGATTTTAGTATCCAGGATAAGAGCTAGTTGTTTTGGTTTGTTTGAAAAATCCAAGCTAAAACCATTTAAGAGAAGCAGGTGGAATCGTCAGGAATAATCATTAAATCATGAGGTGGATTGAATGTATGGTGAAATGTCTCGCATTGCGATTGGCAAGGCTGAGGATATCTTTATTTCGATCAAGGCCTCCAGAGGATGTCCCTAGTAAGCTGTGCTTTCATCCCTGTTGTCGCTTCTGGTCACTGAGCAACTTCTTGTTATTTCTCATGAGTCTTGTAAAATGTTCTATTGCCAAACTTTGCCATTGATGAGTGCTGGGGCATGAAATAATTTAGGTAGTACGTCAGGTCGATCAATTTATACTGTCCATCGTATGATCTAAAAATCTTTGGCAGTTTGGGAACATACTGTCATCAATCGAATTTATATGCGATTATACTCACTGCGTGATTAATCTCGCAGCCGACGATATAGAGATTGTATTTTGTTTAACCTTTAAATTGATTAACCCCCTGAATTTTATTTCATAGATCTCGAACCAGGTTTACCTCTTCACATATATAGTTAAAACACTGTCGTGAACAGCTAACCCTACTTGTCGTAAGGCGAAATATTTTATCAGAGGGTTTAATACAAAGCTGACCAATTACGTCCTTTCATTAAAACAATTTGAGAATATTGGTTTATATAATTACTGGCCATGGCTGTTTCAAAAGTAATCTTCATCGTATGGGACTTGCCAGTGATACATTAGACTTCATCACCAGTAATCTGGTTTAAGAACGCATCTGGCTTTCGATCCCTTGTGTTCAACTTCACTCACTTCCTTGGTTCAAAATGCTCCAGCTTGCAACAGTTGCAGAGTACGTATATGTACTTTGATGCAATCCTAGGTTTGTACCATGTTCCCTTTGTGACATTGAGTGTAGAACGTTACGAGTTCCAGCCAACTTAAATAATAAGATGTAAACTGCCACCTTACAGTGTACTTAAGAATACTAAGATGAACTAGCACGATTCAAACTGATCACTCAATCCTAGACGAGCAAGTTTTTGCTTTAGAAAAGCAAGTGTTTTATCTGCATTTTCAAGATTTTATTAGAAAGTATGGTAAGGTTGTATTGTAGTACTATAAGGCCTTTAGTTTGCTAAATCTCAGAAGGAATTATACCATTATAGTAGAAGTTTCAATGATTCGTTACCGTTTGAGGTCGTTGGATATCAGGAAGATAGTACATTATATAACCTAGCTGCATTGGAGTTCTCTTCAAGATGTATTTATAGATCGAGCCTCGCGATTCACCTCTTAAATTGTATTTGTACGTTTTGAGGATTCCCTCATAGTAATCCCAGTGTTGAGAAGCATTTATTAGAAATCAGGACTATTGGACTGGAAGATAGTTCATTACGTAGCCTGGCAACATTGGAGTTTTCTTCAATATATATATATATATATATATATATATATATATATATATATATATATATATATATATATATATATATATATATATATATATATATATATATATATCGGGTGTTTCTTTTAAACTGAGACGATCAAATATCTCGAAAAATAGCCACTCTACGGAAAAAATGTCCATAGTCAACATTTAATCATACCGCGGGGAAATACATTAGTGCAAAAAAAAATACCCCACCCCCGCTTTTTAGGTGGGGCGGGGGTAACTTTTAAACTAAGATAGGAAGCCATATTTTTTATGCAGATACGGATTCTACGACTAAAAGTACGTATGATTTGAATGAAATAGTTTGTTCGGTTCATGATAGATGGCGTTGTTCGGCGAAATTCAATATTTTCAATTTCTTCTTCTTAGAACACACGTATTCGATTCTGCAATACGTTTGAAATAAAAAACATAACCTTTTCATTGGAAATACTCGAAATTCGTCATCAAAACAATTTATTAATGTAAATGGCAGGTGAATAAAATAATTTTATCTTAAAATAAGTGTTCAAAAGGCTGGCCTTTGTCCTTAATGCACTTATTAATACGCATTTCAAATGATTGTACGCAACTGAGAAGTGTGTTTAGTTGAATTTCAGCACACCCATTTCTGATTTCGCTCAATCATGTTCTCACGTGTTGTTGGTTCTTGTTTGTAAACTTTGTCTTTGAGATAGATCCACAAACAGAAATCTGGCGCAGTAAGATCTGGTGATTATTGACCATTGAAATCACAATAAAGTATTTCACGTGCCACCACCGAACAGTGTGCAGAACAACCATCATATTGAAACCACATGTTCCGTCTCACTTCTAAGCTCAAAGTTTCAAGTAATATTGGCAGTTCATTTTCCAAAAAGTTTCGGTACATTTGACCATTCAAGTTGCCTTCAATAATGTGGGGGCCTATGAGTTTGTTGCCAATTATTCCACACCGCACCTTGACAGTTCAAGGACGCTTATGTTCAACTTGACGAAGCCAGTGCGGATTTGTAACACTCCAAAAATGCATGTTATGTCGATTAACCATTTCATGGTTTGTAAAAGAAGATCCGTCAGAAAACATTACGCAACGAAAAAAATTGGGGTTTTGTTGCATTTGTTCACGTGCCTATTGACAAAAATTTACCCGATTTTGGAAATCAGCGCCATGAAGATCTTGGTGTAAAGACAATTGATATGTATGTACTTGTGCCATTTTAAAATTCTCCAAACACTGGTGAGGGACAATCGGGAGTCATGAACTATTTCTCGTGAACTATCCGGAAAACGTTGAGCGTCAATAGCAACAGCATTTTCAAGATTTCTGCCAGCTTCTCAATAAACCAGAACCATTTCAATTTTCTCTGCCACAGTTAAACGCTCCATTCTAAAGTATTTTATCGTTTATTTTGCAGTTACGAAAAACATGTAGATAAGAAATAATATTTACAATCGATAAATGTGTTTACAAAACTGAATAAATTGTTTTGATGACGAATTTAATTTCAAACGTATTGCAGAATCGAATGAGTGTGTTCTAAGAAAAAGAAATTGAAAAAAATTAATTTCGCCGAACAACGCCATCTATCATGAACCGAACAAACTATTTCATTCAAATCATACGTACTTTTAGTCGTAGAATCCGTTTCTGCAGTAAAAAATATGGCTTCCTATCTTAGTTTAAAAGTTACCCCCGCCCCACCTACAAAGCGAGGGCTGAGGGACTATTTCCCCCGCGGTATGATTAAATTTGATTATGGACATTTTTTCCGTAGAGTGGCTATTTTTCGAGATATTTGATCGACTCAGTTTAAAAGAAAGACCCAGTATATATACTCCAATATGGCTAGGTTACGTAATGAACTATCTTCCACTCCAATAATCCTGATTTCCAATAAATGCTGCTCAACACTGGGATTACTATGAGGGAATCCTCAAAACGTGCAAATACAATTTAAGATGTCCTATGAGGTGAATCGCGAGGCTCAATCTATAAATATATATATATATATATATATATATATATATATATATATATATATATATATATATATATATATATATATATATATATATATATATAATATAATATATTATATATATATATATATATATATATATTATATATATATATATATATATATATATATATATATATATATATTTATATATATTTATATATATATATATATATATATATATATATATATATATATATATATATATATATTTATATAGCCGTTAGATTCACGTCGTAGGACATTTTTAATTGTATTTCTACATTTTAAGACTTCCCTTATAGCAATCTCAGTCATGAGCAACATTTGATGATTATCAAGGCTATTGGACTGAAAAGTACTACAGTACGTAACCTAGCTATATATCCGAGACATATTATATTCGAGACTTATATATTTGACCTACGAGACCATCACTATTTAACCGGGAGTTTGTCAACCTTATACACATACTACCCATATTGGACAATTTTACAACATGGAAACATGGCCAATAGGAGACGTGACGTGATATGAACTAGTTAAAATAGTTTTAAACCAGCGATAACGTTTTGGTGGCCGCGATATCATTTTGTTAAATCTACTGTGTAAATGTTAATGCTAAAAGCTTTATAACTTAATTTTATTGTGTGAACAACTTTTGGGAGTATACATGTATGTGTGTGTATGAATATATGCTTTCCTGTTGTTGTCTTATTATATTACCTATCATTATGATTATTTTTATGATTTTAACATAATTAGATTAGGAATTTGTGTTTTTTTTCTTGTTTCGAAGAAAACATTAAAAATGTTCGTTACATTTCCTAATTATTGTTTTTAATTTTGAAAATGACTGGGTGTATCTCCTGCTGTATACACAACTATATAGTCTAGATAAATTATATTTTGATGGACGTATGATAAATAGTTTTGTGTTTTCTTGAGTTTTGAACAAAGCTTGACATGTAAATTATAGTTTTTTGTACAATCCGTTTGATCACCCAAATTGTAGGCACATAACCTTATTCTTATATATAGACATCAGTTTTAATTAAAATTAATTTGAATTGATAGAATACATCCAAAAGTTATAAACATGTATCACAAAGACATGCTGCCGTAGTTGTTCACACAAACAAAATATTTTACACTGGAGTAGTTTCGAAATGATTTTTTTTTCGCAGGTTTTACATACCATTGTTGGCCCGTACCATGTTAATAATCTACAAGGCAGCTCTCCCTTTAAAGAACGCTTTATCATTCGGCTTGGATCTGCAAGCAGAACGTGAGCGTGTCCGATGTCCTTTGATTTCATCCACAATACCAAAAAGATGCATTAATTTTATGGTCTCGTGACTGAGAAGAAGTCGGTATGTGCCATGATTCTTCTTTCGAATGCTAGAAGCCATCTTTCGTACTCATCCATCTACGTCTAACTATCACATCCATACATGACAATGTGTCTGATCAACACTCTGTACAATTTCCGCTGATTCGTATTTGCAAGATATTTTGATTTAAGAAGTGGACGTAGAGGATAGAAAGCTCGATTGCCAGCGGCAAGGGGAACTTTGATATCCTCTTTCACACTATTATCCTGTAATGAGAGATCCAAGATACTTAAATCTCATTACTTCTTCAAACGTGTGGTTACCACTACTGAGTGTATCAAGTGCGTCTTGGTCTCGAAAATCAGAGATCAGATTTTTGGGTTTGGACTCGTTGATTTTGAGACCAACAGAAGCTGAACACTGTTCTAGTGGATCAAGTATTTTTCACTCCGTTGCCATTTAATCCAATCACACAGATATCACTGTATATGTAAAAAGTTGATTGGATTGTCATAATAAGATATTGTCTTGACATGAGATGAAAGTACATCGAGAACAGCACATCTCCTTGTCGAACACCAGAACTAATTGCAAACCGAGTATATAAACTTGAATCACATGAAACCATAACGCCTTCTATATGAATGTATAACTTAATTATTATTAAAATTGGCTGGAAACCTTCAAGGTTCCGGACTCATTGCCACAAGAGGAACATGGTGCAAACCTTGGATTTCATCAAAGCGCACATAGGCGTGCTCTGCGATCTTAGCAAACTGGGGCAGTTTGTACCGGGGTAGACAGTAAATCTACAGGAAGAGTCCAAGAGTTGAACACAAGGGATCTTATGCGGCTGAAAGCTGGACAACTGCTGATAAAGTGTAAGCTATCATCAAAATCCTCGAGACATTCGTCGCATACGGCATCACTGACAAGTCCCAAGCGATGAAGATTACTTTTGAAATGGCCATGGTCAGTAAGTAAAGAAACCAGTATTCTCAAACTGTTCTTTTTCAATGAAAGAACGGAGTTGGTCAGCTTCGGGTTAAGCCCCCTTACAAAATATTTCGCTATACGACAGGTATACGGTGAATAAGCATATCAGCTTTAGTTTCGATAAGGCAGTGGTTTTAATTATTTTTGCACTATGTAAAGAGGGACAAAAAATAAGCCTGAACCAGTTTCAGCCAAACTGTCTGCAGCTTCGTTGCCGTCAATGTCACAATGAGCCTCATGACCGCTTCCTTATTGATAGAACCAAGGAAGTTCAACAATTTCTTACAATCCCCTACCAGTAGGTATAACTACTTATTAACTTTGTATAGCAACCCAACAGAATAATAATAGGTAACTTGCATCTTCTGAGTAACTAAAATCTCTTTATGGTATAGAAAACTGTGAATAAACCGTACCATCTTCCAGGTACTATAGATTGGTATGAACCAACGCAACACGCAGTTAATTAAAATACCGCTCCTTATAATTCATGGCATTTACGGGAGAACGCAAGATACCAACTTCATATCTAGTCTCGAATTTTTGGTATACATTCCACTTTCTCAGCTATCAAAAGAGATAGCTGATTTCAGCGTTTCAGTCCGCCCTCTCTATCAGCTCTGCGTTATGGCGTTTGGGTTATGCAATGCACCACTTCCAATGTACAATCTGATGGAATGAGTATACACCACATCAGATTGGATGACATAGTGCGTGGGTCGATCTATTATAGGGTCGAGGCACTCGCAAATCTTTTCCAGTTCCATTTTAACGTCCTACCTTATAAAACGTAGGTCGTAGGTCCATCTACACATTGCATTTTTTCATGTCAGCTACAGTACTGACAAGGAAAAAGGGCTCGACCAGTGATTTTTGCACTCCAACACCCTCTTTCGAGATTCAAACCGGGTACCTTCCACACCATTTCGATGTAAAAAAGTTCGAACAGTCAGTTAGTAACCTCTCCGAATAACTTGACCTATGAAATAATACAATAAATTGCGGTTTGTATTTTAAAGTATTCAATAATACCCCGTAAAGACTTGTCGAAGATTTATTTAGATTAGGAAAATGTTCACGTCCTGTTTCGAACATGAATTACGAAATCATTGCTGAGTTGATATACTCTTAAGATAAGCTCTCAAAATTTTATGTCTGTTAATTCGGTTAGCTGTCCTGCTGGTAAGGACAGATATACTACCCGATAGACGATTCTTCTTATTAAATGAATCGGTTTTTATGCTGTTAAAGTTAGCCGAAAGTTTCCAGCCGAAAAAATAAAAAAATCGATAATGCAGATAGTGTCTTTGCTATTCCAGCCGAAAGTTAAAAATTTTATATTTTTTTGATTGATTCCCAACCAAAAATTTTTCTCCGACATTTTCCAGCCAAAAAAAATTGAATGCTTCGAAATATTACCAAACTAACGGAAAAACACTTATATTAAAACTAATTAAAATACTCATATGTCATATTGAATAAATTCAGAAATCTCTATAAAATCAACCTTTAAAGTGTTATGGCTGGATATAGATTTATTTTAAACGATTTGCCAATGGCTATCACTGGAAAAAAATTTGGGTCATGTTTCATGTGGGGAGTCCGGGAAAATTCGATTCATTGAACCCGTAGTGCAAACTTCTAAAATTTCTATAAAATCAACCTTTAAGTTTTCTATAAAATCAACCTATAAAGTGTTATGGCTTGTGTTGATGTGTTGGTTTTATAGAAATTTTAGAAGTTTGTACTACGGGTTCAATGAATCGAATTTTCCCGGACTCCCCACATGAAACTTGACCCAAATGTTTTTCCAGTGATAGCCATTAACAAACCGCTTAAAATAAATTCTTATTCTTATAAATACTTATATTTTTTCCAGTATTTTCCCGGTGGTATTTTTCCATTGATAGCCATTGACAAACCGCTTAAAATAAACTTATATCCAGACATAACACTCAAGAGGTTGATTTTATAGAGATTTTAGAAGTTTGCACTACGGGTTCAATGAATCGCATTTTCCCGGACTCTCCACATGTAACTTGACCCAAATTTTTTTCCAGTGACAGCCATTGGCAAATCGCTTAAAATAAATTCTTATTCAGCCATAACACTCTAGAGGTTGATTTTATAGAGATTTTAGAAGTTTGTACTACGGGTTCAATGAATCGAATTTTTCCGGACTCCCCACATGAAACTTGACCCAAATTTTTTTCCAGTGATAGCCATTGTCAACCCACATAAAATAAATTTATATCCAGCCATAACACTTTAAAGGTTGATTTTATAGAGATTTCTGAATTTAAACATTATTGCATATGAGTATTTTAATTAGTTTTTATATAAGTGTTTTTCTGTTAGTTTGATAATTTTTCGTAGCATCAAATTTTTTTTTGGCTGGAAAATGCCGGAGAAAAATTTCCGGTTAGAAATCAATCAAAATATATACAATTTTTAACTTTCGGCTGGAAAAGCAAAGACACAATCTGCATTATCGATTTTTTTATTTTTTCGGCTGGAAACTTTCGGCTAACTTTACCAGCATTCGGTTTTGGGCTTAGTATTTACCATACACAGAGATTAATGGGCGACATAATTCTTTGTACAGATACATAACTGCCCCATAAACAGAATGAAGTTACTTCCTAGTCCATGAACGTAATGAAGTCACTCTCTGAAGTCTATAAATGTATTTCGTTGGAGATGAATACGACCTCAAATGGTCGTACCAGCCGAGAAATGAGTCTGTTTGAAATAAACACAACATTGGTTAGGCTTCGGGATGTTTTATCCGGTTATTGATTGTTTAAAAATAAAACACCCGGATGAGCAGAAGTAGCTCAAAATACGCGGCCATAATGAGACACGCTTTGTGATATTCCAAATCCCATAAAGTAAGATAAAACTTTCTGTTTTAATTTTCATTTAAAATAATTGTAATTTTTTAACCCTTTCATATAGAAAAGATACACATAATCTTTTGTACATATATACGAGTACATATATACAACTCCACAACGCAAGAAGAAAATCTTGACCTACAACCTTAGTGTATACAAATTCTTAAATATGTACTCCTTTTATGTTTTCAAACTTTTATAATTCAAATGAAGATTTTCTTAGATATTAAAACCCAAAATGTTAAAGAATATTATACATTATGGTACAGCTGATTCAGCACAGAGAAAGAAGCTTTTTGTCGTTTAGTATATGTATGCATGCATACGTACAATGAGTACGAGTATGTATGTATATAAGAAACTTTTTGCACAAAAGCTTAATTAAAATTTTACTCGTCTCTCATAATACGATATACATAGTTTGTACCAAAAGTACGATTAAGATGTATGTTGCTCATGGAATTTACATCTTACAATTCCGATGGATAAAACTTTGGTTGCGTTTAGCTAAGTTTAATGTCATTGATTCGGTAACTTTTGTCAAATCGCGACTACTTAATTCCATTACGATTGCAGCGGGAGGTAGCGGGTTCGAATTCCGATTAGGGCAAGATACAAAAGAGATTTTTCACCATCTGAACGGACTATACGATCGGTGTTATTAATGAACGCATCTATGACCCCCTGTTGGAGTGAAAAACTCATGGGCCAACCTATCTTCCATGTCAGTATATATAATAGACTGACATGGAGCTAATAAGGCACAAAGTAGAACGTAAATAAGCGAACCGCGAAAAAGTTGGGAGAAAAAAAAAACGAAGATCTGTCTAGGATTCAGTGGACCAATCATTTATTTATCCGAAATCACACCACCGTAAAATTCAAATATCGACCATTGGCTATCATCGTATATACGGAGACGAAAAGGGAACTTTGAACATCAGAACTGTAACGGAAACCGTAATGCTAACACACATGGAGAAAGCTTTCACATTGAGATTTTAGACATCAGCGAAGTTAAATACAAGCGATAGGAATTATATGAAACTCTCAGGTAGGAATGACACACATGAACCGTGAGCATAACTTTATTCTTGTCGTTGGGGGAACACATAAAATTCCACCTCAGCACTCTATCGTATAAGAGGCAATTAAAATGGTTGGATTGTATGTTTTCAACATTTCCCATTTACGGTGGGAGAGCCATTGTTTTTATAACAATCTAATAGACGCCGCCGTTTCCAATGTCACCGAAACTGTTCTATACATGAAATGAATAAATATATCTTATCATCCTTTTTCAATCCCAATCTTAATTTTGCCGCCAAAGCAACCAGACTAGACGGTCGAATCGGTTGCCAATATTTCTAAAACATATATTTCAGCATTGAAATGTGCAGACGGTGCTTTGGTGGTGGATCCATATTTGCAGGCCGACATACTGGCAAACATCTTCACTTCGAACTCGACCTTAGCTGTTCCCGATGGAGTTATGCCTCCGTTAATTTCGTATTGTGATTCCAAAATGGATCAACATTTCGGAAAAAATGAAATTGTCTTTAGAAACCTGAAGGCAATGGACGTAAATAAGTTCGAATATTGATGGCGTTTGCCAGTGACTTGGCTCCAATAGTAACTAAAAAGTTTCTCCTTTCTTACCAGCAAGGTAAATACCCGAACGCCTGGTTTAGTTCGATGGTGCAACCGGTTCTTAAACGTGATTGTGATAAAACTGACCCCTCAAACTACCGGCCAATATTAAATGTGTCAGTCATGGGTAAAGTTTTTGAGAAATGAATTAACCAACAACTGAATTGTTAAATTATCTTGAGATAAACAATATGGCTTCCACGAAAGCCGATTCACAACCGATCTCTTGACGTATGTTGTAAACAAATGGAATATCGCCCTTGAGCACCACGAAGAAGCCTTTGCAATCGCTTTGGATATATCCAAGGCTTTTATCAAGGTTTGGCAGGAACTTGTGGCATACGGCTTGGATTTGATGAGCATCAAATGGATAAAAAGCTTTTTCAAAGTCGGAAAGATCAACGTTGTGTCAAATGAGAGATCATCAACGACACACTCCCGAAATGCCGGAGTCCCTCAGGGATCAGTTTTGTTACCAACTTTATTTTTGTTATATACAGCAATGACTTGTTGGATAGCACTATAAATCCTATCCATAGTTTTGCCGATGATGCAACATTGCACTCTTCTATTTCATTCGAGGTCCACCCTACTTCCAACGGCTGGAAGTTGCCACCTCGCTCAGTTCCGATTTCAGTACAATATTTGAGAGGGGAGTAAAAAACAGGTCAAATTTAACGAGAACAAAACACAAATCTATGCACGTTCTCGCATAAAAGAAGTCACAACGAATACTCCTTTGTGATAAAACGCCACGTTCTCGTAGGTTGTGACTCAATTCGTCTGCTTGGTGTTCAGATTAGCAACAGTTTAAAATGGAATGAACACATTATAGTATTGGCCAAATCAGCTTCGCGTAAACTCGGGTTTCTCAATAGATGAAGACGGTTTTTTAGATCGCATCAGGTTCTCCCAGATATATAAAACCTTTATTAGACTTTTATTAGCACCACTGTAGGCTGCCTAGATCCTTCGTAAGTGATGTAGAACTCTGCGTGTTCTATAGATTAATAAATGATAAATGTCCTGCAGAGTTAAAGGAGAAAATACCACCATTTGTTACGCCAGGACGGGTAACACGAGAAACGGTTAACGCGCATATGTTTTCGGTGAAGCGGTCGAAACCTCGAACAGAAGATGCACAGCGCGAATTTATTTATCAAATATTTAGGAAGTGGAATTCGTTGGTCGGTTTTCAGTTTCCGTTGCAGTATAAAATGCACAAGCTTAAGGCAGCTATTAACCTTTGTTTGACGGATCGCGCGTTGTATGTAGGAGCTCTGACAGTTACACGGCGCAAGAATAGTCTAAAAGTCCGCCCTGTACCCAATTAAAGCTAAACGTAAAAAAAGAAAAGAAAAATCATGCAATGTTATGTCCCAACCGAAGATAAGATGTCAAAATCGTTCAAGTGTATTTAAAAGCTAAAATT
Source organism: Tipula lateralis (assembly GCA_963932295.1). Taxonomy (NCBI): domain Eukaryota; kingdom Metazoa; phylum Arthropoda; class Insecta; order Diptera; family Tipulidae; genus Tipula; species Tipula lateralis. The sequence goes on from OZ010738.1 coordinate 50,088,454, forward strand.
GGAACAGGCATCAGCCCAGATACCATAACTTAAAACATGATAGACAATACAATGGTCAAACAAAAATTTCTCAAGTAACTACAAGATTTCAGAACAATGAAACACAACAATAAAAAACTGGTGAACTAGGAGGAAAATGAACTAGGAGGAAATTAAACACAAACAGATTAAAATACGGAAACAAGAAACTAGTCCAATGAAACGCTCCAATTCAATCTCCTTAGGAATTCTGGCATGTTTGTTTATTTGTTTGTTTTTATCTCTACATTCTGTTTTGGGCTCGAGGCACTTTCAACTCTTTCGCGGTTCGTTGATTTACGTCCTTACCTTACGCCATTATAGCCTGAATTCTGCACTATTAATTCTGCACTCCAACAGGGGGTCATAGATGTGTTCATTCACACAACCGATCGTAATAGTATGGTGAAAAAACCTATTAGCACCCTGCTCCTAGCGGGATTCAAACCCGGTACCTCCCACTACAACTGCCGCAGCTTTACTCACTGCGCCACCTTGGTGATTAGAAAGAAGTCTTGACAATTACAATCCTCAAGAAAGGTGACCTAAGAGAATCCAAAAATTATGGAGTGAGACAGAGAACAAGTTATAAAGTAACTACAGATGTTCGTAAACAAGTGCTTTCGACGAATAGGTATTTTGCTGTGTTTGCTTATGGAATTTGCTGAGAGTTCAGTTCAACTGGTATCCAATCATCCTTTTTATTGGTGAAATTTACATGAACTTGCTTTATTCAGTTTCATTCGCCACCTTTTCGTGCAAGTGTTGACCATATCAGTCGCTCTTTGCAATCTGCTTGTGGTTCTTCTATGTTATCAACAACTACTAAGATGTCCGTATCATCTGCAAACGTTGCTATAATTGTCTCTTTATCGAACTTTAACATCACCATGTTTTAAAATAACTTGTTGTGGAAAGAGTTCTCGCAGTGATTCCATTGTAATCCTGGCTGTATGCGATGTGGCACCGTCTTATTGATACCACATGTTAATCAAGCCCAAAGCATGCATGTTAAAAAGTTTTCAATCATATCACGATATGGCTCCTTATTCACAGTTACCGTTACGCCGTTTTCATTTTCAAAGAAGTAAGGTCCAATGATTCCTCCTGATCAAATTGCACACCAGACTGTCACTTTTAATGGATGTAAAGGTGACTGATGAATAATTTGAGGGTTTTCCATTGCCCAGAACCCACTATTCTGTTTACACTCATTATGATTTTTTCATGAAAATCGGGGTTATCATGGGCGAGCTGTAACATCCTATTGGCATATGTACGGCGGCGTAAATGGTCTTGTGGAAGAAGCTTTTGTGTCAACTGAATCTTAAATGGAAACAAATTCAAATCCTTGTGCAAAATTGTGGCCAAACTTGTTCTTTGAAGACCAAGCTCCTGAGCGCACGGCGTCGAATTGAGGTTAGATGGATTGCTTTGAACACTTTCTTGAGCAGCAGTAATGTTTTCAGCCGCCCTTGCTGTACGTTGTGGCCCATGCTTGGGCCTATTACCTACAGACCCTCTTTCTTCGAAATCATTCACTACACGATAAATAGTGCGTTTTGTTGACACACTGTTTCTCCCAATCAAGAAGGATTCCGTATAAATCGGTCAGTCACTGATAAACATTTTTTTAAGTACTATGAAACATCTCACGATTTACTGCAGGTATTGTACGACTTCCAGCAATGCTATGACTTGACCAATGAAGAGAGGCTATGGTATGCTCAAATACGTATACAGCTGTGTAAAATGACTTTATAACGCAGTCACAATGCTATGTTAAAGTTAAGAATTGGCTATCGAGAACTATTGCAATTCCTTCTGATTGGATTAAATGGCAACGGACTTAAGGGATACTAGATCGACTAGAACAATTTTCAGTTTCCGTTGGTCTAAAAATCAACGAGACCAAAACGCAGTTGTTTTCAGTAGTTGAAACCAGACGTTTAAAGGAGTGATGTTATTCAAGTACCTTGGATCTCTCCTTACTCACTATAATAGTGTCTGAGAGGATATTAAGGTTCTCTTTACCGCTCGCAATCGAGCTTTCTACCCTCTACGTCCACTTCTGAAATCAAAATATCTGCAAATGTGGATAAGCGAAAATTGTACAGAGTGCTGGATGTGAGAGTTAGACCTTGACGGATGAGTACGAAATATGGCTTCTAACATTCGAAAAGAGAAAAGTGCATTTGAGTCATAACCCAAAACGCGACCTTGGTGGCATATACTGACGTCTTCTCAGTCATGAGTACATAAAATGAATGCATCTTTCTGGTATTGTGCATGAAATCAAATACAGCGATTACCCTAGTTCGGTCATTTTCTGTGTGCTGATCCCAACCGAAGTGTTTGCGTTTACATACAGTTTTAAAACTGCAGCCGAATGGTCGAGGCTTCTCAAATTGTTTAGATCAGTTTTGATGCTACAGATTTACTCCGGCACACCATTGTACTCCGGCAACCAAAGAACAGTGTCGGTCAAATCAATTCTCCCAGATGTCTAGTCAGTATTTTGAAAATATTAGTATACACAAAACTTTGTCAACAGCTGCTGGTGTGGTAAAACACGAAATATCAGAAAAGATGCAAATACTGTACACATATTGTGTCGTCTTGCTTGAAGCACATAAACGCTAAAATGAAAATTCACATTCGATATTATTAATCCCCATTCAGTAACACACGAGTACACATACTCATACCCCCAACCGATCATATATACGTACATACATAAACTTAATTAACCTACAAAATATATATATACATACACACACCCTTATATTTGCCACCCCCAAATCTTCGATTACATTATCATTAACAACACATTTAATTTGATTTATGTACATAAACAATAAAAAAAAAATTAGCTTTTCGTAATTATATGAGCTACCGTAAAGCATAAAAAAAATCGAACTAAATTATTAATATACTTACATATTATTTCTACCTCATCCCGTACAAATCGAAATTACCCACTCGACTCGACAACCGCACCAAAACCGCAGGAGGAGAACAAAACTACTCGTATATAAAGATGATATGGCGACGAAGAAGAAGAAGAAGAAAACGAAACTTTAACTTAATAATAAAATTAAGATATTGATTAGAAATTCACTTCAATGTCGACAGTAAATTTGATTTATCTCATAAAGAGCGATAAATTTTCCGGCAACATACATTTTCATGTACCTCTCATACACTCGTTCACGTTTACAGTAACACTCGTAAGAATACGTTCACCGGATTTTTGGTATGCAGCACGGTATTACTCATTAGAATCGGGGTTGTCTTGACGTTGTAACGAGACTGGTTCGAACTGTTGGGAAGGAAATCGGCTGAAGCTGGACGGACAAGCTGTTACTTGAAAATTGTGTAAATAAAATGGTGTAAATTTTTCCTTTAGATGGGTCTGGCTCAGGAGGAGATTTTGGTGTTGTGATGTGAGAGTAATTTTATGCTTAGAGAGACTTGACCTCTAGAAATGGATGACTGGAAAGTTGTATGAACGTTGTGTAAACTGTACATGGAGATAAGTAGTCGCCCCCTCAAGCTATTTATAAAAGAAAATACCAGGGACTAATTGATCAGAAAATTTTTAGAACGTGATCTTTGAATTTATTTCCAGTGTTATCCTTAATTTTATTGCCAATGGCTAATAGGTCATTCCCCTGTCCCGTGTTACTCCGAATCGATTAGCCCATTGTGCACCTCTCCCAGACGTACACTAATAGTCCCGAAAACGGGTTGTTCTTCAAATGAAGATCAAAAAAGCAGATATTTTGAAGATATTGGCTATTTTAATTCAGGAGTCCAAGAAGTGCTCAACAGTTTCTAACTCTATTCCCTCACACTCTGTTCTCCTTCCTCTATTCAATCAAGACCTTAGTGCGTCTATCATAAATCATGCAGGACTGGAATCTTTGCTGATTTATTGCTCCAAAGAAGATTTTGGATATAGGTAACAACAATAAGGTTGTCCCCATCTCTCCTGGAGCAGAGTATCAAAATTACAGTCGATATCTCCCTTAACAGGATATAACGAAACAAAAGTGAAAGCCAAACGGCCTAATTTATCAGACAATACATTTATTTTGGTATCCAGTGAAGTCTAATTTCAATAAAACTGCTTAGTCCGTTCAAGGCAATTACCGTCTCGCAAACTGTCTGGCTGTCAGAAAAGATGCAAAAACTTTCACTTCAGGTACATTTCTTGTACTCTTGCATAGAGTGCTGCTCTCAAAATTGCAACAATTTCCGCCTGAAAGGATGTATTAAGAATGTATATATAATCCGGCACAAACCGGATTACTGCATACTAATACCTTAGTACGGGTCATCATTTCGTTACCAGAGAGGTGGAATGAGTGTAGTCTCATTTGAGCTTTTCTAAATTAATTGTTTCTACCTTGTAGGTGACCGGATATTTGCACTATAAATGTTCTGATCCACATACCAAGCGGCAGCAATCTCACAGACACTTTAAGAGCTGCAGTGTGGTGTGCGTAGCTTCCACAATTTCCAGATAAACAAGTTGAAGGTAATTAAAAGGTTTCTCTCTAACCCCACTCAATTTTCTAGGCCACCAAATAAGTGCGACAAATGAGAATGTATAACCAGTACACGCGCCAAGGTTTCAAGCTGCATGATTCACCAAACGTTTGAATTTCAAGTAAATATTAAATGGCTTATTGCATTTATGTATTTTGCTAGGTAATATTCTGATCTAACCGGATTCCCAGATACATAACTCTGATAAATACTGATCACTACACCAGGCTACACAAGAGCGGAGACAGATGCATCACCAAAGTCGAATCATTGACTACGCCGGCAGTAGTTCTGTTTGACCTAAGCATTGCCCAAAACCTACGAACAAGTGTGGTCCCCATGTTGGTTGCCGAGATCATCGCACTGAAGGAAGCGTTATCAAACGCGCCTTCGATAAACAGAAACGATCCCAAGCGGATTTTCAATCCGTCTAACGGATTACAACTGGTATGCATGTTGCTTGAAATGCATGGGGTTTTATATTATGCACTATCCCAATCGCGCTTAAGATTTAACTAGTAAAGAGGACAGGCTTATAGGTCAACTATACTAGAAAATTTTCTCCATCATCTTGGAACGTATTCCAAGACCAAACTGGGTCTAAAGATGGGTGTTCTACGATGGTAACCAGTCCTTCCTGTAGTAGACGCGAAAATATCCCGCTTGGACCTGGTTTTTTAAATTTCGAGAAAGAAACGATCGGATTTTATCTTTTGTCACCGCTTTTGTCACCAAATTCCAATCTCTGAAATTTGGTAGTTTCCAAGATATTTCGATGTTTTTCACTTCAGATACATTTCTTGTACTCTCGGTGTGACGATTTGTAAAAATCCCAATCTTCAGTTATACCGGTTATCATGGCTTTGTTGAAAAATTTACCTATCTGCCTCCTTAGTTTGCCCAGCTGCCTACTGTACCATGGTGCACAGTTGTTGTAGGCTTACTTATAGGATAGCTCGTCTCATAGGCACTGCTTAGTGCTTCGTCAAGCTAACAGAAATGGAGTCTATACAGTTTCTAATCAGAGTTTCTTGGATTTCTATAAATTCTTTAATTTCAGGTTTAACGCTGGTTAACGAGAATAAGATACTATGATGATCAGAGGGAGTAACATCATATAGGACCATCCAAGATTTTCCACTTAGAGTTATTCAAGATAGGTCAGACGCAGATTGGTATTCCAGGAGAGAAATACCTCTATACGATTTATATCAAAGCTGACCCAGCATACGTGTTGAGATTTGGCATCGCATCCGCCAATGATTGGGATACATTACCCTAAAGCTAATCTAAAACGAAGCTCCACATCATATAGACTCTAATAGAGCAGTAATCCCCGACAGGGCTCATTATTTTTCGTCTTGTCAATGGTGCAAGAAATAGAAGTTTATATAGAGTCTCAATCGTACCTGTAAGTTGTCATGATCCCAACATTACGATTCATCCGTCAGGCCCTTTCTGTTTTGAGGTGAATGAATAGAGTTTCAATTGCTCAAATGTTGCGACATAATTTTTTGTAAGTAGCGGCACATCGAATGGTGGTGTATTGGCTTTTAGATGATGACTTACGTGTTCAGTATATAATTTGCATCCTTGCTGATAAAAGACCAGCTCCGAGTATATCTTTTAAGGCTCATATCTTTTTCTCAGTAACCTGAAATAGATTAAGACCCTATTCCTTTCTACGCAACTGTATGTCCGAATATATACACCAAAACCAGTTTTCGAAGATCTGATATTCCTTTCATATAGAGGTTTGGTCGGATAAGGTAGCCGTGCGATCATCATCTTACCATTTGTAAACTACTTCTTTAGAAAGCTAACAATAGTACAAATTACTAATTCACCATAAGCATCTCTGGTCCAAACTAGACATGATAATAGATTTTGAGCGCCCAATTCCTGCAAATCTCAACATCCTCACTGTACAATGTGAAAGCGTTGAAAATAGCAAATCGCACCCCTATCTCCACCTTGTTGTTGCGATTAATTCGATTGACAGTGTATGGGATGTACACATTATACATTTTGCCACGAGTACATAACAACACAAAGTTTTATGTTTTATTTATTCCAAATGATTTTATGTATATTATGTATTATGTACATAACGAAAACATTTATCGGTGGATTGTCATTATGTGCTCGTATACATAACATTGGTTGTTATTCATATAAATCAATAAAACTGCAATATTAAATATTGTGTGGAAGCTTTTATTTTTCAGATTTATAATCTCGCTGTTGAAACACTTAACGATTTGCTAGATGATTAATTTATAATTCGTGCAGTTCATAATACATCATTTAACTACCTAAACCGGTAATGCCATATATCGATGAACATTAGTAATAAAATGGTTCGAGCATAGTTGGCCATGTACTCGGTATTCATCATGTAGAGCAACTATATTTTTGATAGGAGATCCTTTATAGGAGAGCACTGTAAAACCCTATCCATATGTTTGTGAATGTTGACACATTGTATGGTTCTCTTATATCTTTGGCAAAATATTCGAGTGAGGCTATTAACAAATTAGGTTACACAATGAGGCAGTGATTGTAACAACGATTAGACTCCGAGTTTAATGTGGTGGTACCATGGCAAGTCATCTATGTTTTGACGAGCTAATGGTTCCTCATTTTTGTGGCTTTACATGTAATTCATTGTTTAAACAGACAGTACATACGTCTAGATTATTTTGCATGAATCTGAATAATCCATCTGTGTATTCTATACCATTCAATAGGTCAGTTATTTGGCAGTATTTGACTTGTATATTTTGGTTAACACTTGAGTGTTTGGGTCGTATAAATGGAGCTGCTATAATACCGGTGGTGAAATTTTTTGGCAATCCAAATAGTAACCTGTGCTATATATTCCTGAATACTATATATAATTTTTTGTCCAGATCTTGCTGAAATTTTATCACAAATTTCGTAATTGCAAGGCCTTTTGGTGTGCGAACCGCGTGCTGTTAGATTATATATTGTATTTCGTCCGGCATACGGTAATTTGAGTTACTACTAAATGATAATTATAGGGTCTATGCACCAATGCCAGATTATTAAGGATTTTTTTATCTAGATATCTGGAAGTCAACGGACAGCGATACTCCTTTTGGTATAGTTGGAGAAGTCACTGTCGGCAACGACGGGTGGTATATAAACCAACAAGTGTGGAATCGATACTTTAAAGGCAAAGTACAAATTTACTTGCTTTTAAAGTGTGTTCAATGGAACCAGTTATGGATCAATATATCTTGGAAAGAACCCACTACATTGAAACCAATTTGCGTATTAAGTTATACTATATCAACAGTCACAACTTTTAGCAGTCTGCTTACCAAGCTCGAGAAAACTATCACTGACAAGAAAATTAGTATCGGTTTTCTTGTCAGTGATAGTTTCCTCATTAAAGTCATTGAGCGATGGGAGTGGACCGACCTCCAATTCTACACAATAGAGTTGTTATAGCCCGGTTTGCGAAACGGTAACCATTAAGGAGTATCATCGCTTTTTATTTGCTCATCGGTTACTGATGCACCACTGATTATTTGACCTTTATCATCAATATAACACAGTTATCAGGAACTAAATGTTGATTTTATCAAGGAAGTCAAATATTTAGTCATAGTCTTGAAAATAAAATATAATTGAAGCAGCACATACTTAGGGTCTAAAATACGCCCACGAAGCAACCTTGGGCATATTAAAGGCTCTATGGTCGAACCTGGAGCTTACAACCTAAAATTCTATTGATCATTCGAAACTGGTGGTATGGGGGCCTACCACTGAGGAAAAGATACGCAAGATTTAATTGCCGTGATCACAATATAAAATGATAAAGTTAAGACAGCCTTCAACCTTCAACCTAGTTAACTTGTAAAGGATGTTTGGTCAGGTTACTACATGTTTTTTTCGTAGATGGATTTCGTTTTAATGGTACGTGTCTAAAGGATTTAAATATCCTTCTTAAGATGCTCCACTTTGAGTTTCACACTCATAAGAGGTAAATGGTTGATTCTCATTCGTCCATTTTATTGGGCTCTATGATAAACCATTAGAGGTTGCGTTGATAAGATTTCGTATGATACTGTCCAGTTAAATGACAGTGTTGGAGATAACTTAAATCATTGTCTTTGATAGTTATAGTTATTCCTTCCAGAATTCGTTGGCGTTGCCTTATTTATAGAAATTCGTTTAAGAATGCTAATAGAACCGCTATACCTATAAGCTTTAACTAATCTGTACATCCGTGCCTCTGAAAACTCGTAGAGTAGCGATATCTCTTTTCTAATCTCGTTACTACCTTTCAATCTCAACGGAACTATTATTACCGCTTGAGTGGTGCCAACTTTTGAATATGCACTATTTTTGGAAACTAGGTCGTTGATAGTTTTGATGATGGTGTATGGACGTTTCCAATCCGATCGTAGCTTTAATGACTTTATTTTCGTCTGTTTCGGGTTCCGAACACCGGTTGTTGTTGTGTACATTTATCTTGTTCAATTTTGTCCTTAGTTGGTCCACGTAGTCTACTATGGCAGATTATCAGGCACTCCAAATCAAACTCTAAATCTCTAAGCAGATGTATTTCCCTTCCGAACATTACATTGGATGGCGTTTCTCCCGTGGTAGTCTGCATTGCAATACATCCTCAATAACAATGAAAGTCGTTCATCCCAGATTCTTTGATCGGGATCTATCACTTTCGGTTAAACTTTTTCAGCATGCCATTCGACAGAGGAATCATAGCAGTTGTCCGAGTTTTTCTATAATGTTGACTATCCTGTTCAGTACAGCAATTATTTATGATTCGAAGTTTCTTTCTTGGCCCATGTGTAGATCCAATGACAATTTGTATCAGCTAGTGCATTTGTTTACTACTGTATTTGACTCCACCTCTTGGTTTGATAGTGCGTCCCGACCACTTCGTGCAGCAGTCTATAACGATCATGATGACCTTGAGCATGATCGGGTTGTCACTGGAAATAGTTCTTCATTCCTTCAGTATACTCTGACGTTGTATTACTGCATCTCTTCTCGTATTTTTGACTGCGTACTTTACTGTGCCACATTTTTTGAACCTGGTCTTCGATCTTGTTCCTTACAGCTAATAAGCAGAACCACTCTGATGTTCTCGTTGCCCTATCTCGTTTCATCATGGTTACATCGTTTGAAGTTTCAAATGTTATTCGCAGACCTCCAAAGTCTCCCTTTCGTCCAACTTCCAGCACAACTTGCAATTCTTTGCAGTCTACTCAAAGTGATACTTTTGCAATACCTCAATCGTACCGCTTGTCCTTCTGAGTATCTTAACTGTGGCAACCATTTAAAGTGGCGTGATTGGTTCTTATCAGGAATGCCTTGGCACACAAGCGTTTGTGAAAGTGTCTTTATTATTCTGCCTTTATTATGGTCAATTGTTTTCTTCTGATAACACAGTATTTTCTCTCTGGCTTCGACAGCAGTATGCCATCACTCTCTCTTCCGATAATTTGTAATAGAACGGAACAGGATCCACATTTATGTAAGCTATTGGCCATGTTTAATGCTTTCCACGAATTTCCGGTTATCTAACTGTTATGGTTATATAAATTCGCAGCTCATCACCATTCCTTGGACAATTATGACTTCCTTGTAGTACCGGGAAGCGACTTATATGATCTAGCTATAGAAAAATCAGAGGAGTATTGAAGATGAAGATGTGAGACCTTTTATCAGCTTTGTGGATCTATAGTTTTCTGTATGAGGGAAAGTGTTAGAGTTATTATTTGGCAACTATACATTGTATACCTTCGACAAAATATTTTTGCCAAATATTTATTAACGTTCACATGACATTCCCCAATTGAACAATGAGAAACGATTATTCATATCTACGGGGATTTATAAAATTCATTGCAGACATCAACATTTCGATATTTTCGCGACTATTTCAAAAATAAAAATTGACTCTATTATTGCTTTTTGAAACTATATACCAATGCCAACCCACAGGGGTGCAATAAAATATGTATGTATTCACATAAACAGTGTGTGTTTGTATAGATAGATATACACACACTCAATATTGGATAAAGCTTAACATCATCTATATAGACCCATTTTCTCACACCACAGTGGAATATAATTTGTGCCCCGCACCACACAACCAACTGTCGTATGATTTATTTTCTCTGCGTCACTTATTTCACACAAAGCCTCTACCCTACCAAACCATCCCACCCGCTCCGACAAAAAATAAATAAATATTATTCATCACCTTAAAAACCGTTTGCATAAATCATACATCGGGAAGGGTACACATATATGTAGTTCAATGCTTTTGGCGTGCATGTACACGCACCATGTATCTGTACATAATCTGTTAAAGACTTAGTCAGCAGATTTGTTGGATATACATACATCAAATGAGTATCAATTAATATTGAAAAGCTAGTCATTGATGAAAATCCGATAATATATCCACCTATACACACACACACACGTATGCACATACATTGTATCGGAAAAACGTTTTCCCAACCTGAATGATTGTCGCACAACATCGATATACGCGATGATATGACACAATTCATTAAACTTCTATAATCATATTCCGAAATCGTGAGATATCAAATTTCATATCGATTTTACGGGTTTGCTGTACGTACATATACGTATCGTGTGTTTTTTGTTGTCGAGTTATATTGACATAAATTATGTCATAATTATATCTATTCTCGAATTTAAAAAAAAAATATTCGCTTTTCTATATCGTGAAAACGTTTGTTGTTTACTTATAAAATTTATGCCCCTATATAGGAAAGTGAATGGGAAATCATATATCATATTCATATGAAAGTCAGGTGTGTCGAACTATTTCGCAGTTGAGCGGGGCTATTTTCAAAGTATTTCGTCTCAATTCTCCTATAAACCATGAATATCGAATGAACACCTCATTGAACTATCAAATACCACTTGTGAGCATTTTACGCCCGAATCACCACTATCATAACGTGCCATAGTTGAAATCTACAACGTTGCCAAGTTATCTAATACTAAGAGATGGCCTTTGTATAGACGAACCGTTTTGTACCTAGGCTAGGTTAGGTTAGATTGAGTGGCTACTACAGCACTAGATTCTTACTTCCTTACCCTTATGAGATGCAGTGCAGTTTGAGCTACTTATTGAAGCAGCGTATTAAGAATTTACCTAAATATTCATGTCTTTTGTGTGTCAAAGCCGGGCATGAGCATAGGACGTGCAAAAGTCAATAGCTTCTAGACCTCGACCTCTTGACGTCCGAGTGGCCGGAGACCCAGACTATCTGAATGTTGAAATGCTCGCGTATCTCATTCAGAAACAAGTGGCAACCCAACGTCACTCTAGACGTCAGAGAAACAGAGTTCAGCGACATGATTGCCATTATGTCTCAACCAATTCAGAACCTCCTCAATCGCTATCACAGACATTAGTCGCAAAAATATGAAAGTTACCGGCCTACACGAAAATTATGAAGCAAGGTACTATATAACGCAATATTATGAGCAGAAGTCGTGTGACTTTGTTTGTTTAGTCTTAATTTTTCCAATCCTTTTTGGGGCTCAAGGAACTCCAACTCTTTCAATACTCACTTCTTTACCAAATCGAGGAAGTACAGCTATTGGTCCAATTTACTTAGAGCCATTTGCATATTGCAAGCTCCGTCAGTCTATAGTACTGACTAGCAATATGGGTCGACCCATGACTTTTGCAGCGACATCGTTCTTATGTCCACCATGGGCACGTTTGGAAGTGTCGATTGTTGATGTCAATTTTCAAATAATATTGGTTCAGACCTTTTCTAACAAAGCCGACTTGTTGACATAGACCAATGATTTAACGTAGTCCCATAAACAAAATAATTGAGGTTTTAAATCACACGAGATAGACGAGCAACTGAAAGGAATATTTCTGGATATAACATATGTACGTCCATCGAATTTTGATTTCAAGTCGCTGTATGGTATGTCGCACCGTCTTGTTGAAACCACATATCATTACTCATACAATTGACCAAAGAAATAAAGTTGCAACATGTGTCTGTAGCGATCTTCGTTGATGAAATCGGTCATCTTCTTCCAACATTTTCAGAACCAAATCCGAAAACATTCGTCGCTTCATATGATCGAGTGGCTTTAGTTCTTGCGTTAACTGGATCTTGTAAGGTTACAAGCCAAGATCCATTCGCAAAATTCGCCAAAGTGTGGTCTGGGCGATGAGAACACAGTGGAATCGAATTTATTGGTTCGTTTGCGATGAACTCTAGAATGGTAGCAATATTCTCGGTACTTCGACCGAGCCGTTATCTTTCTGGTACGAGAACATACAGCAGCGATTATTTAAACTCATATTTTTTCACTACACCATGAATTGCTTGTCTACTAGGTTGACTTATTTTTTACTTAATATTTTGACACTGACAGTATGTTAAAGGTATGTTCACAGTGAAAGTGGTCAGGTCCCAAATGGAAACCTCGATATATACAAGTTCAACGTGTTCAACAAAATTTATGGATGTGGACCTGGTAGCACGCCTGTTTTGGTATTTAAGGGCAATCAGGCAATGTCCGCAATTAAGGTAAATCATTGGAATAACACAGATTTTCAAAGCCAGATTAAAAAGTATTGCTGCTGTTACAAAGGCATTTCAGCAATTTATTCAATTCTTTGGTTGTTGGAACTCGTATGGCTTAATGGCCGTAAATGACCCTAACTGCACCTCAACTGGGACCTTACGAAACATTTGTAGCCCAACGAATGATCGCTTTTATGTCATTCGAATCATGTTAGTTTTAGGTCAACAGCGAGAATCACAATCGAAACCGAGGCGTGATGAGAATCTTTCTCAACCGTTATGTTATTACCGGAAGTACCACCAAACAAATTGAAAATCATCGGTTTATGTATAAATGCAGCCTGCTATAAGAGTTCTTCCAATCGGGTTAATAAAAATTTGGCATACACACGATACCCGCAGTATCGGATAGAGTTATTCGTCTATCATCCGTTGTGGCTATATGTTGACGTTTTTTTTAGGTATAAAGGGAACTGAACTGTTTCCAACCAATTAGTGGGCAAGACTATTAGATTACCAGAAATTTGATGGTGATATCCAAAAATATGTGTCGCCTACGAAATTAACCACCCCATCAGCTAAGATTGCCGGAAGGTGCAGTGAAAAGGTCGCAGTAAAGGAAACTAATCCAACAACATCTGGTGTTTTCGATAGGGACAATTAATGGATATGTAGCCTCGAAGGAAAAATAACGATGAGTCAAGAAATTATCAAGGAGCAAATGCGAGGAGAACAGGAAAAATTGATGTTCGAACAGGCGTTTAGTAGAACAGGAGAATATGAGTATAGAATAACGACTGGAGCAGCAAATAAAAAATGTCAACGAGAAATTTTGAGAGTTACGTTAAATATAAATATTGAGACCGTTAGTTTGGAAGTGGATCATAAACTAGAGAAGTTCAAATCTTGCAGTTAAATGAAAGTGCACTACAGATCGTGCCGGAGTATGAACGTGAATACTACGGAAAAACAATGTGGTGGTTGGAGCGCAAATAAGGAGGTGACTACAGATGGGAATTATAATATATGAGATCATGTCAGAGAATAGGCGAGCCACTCCAGGACTTTGCTGACTAAAATACGCTATACAATTCTTGAGAATGTTGGCAAATAAGGCGTAAGCGGACGAGATCACCATGGCCGTCAGAAGGGTAACGTCAAACATATCATCACAGGCGTTAATTTCCAGTTTGGCAAGAGGTGGTGATATCTTGGTGGTGCGAAATTAAATAAAAGGAAAATTCGAATCAGGAACAACCATTTCCAACATGAAGTTCTGATTGCAGATATTGTGGAGCTCTGATACTTTATGAAAAAATGGATTCTTTTTGGATTTTGGATAAGGAATGTTAAATCTTTATAATATAAAACCACTTGAATGGAATGTGGAGAAAACCAATCGTACGGAGGGTTATATTGGAACATCGTTTGAAGGTGTCACAACACTCGGAGAAATTTGTGGAGGCAAGAGATGGGAAGAAGGATTGGTCGGGAAACCAACTGCAATGATTCAACGAGGAACATGTGTGGAAGATGCTCGATCAAGAGAGGATGAAGAAGTAATTCAATGAAGGACAAGATTACGATTTGGTGGCAAGATGTACTTTTAAATGTTTTAACTGTTGAGAATATACATTAATATGATGACTTTGGCGCCGGTAGTAGCTTTAGTAATCAAGAGAATTTCTAATCTTGCCGCGATCTCAAATTCGATTCTCGCTATTGGTCAAAAGTTAACATGCTTCGAGTGACACGATTATATGTGTAAAAGCATTCTTTGGGCTTACCACTAACTTATGTGCACTTATACGTATTAATGGTTCGTAAGGTCAATTTTATTCAATTTTTTTTGTTTATAATTTTTTATTTTTTATTTTATTTTTTTTGTTGCTCCATCAATATTGGTACTGCTTGTTAATGTCACCAATATGTTACTCATTTTAGGTTACAAGCTAGTGCAAGAAACATAACTTTATTTCTTTGCATTGGTCTAATTCGCTAGTTCTCCTTTGGGGCTATTCGCAATGGGTTCTAGATCACAGTTGGGTGTCGAGCTAGACGATCACGATACTAACAGTATCAGTGGTCTCAGCTCAAACGTCCTGTCTGACGCTGAACATTACCCACTTGAGGATAGCGAGGGGACCACAGCCGAAACCATCTTTCCACTAAAGAAATCCAGACGGGCTGGCAAACGAAATGTGTGATAACAACGGCGCCAGTTTGTTAGATGAGGCGAAGTTGAGTATCTTCCGGATAGAGTTGGGTCGTCGCATTCTTGAGGCGGCCAAATCTAACGGATTTGTGGCGCAGATGTTGGGCTGCTATCTAAGCGATGGCGTCTTTCTCTGCAAATGTGCCAATGATGCAACCTATAACTGGTTCGTCAATGAAATTGCTAAATTAGGAGATCTCTGGAGCGGTTGTCAGCTGTCAGTTGGTGACCCTCCCAAACCACTACTAATCCACACTTGGGTCCCTGGTCCTCCAGAGGAACCTAGTGTGGTATTAGGGAACATAAGCGTGATGAATCCAATGATCAAAGTCAACGGGTGAAAAATTGTCCGACACAGACGAGAGGCAAACCGCCAATCGATTGTGTTCAGGGTTGATTTAAAGTCCATTGAACACATCATTGGTTCCGGCTCTACTCTACAATACGTGCTTGAGCGGATTTCTATCAAGATCATATCAGGCTCGTAGAGTACAATTTTTTTATTTTTATTATTTCTCTTTTTTTTATCTTGCTGGTGTTATCATGGCATCTATGCATGTAATTAAACAGATTAACTTGCAACATAGCAAGTCAGCTTCTGTAGAACTAAAGAAGTTGCTTGTTAACTCGCACACAGATCTATGCTTAGTTCAGGAACCTTACCTTCTCGATGGTTTGGTCTCTGGACTAAACACTCCAGGTGGCAGAATTCTTTACAAAAATTCTACCGCGAGAACCAGAGCGTGCATCTGTATCTCAAAGAATATGGATGCATCTCTTATTGAAGAGTGTAGTTCGGCTGACATTACAGCTGCTAGAATCACTCTTAACTCTCAAACTGAAGTGGTTATTGCTTCAGTGTATTTTCCTTACGATTCCGCTACTCCACCTCCCTCTGAGGAGTTTACATATCTAGTAAATTGGTGTAAGGTTAAAAACTTTCCTCTGATAGTGGGTTGTGATGCTAACGCACATCATTCTCTATGGGGGAGTACTAACGTTAATAACAGAGGTTCTGCTCTGCTTAACTACTTAAGTTCTTCTGAGTTGGACATCCTCAATGTTGGATGCGAGCCAACTTTTGTCAACTCTGCTCGAAGGGAGGTAATTGACATCAGTTGTTGCTCCATGTCCTTCTCTAAATTTATTTTAAACTGGAGAGTAACGAATGATATTCTGACCTCCGATCACAGGTGCATTTCCTTTAATATTAATCTTAAAAGAACACCGTTAAAACCCTACCGTAATCGGAAGCTTACCAACTGGGAAACATACTCTATTGAGCTTGTTTCTTTAATCGAATCTCCTAAGAAAATTCGCTCATCTGTGGATATAGAGCTGCAGGCTTCTGCACTATCAAAAGCAATCACAACTGCGTTTGAGATTTCGTGTCCACTTATTACTAACCAAAAAACTCGTAACAAATTTTTCTGGTGCTCTGCTCTAAAAAGGTTAAGGAAAACTACTAGAAAGCTGAAGAATAAGGCCAGGAAATCTAATCTTCAGTCTGATTGGGACAGCTTCTTAGCTTCTCAAAAAGTTTACAAAAAAGAATTAAGAACATCACAAAGAACCTCCTGGGTAAACTTCTGTGAGGAAATCAATAGCTTACCTGCGGTAGTTAGACTTAATAAGTCGCTGAGCAGGAACAATACCCGTAGACTTGATTCACTTCGTCTACCTAATGGCAAGCTTACTTCTTCTAAAAAGGAAGTAAGCGACCTACTTCACTACCCATTTTCCAGGATGTAAAACCATTGCACCCGAGAATACTGGTGTATTCACTATAACGATCGGGATATAGTTCCCAATTGGGACCTTGCCTGCAGATTAATCAATTATGAGGTCTTACGTTGGAGCCTGTTCTCCTTCAAACCCTTTAAATCTGCTGGTCCTGACGGTATTTTCCCTGCCATTTTACAGCATGGATACCCTCTAATTAAGGAACATTTACTGCATCTGTTCCAGGCTTGTATAGCTTTTAGTTTTGTTCCTCAATCTTGGAGCAAAAGTAAAGTAATTTTTATTCCAAAAATTGGAAAGTCGGACTACACCGACCCCAATTCATTTCGGCCTATCTGTCTATCATCAACTTTTTTGAAATCTTTAGAAAGGATTGTTGATAGGTTTATTAGAGACCAACATTTAGCTACCGCTCCGCTCAGCACCACACAACATGCTTACCGTGTTGGCAAATCCTGTGAGACTGCCTTACATGAACTTGTAACTAGGATTGAGAGATCTATGCACAACGATGAGTTTCTTGTGGGCACTGTTTTGGATATTGCAGGAGCCTTTGATAATACTTCTTTCGTCTCGATTACGAATGCATGTACTAAACATAATATCGAACCCAACATCATCAGATGGATTGAATGTATGCTTGAATCTCGTATTGTGATATGCGAGGTGCAGGATACTTTTATTTCGGTCAAAGCATCCAGAGGATGCCCGCAGGGAGGTGTTCTTTCACCCCTGTTGTGGCTCCTGGTCATTGACGAACTTCTTGTTATTCTTCGTGATTCCGGTTTTGTCGCCCAAAGTTATGCTGACCATCTGGTTCTGACAGTTTCAGGCAAGCATCTGAATGTCTTATCAGATTTAACTCAACACGTTCTTCTCATTATAGAACAGTGGTGTATAAATAAGGGTCTTCATGTGAACCCATCTAAAACCGACTTGGTTATATTTACTAGGCGTAGGAATACTGCAGCTTTCTCTGTACCATCACTTTTTGGATGTAAGGTTAATAGCTCAGTCTACGTCAAACACCTTGGAGTTTTCCTGGATAATAAACTTTCTTGGAAGTATCATCTGGATTTTAAACTACAAAAAGCCACTGCTATATTTTGGCAATGCCGTAGAGCTTTTGGTAATTCTTGGGGTTTATCCCCCAAAATATTATACTTTATCTACAAATCACTAGTTCTTCCGATGCTAACTTATGCATCCGTGGTTTGGTGGCCCGTGGTTAAAGTTAAATCTTCAATTGGAAAACTTAATTGTTTGCAAAATTTGGCTTGTCGAGCTGTAACTGGAGCCATGGCTTCAACTCCGCTACTAGCTATGGAACTCATTCTAGCCCTACCCCAGTTACATTCCTTCATTTTAGGTTCAGCTGGTTCGGCTGCCTCTCGCTTGAGGAGTGTTGGGGCGTGGAATGCTCTTGGCACTATTTCAGGCCATAGATCAATTCTTGATGAATTTATACGAACGATGCCAGAAATGGACATGGTTATTGATAGGCTACTGCCTGTATTTAATTTCCACAGATCTTTTGAGGTGTTGTATCCATCAAGGGATATGTGGTTTTCGCCAGACTTGCTCAAACAATTGTCCGAATCACTTGTATTCTTTTCAGATGGCTCTGTCTCTGAACAGGGCACTGGCTTTGGTTACTACTGTCCATCGCATGATTTGAGATACTCAGGTAGTTTGGGAATCTACTGTACTATTCATCAAGCGGAATTAATTGCGATCACTCACTGTGTAATTTCAGCTCTAAGTCTCGTTGCCGACGGCAAAAAGATTATATCTTTTACGGATAGTAAAACTGTACTTAACTCCTTGAACAATCCTTTAACCAGCTCTAAACTGGTAGGGGATTGTAAGAAATTTCTGAACCTCCTTGGTTGTAGCAACAAGGTAACGGTCATGTGGGTTCCAGGCCATTGTTACATGGAAGCCAACGAAATTGCAGATTGCTTGGCTAAAACTGGTTCTCGCTTACATTTTGTGGGTCCTGAACCAGCTGCTCCTCTACCTCTTCACATAGTGAAGAATACAATTAAAACCACTGCCATATCGAATCTAAAGCTTACGTGGTCAGCCACACCAACTTGTCGCAAGGCGAAATACTTTGTCATAGGGCCTAACCCGAAGTTAACCAATTACGTTCTTTCATTGAATAAGGATAACTTGAGGATACTGGTTTCTATACTTACTGGCCATGGCCGATTCAAAAGCCACCTTCATCGCATGGAACTTGCCAGTGATGCCGTATGTGACGATTGTCTTGAAGATGTTGATGATAGCTTACACTTTATCAGCAGCTGTCCGGCTTTCGATCGCATGAGATTCCTTGTGTTCAACTTCAGGAATATTCCTGTAAATTTACTGTCTTCTCTGCCCTGGTCCAAACTGCTCCAGTTTGCTAAGGTTGCAGAGCATCTGTGCGCTTTGATGGAATCCAAGGTTTGCACCATGGGCCCTCTGTGGCATTGAGTGTGGAACCTCTAAGGGTTCCAGCCATATTTTAATAATAATAATAAGGTCTCAGTTGATATGCGGTTAGGGCCGTTTAATGACTTGAAGGCAAAGATTATTATGATGAATTTAGAATGGTTATGCGCTGGCTAATGGTGCTGCGGATTTTCGCCCTATAGTTGTTTATATAACTTCATTTCCTTTGTTGAGATATATAGGCAGGGTCTGGACCTGCATAGTTTTGGAATAAAATAATGTCTCAGATATCTATGCGGAATTCTTTTGATCATACTCCGGGGTCTTGGTAACAAACCTATAGGATCACCTCAAACCCCCCAGGTGGCGCAGTGGTTAAAGCTTTGGCAGCGGGAGGTACCGGGTTCGAAACCCGAAAGGGCCAACATGCAAAATTGGGTTTTCACCATCGATCATTTGGAGAAGCCGTCTCATCGTCCATTTCATTACTATAGGCTGACATGGATTTACACACGTAAATCGAACCTAAAGTGGTATCCCAACGGACCATGCCGGTCTCAGCAGCCACCCATAAAAAAAGGATCACCCTTAAGGTTGGCTTCTATGTCCCCTATCATATCATGTTCTATTTAATTTGGTACATGGAAGGAATGTTAATCACCTATGCTTTTTTAGTGGTTACGGCAATATATAAATACGGCAGGGGATTAAAAACACCATCCAAGTCAATAAACAATGATTTACAGCACACAAACAAAATAGATTATGTGGTTGCGATAGTACATATTACTCGTATACACCAAACCTATTTAAAATTAACTTAAATGCCGTAAATATAATGTAACAACATTATGGACCACATTAAAAAATAAACTATATTATATATATATATATATATATATATATATATATATATATATATATATATATATATATATATATATATATATATATATATAGAGTAGAACTATCTGTTCTATAGAAAAGTCTATAGATATACCATATACCTACATAGTATGACATCATAATTCACTTTCAACGGTCGGAAATCTTATGTTTAAATTTTTAAATTTTGTTTAGTGCAGCAATAAAAGTAGAATGGTAAAAAGCTCAGGCGTGGAAGAAAGCACCAACAACAAACACATACATGTATATAGTGTACGAGAAAAAACAACAGCATCACACCAATGACAAAGAAGAAAAATAATAAACAAAACTATCTTCTATCATAAATATTAAAATAAATTAAAAATTTAGATAAAAGACAAGAGAGACAAAAAGCACAACACCGAAAAAAGCACATACAACAGAAAGCTTTGTATACATATATGTACATATATTATATAATACATGGTTGCCAGAAATTGGAAATTCAATTGAGAGATATTTATTTTTTCAGCCTAGGGTAATAGAGTGGAAAAAAGGAAATTGTCGGGAAAATTATGTTATTATGCTGATTTTAGAAATAGATATTAATATTATAAACGTGTGTCGTCTATGCTTATATATGTATATGTATGCGAGTATATACTCGTGTGAGGTCGAACAAGTTGATGGTTAGATTTGTCAAAACACGAAATGGTCCTAGAGTAACAAGAACTTAATTGTTCGAATCAAAGCTAACGAGCACCAACTAATGATTAAGTACGAGAAGCTCGAGCTACCTAAACTTATAAAGAATAGGCCGTCTACACGGCCGATGGAGTTAAAAGTTAAAAAGTTAAGTTGATGTGGCTGCTATCGCACACTTAGACCAAATTTGATCCGTTGTGATACCACTCTATACGGCTATAGGTCCGAGTCTTTACGTAGAGCCATCTGCGCATTGCATAGCTCCATGTCAGTCCTATAGTACTGACATGGAAGATGGGTCGGCCCAAGGATTCTAAACAGGACAGAGGATCCAGATTATGTTTATTTTTCACCACCGATCGCACCGCTCAAACGATCGAAGGTGAAAAACCCATTTTGCATCCTGCCTCGAATCGGATTCTAACCCGGTACCTCCCGCTCCAACTGCCGCAGCTTTAACCACTGCGCCACCTGGCCGATGGAGTTTTAAGTGATAAATACCGCCAATGCAAATAGCGAATGTTGAATGACCGAAGTACGATACAAATGGAACTGTGTCAAAGTTTAGAACAGGCTTTTGAGAACTTTTGAAATTACTTCTGGTGTTCGACAAGAGATGCGCTGTTTCAATACTTTCTCTTCTCATGTTGGAATACAACCTTCGCAAAAGTGAAAAAACATCAAGACAATATGCAGAGGGTATCCATGTGATTGGATTTAATGACAACAGAGTGAAAAAGATATTAGATCCACTAGAATAGTATTCAGGTTCCATTGGTCTAAAAATCAAGACCCAACTGTCAAAAACTAAATATCTGATCTCTAATTTTAGAGGTCAAAACGCAATTGATTACAATATTGGTAACCTTACGTTTGAAGGAGTGATAAGATTTTAGTATCATGAATCTCTGATAACTCACGATATATGGAAAAGGATATAAGGGTTTGCATTGTCACTGACAATAGATCGGCTGATGGATGACTATAAGCTACAACTTGTAAGATTTGAGAGAAACAGCCATGCGTGGGAGATATGGCCCAAAATGTGACGTTACACGTCCTATTTTACAGTCAAGAGATCACGAATTTTAAAGGCAACTTAAAAGGGAAAGTGACATTTCGGTAGGCTAGAGGTCTTTGTCGACGACGATGAAAACCGATGGAATCAAATTGTTGACACGGTTTGAGCCAACAATAACCTGTTATTGTGCTCAGCTACAGTTTTTTAGATGTTTTATGCTGTCAATGTACAAGACTCACAATCAAAGATCATCACTGATCTTGAACAGTGATCCCAGATATTTAAACTCATTCCGCGACATCTGCCTTATATTGAGACGACGAATAACGTATTCTAATGATAGAATGAAAAGTTATTGGAGCTCCGTGTCTACTATTAGAAGCTAATATGTTTGGACAAGACCCGTTTCAAACAAGAGGATGAATTAGCTTTGATTGACCACTGTTCCGATACTTCGTCGCGAATTTTTGCCTTGAGCTTACTGGTGTATACTTTGCTTTTGAAATAATCCCCTAAAAAGAAGTCTAGAGGAGCCAAATCTGGAGAGTTGTAGAGCAATCAATGTCACCCGTTTTTCACATCAGACATCCATGGTATTTTCTAGATTAATTATTTGCTGTATGGCGCACCGTTTTGTTGAAACATAATGACAGATCCACCGATATAGATATCCACTGATTTTTCGATCCCCAAATGCGGCAATTTCGCTTATTAACACCGCCAATGAGTGTTACATGAATCTAGTCGGTCATCAAAATTTGCCTCCAAAAATCCCAGTCAGGTTAACTATTCGAGAGACAATTTGGCCGTATTTTAATCGATGTATATGGTTGGCAATATTCTTTGTGTTAGTTGCATTTTATACGGAAACATTTTGAACAAGGTGGTTTTACTGATGCCAAAACCCTCTCTAGACGCGTCACTATATTCATTAGATCGTTTTGGTCGTTAATGGTCGGCATGCTGACGATCTCGTGCTCAACAAAATTCGACACCAACCGACAATTAGTGTTGTCAGACGTAGCTTGTTGGCCACGATCTTTCCGACGATATGTACCTTATATTAACACAACTGAACGAATATATCCAATGTACAGCGGTGCACTTCAGTGTAAAGTCAATCGACATAAAATACGGCTCTTTCTGCCAATAATAGTTTTGCTTTTAAGTACTAAAACTATTAGTCCATTATCTCATTTAAACCAAGTATTTGTATCCTAATACTAAATAACTGATTTAAAACGTTAATGTAATGCTGGTCACCTTATACTTCTCCACAGTCATTTGCATTATTTTTTAAAAGCTTCTTCACAGTTGTATAGCAATATATAATCTTTATTATAAGCTCTTGATTGGCTAAGTATTCATTCACATAAATGGTCATGATACTCTATATTAAGCTTTTGGGAGGCAGAAAAACCTCTCACATGATGTCTCTTACATACACAATTGAAATGTTTCACACTCCTGATTTGTATATAGCTATGATTAAAATAATGTTATGACTCTCTACGGTTCGTATCCTGATGATTCACTTACCACTGCGGTAGTGGCTAATCTTCACTACACTTTAACTACCTCACTGGTTAAAACAAGACGTGTTCGATACGTCCATTTATCACTTCTTATATACAAACTGGATGGATTCTTGATCATTCCATTCTGCTTTAACAGTATATGCAGTGACATATAAATTTGAATGTGTATGCAATTTTTCAGTTGCTTTTATCCGTCTCTATAGTAGTGTCCTCAATTGGTTCACTCGCTGTGTTCTGATGATGTCCTTATACTTCTTAAGCTTTCCTTACACGTCTTAAGCTTCGTTTTGAACTTCGGGTTTTGGTTCGAATCAGCATATATTTTGAATAGTACTTCGTGTTATTGTGTACTATCATTACTCGACCATTAACTTCTGTGGTGGTCTATAGAGAGTGTTGATGCCTACATATATCGGGTAACACTCACCCAATGATCTCAAATGTACATGTGCTTAAAAGGTAAAGTTATATTGATTTGAAAATGAATGAAATATCTGAAGAAATATGATATGCGATGCTGTTTTACTAAACTGGTAAAAACGCTGCAAGAAACATGCCGATTTTTTAAGTGTACGATTAAAATGCTGTGAGTGAACGATGAACCCAGGAGTGGTTTTCTCGATTTTGTTCCAGAAATTTGGACGCCTAAGATATACATCTCTCTGGTCGGCCAGTCCAAATCGAACCATTATGAATTGAGCCAGGCGATGAATAATGTGTGAAATACGAGAATATCAAGAGTAACGATCATCAATTCGGTCCTGTACTGTGCACAAATCGACCGTTTGAACGAAAAATTCAGAAAGAGCGACCATAATTGGCCAACAGAAACTGAGTTGTGTTTCATTATGATAATGTGTGGTCACACAAAATCTTTGTTCAAAAATGTCTCAAAAAACCCGGAGATAACCGATTATTTCGGAAATCGTTTCTGTATCGACAATCCTGTACTAGTTCATATTGAATTATTGACATGATCACAAAACACTAAGCATATAGTACCCAATCGTATATATACCGTATTTTAACACTCCAAATCAGTTATCTTTCTTATCGAAATCCATAAACTATAAACATTCCGTATATGTTCCGTTTTATTGAATTTCGGTTGTTTATTCACAACAGTTAATAAATAAAAATAAAAAACACCAACCACCATATAGAGATATATCTACACTTATGCTGTATATGGCAGAGCGTTCCTCTAACCACCAAAATCTCGATGTAGCATATACATAGATATGTATGCGGGTACGGACATACATAAAAAAAGTTATATGGCTTAATATAGGTAAGGCATAAAAATTTTCATATTAACATGCAATAATTCAAACAGTTACTTTGGCCAGCAAAGAAGACAATTTTCAACCTTTTACGGTCGGTGTGTTATTGTTGTTGTTCTTGTATTTTCATCTACATATACATATACATATATACGATATTCTAACTTTACAGAAATTTTCCGTTTTTCGTATTTGTTGTAGATCCATAAATATACAAACGGATATATTAAATCTCTCAAGTATTATATTATTTATAAAACTACAGTGGTGTACTAGTATTTTTTGCAACAGCTCTCCCAATCCGAACTAAAGTTAAATACATCCAGCATAAACCAAAAGCATAACAACAAAAACGAGAAAACCAAAATAATAATCATAAAAAAGCTCACAGCACAAAAGTTAAATAAAATTCACTTACGAGATGAACTCAGTTTGAATAAAAATTTGTTGATTTTCCTACTATAGTTTGTCGGTTGGTTGGTTGGTTGGTACACACACACACATACACATACACACAAAAAATTATTTTTATTTCGGGATTGTACGCTCTCGATACGTACGAGCAAATATGTATATTTTATATGAAACGATTTAGGCCTCTACACATCTGACCTGAGGAGAGATGTGTACGAGTACACACATTCATGTGAATATTACATAGATGAAACGAATTTTTAAGAAATAAATACAAAAACAAAAAAAAATTCAATAAAATTTAACATAATTCTTACAATTCTCGTGGCTTAACACTTTGAGACTGTTTTTTTTTATATAAAATTGTTAAATTTATTGTTTTATCGAAAATAATCATTTGATTGGAGTGTACGACCGATCATTATAGCAAGATGTTCCGAAAGGTCGAATCACACCGTACACTAGTTTCACATATAACAAAACGGCTGGGCTTGGCCCGGTTGTCATTGCCTCAAAAAACTGTGAAGTTTATATTAGTTTTCTGCACAGTTACATGAACCAATTTTTTACATGTACCAATTGTACTTCATAAACACCCCGCATTGTCGAATGGTTTACCTCATAAAATTCACAAATTGTTTGATCTCCATGACACTTCATTATACAAATTGGTTCTACGTACTTGGTCGTGAATTCATAACTTATAATTAAATTAAAACCGCCCAGGTGGCGCAGTGGTTTAAGCTGCGCAGTTGGAGTGGGAGGTGCAAGATGCAAATAGGGATTTTTCACCATCGATCGTTCGGGCGGTGCGATCGGTGGTGTGAATGAACACATCTGGATCTCCTGTCGAATTTAGAATATATGGGTCGTCCCATCGTTCATGTCAGTACTTTAGGCTGACATGGACCTATTCAATGTGCAGATGATTCTACTAAAACTAGGTCCTATAGCCATACATAAAAGTGGTATCACAACGGACCAAACGCCAGTGTGCGTTAGCAGCCGCAATAAAATAACATAACATAACATAACATAACATAACATAACATAACATAACATAACATAACATAACATAACATAACATAACATAACATAACATAACATAACATAACATAACATAACATAACATAACATAACATAACATAACATAACATAACATAACATAACATAACATAACATAACATAACATAACATAACATAACATAACATAACATAACATAACATAACATAACATAACATAACATAACATAACATAACATAACATAACATAACATAACATAACATAACATAACATAACATAACATAACATAACATAACATAACATAACATAACATAACATAACATAACATAACATAACATAACATAACATAACATAACATAACATAACATAACATAACATAACATAACATAACATAACATAACATAACATAACATAACATAACATAACATAACATAACATAACATAACATAACATAACATAACATAACATAACATAACATAACATAACATAACATAACATAACATAACATAAAATAATTAAATTAATGATCACATTATGTATATGTACATTATGTATAGGTGTACTCCTACTTTGAGTCGACTGAACAACAATGTACGAATAATCTGTATATAATAATTTTCCAATAAATATTAATTCATTAATTCTCAACGTGATCATTATGACCGAATTATAATTATTTAATTATAAATCTGTTCTCTAAATATTTAGCCAGTGTCTATTAAATGAATTCCTTAGTTTTGAAAGATTACACTAGATGGCAGTCGTTCGATAGTTCAAATTCCAAATTTTCTACTTGCCGCTAGGAAACCGATGTTCAATGTTTAGCTAAGACACAAAATTCGACATCTCTTTAGTTTTGCATTTAGCCAATAGAGGGATAATATTTTGGTTGGCAGTGCAATTCGATTTAATAAAATATGTTTTTATAATTTATTATAATTAATTAATTATTATAATAATTTGATAAAATTAAAGATTTATACAATTTTAATTATTTTTGAATTCATTTCATATTTAAATTTTAGTTATGGTGTTTATATCAGAATATAATAGATACAATTTTATGACCTGCTGTGTCCGAGCGGTTAAGAAGATGGAGTTGAAATCCCTTGGGCTCTACTTAGTAATTTACATAGGACTATTTTCTACTTTCTATATGTAAATACTGATTTATTTTTTTAAAAAAATAAAGCGCCATGTCTTATCAAATCAAATTAGAATAAAGCACCATCTGTTGACAAATCTTGTTACTATTTTACAAATAGAATTAGTGAAATAATTAACTATGTTCAATTTTTTTCGATTAAACGTCAAAATTTCACAATAATTTGTTTAAGATTAGAATTTTTAGCAAGATTATTTCCCTTAAAAATCACCTTAACTGACTCGAGTGAGTGTAAACAAAATTCCAACTATGGTAATGACCAATCCGAACGGTGATTTTTGACATTTAAAGACAGATGGCACTGCAAATGGTGTTGTCTTTGTTTTTTACATGTAATTTACGTTTTATGTAATTTACGTGGTTTTTTACATAATTTACATAGAAAATGTAAAAACTTTTATGTAAAATTCTAATAGTGGTTTCCTGCTAAACCAACAAAATCTTTATATGTAAGTTTACGTATAAAGTAAACATTTAGGCGGGTAATATTTTTCATCTATTTTCCATTATGAAAAAATACTGACAAAATAGTCAAGGCGGGTTAAAAAATATAATTTTTCTTAAAGTGCGAGTAAAGTGAAAAATATTTCCAGTACAAAAAATTTATTCAGTACTGAGTAAATTTTTATGGTTACTGAGAAAATAATTATAGTAGTACTGAAAAAATATATGAAAGAAGTATTTTTATTCAGTACTGGAGAAATATTTTATATATATATAAAGATGGATGATTTTTTATGGTTAGTTAATAATTTTAATATTTCGTTTTGTGCCATTCATTGTGAAAATAATTGAAATAATGAATAATTATGTTAAGTTTATTTTTTTAAAATTTACTGTTGTAGATTTAAAGTGTATTTTGTCTTTTTTTGAAAAACAAAAAAAAAATCGAAATTTATTGGGTATGTTACACGCATTTGTCAAAATAGATCCTTTATAAAAAAAAGAAAAAAGGAAAAAACGATCTCAGTCACTCTAATAGAATTTTTAATTTTTTTCTCGCTTTGGTTTTTTCAGTAAAAAATACTGACAATTTTTTTTTTCATAATGGAAATCAGCCTCTACAAGTCTGTGCTTCTAAATGGTGCAGTAGTTAAAGCTATGGCATTTGGAACAGGAGGTACCGAGGTTTAATCCCAATAGGGATAAAATTAAATAATAATTGTTTATCATCTGATTACGATCAGATGATTAAAATACATCTGATTGATAATGTGAATGTTTACAGAATTCATGGACCGCTATACAAAGTGCAGAAGGGTCTTCGTTAATCAGCCCCAAATTTTTTTTGAAAAAGTCTTTACTTCTATTATTAATTATTTATAGCTAGGTTAACAGACAACGTCGTAACGTTATTTATACCGGTTGATCGATACAAAATGTTCCTGGCACCGTGTTGCGAATTATTCGAATTATTAATTTTTATTATTAATACCGCAATAAAAAAAAATTTATAAATTATTAAATTTTTTTTATTGCGGTGTGACGATCATTGTATGGAATGACGAATATTTGTTTTTGGTTAAAAACGCCAACAACATTCCGCCCTGAAAACAAATTTCCCTTCCAATTATTTAGCTACCTACAGCTTAGTTTATGAATGTCTTGCTTTTTCTTTACTTTAGTGATAAGGCTTGTTTGCAAAAATAAAGATTAATTAAAATAAAGAAAGAACTTTTTTCTATAAATAAATATCTCATAATTTAAGAGAAGGTAAATTATAATTCCATATTCAGCTACGAGGAGGTATTGGAAACTTGAGAGGTCGTATCAAATGGCTTATTGTCTTTTCAAATGGCTTATGGCTTATTGGTTTGCTATTCGATGATATTCGATGTTTAGCTAAGACACAAAATTCGATATCTCTTTAGTTTTGCTTTAAGCCAATATATTTTTTTTGGTAGTGAAATTCGATTTAATAAAACTTATTAATTTATTAATTTTACAATTTTCACATTAAAATTTCAGATTTTCAATTTAATGAGCTTCTGTGCTAGAGCGATTAAGGAGATCGACTTGAAATCCATTGGAAGTCCGAGTGGTTCAGGAAATAGACTTGAAATCTATTGGATCCCACCCAGTAATTTTATAATACATAACGGTGTTTTGTATATTATATATGTAAAAACTGAATTCATGTAAAAAAGAACCACGCCATCTCTTATCAAATGTTATGATAAATAAAGCACCATCTGTTAAAAAATCTTCTTTAAAAAGAATTTGTGAAATAAGTAAATATGTTCAATTATTTTCGGCTATATACTAAATGTCAAAATGTTATAATAATTGGTTTCAGATTAGAATTTTTAACAGATTAATGGCGTTAAAAATCACTTTAACTGACTCGGGTGAATGTAAGCAAAATCTCTTTACAACTAATAACCTGGACCTGAAAGCGTTTTGATATTTCAAATACGCATTTATCTATATGTTAATGACCAAACCGAACGGCGATTTTTGACATTTAAAGACAGATGGCACTGCAAATGATGTTGTTTTCGTTTTTTACATGTTACTTAATTTGTATGTAATTTTTGTTTACAAATAAAATGTATAATTTACAAAGAAAATGTAAAAACTTTGTTACATTTAAAATCCCAACAGTGGTTTTCCACTAAACCACTATTTAAATTTTACGTGCAAAGTATGGTACCGGCGTTAAAACCCAATAGGGACCGAATTAATTTTTCATCATCTCATTACGATTGGTAAGTTGAATAGTGTGTAGAATTCATGGACCGACTCATCTTCCATGTCCGTACTGATATGGAGCTATGCAATGTGCAGAAGGTTCTACGTTAAGCAGGCCCAACAATTTTTGCAACAGTTTTATTACTATAAAATATAACTTCTATTATTAATTATTAATATCGTCGGGACGTTATTATTTCGATCTGATAAGTGACGTCAGTGAATAACCGGTTGAACGATAAACAGTGTGTCCCGTCAGTGACTGACACAATGGTACAGTTGGATTCCTTGGATTTGAAGATTTATTTACTTAAAAAGTATTTCAAATTTAAACAAAACTTTAAGAACTGAAATATTTTTAAGAAAATTTTTTGTTTCTGTATCATACATTTTTTCTTGAAAAGAGAGTTCAGACTCTTAGCTTTCAGAAAAGTTAACTATGTGTGTTATTTGTAAAATTATTTTATCTAAAAAAGTTAAAAGTTTCCAATAAAAATGTTGAATTTTCCTTATTAGATTGGAAATTAAAATAAATTTTGAATTTTCTCGAGATATTGATTTAATTTTAATACAAGGTGCTACGTTGGAAGGCCCCTCTTCAAATGCCTATAATTTGATAGTGGGGATTCACAGTGCGGTGGTTAAAGTAAAGTCGTCTTCGCTTTCGTACAGATCTTCTCAAAGAGAAAGAAAGAAACTGATCTGTATTGCATACATATTTGTTCTTTATAATAGACGCTGTACTCTGAGAAATCGCATTCGTGTTCTCGATATCCTTAGAACTCAAATAGTAGGAGAACCAGTTATAAGTCGAAAGATTTGATGACAAAAACATTTGTAAGTTTTACAACGATTGAAATCCAGATACTAGCACATTTATTGTCACCGTTCGACCTATAAATCTGGTGAGCTAGAACTATGGAGATTTATCGCCGTTACATGCTTAATCAAGCGGAGCAGTAATCTAGTGGGTTAATATGAATTACAGAGTACGTCATACTTGCATATTCTAAATGACAAAAAAATTTACTTTAAGAGGGACTAACTCTAACGCTGTTTTTTGGAAACTTGTTTTGAGGACAATAATTACCTTAGATTGTGGCCGACAACACTGTTTGATAATATTATTTAACAGATGTCACAAATAGTAAGCCATTGCATACACTATATTTGTGATCATTGAAGTAACCACGATCAGTCATATAAGTATTTGTCACAATATAAAAACAAGCTTGATTTGCTTCCCCCCAGAAAGAGAGTTACTTCACGGTAAAGGTAAGAGAATAAGGTAAATTTCATGTTGCTGTGAGAGAAAAACCTTGAATTACCGCCCAGGTGGCTCAGTGGTTAAAGCTGTGGCAGTTGGAGCGGGAGGTACCGGGTTCGAATCACGATAGGGGCAGGATGCAAAAGGGATTTTTCACCATCTGATTACGATGGGTGGTGTTAATGAACACATCTATGACCCCCTGTTGGAGTGCAGAACTCATGGGCCGACCCATCTTCCATGTCAGTACTATAGGCTGGCATGGAGCTATGCAATGTGCAGATGGTTCTACGAAAATTGGACCTATAGCCGTACGTCCTCGATTTGGCCGTTAAGGCGCAAAGTAGGACGTAACTAAGCGAACCGCAAAAAGCTGGGAGAGCCTTGAGCCCCAAAAAAGATAGCATAGAATAAAAATAAAAAAAAACACCTTGAATTCACAACCAATGCATTTTAACTGTGAGTCAGGTTTATATTCAAACTTACTTGAAACTTACTCAAAATATTTTTTAAAATAATATGAACCATGGGTCAATTGAAGTTGGACAGCGCTGACATTTAATTTTTTGTTCAGAATTTCTACGGCGGTGATCTGTGGTAGAAAACAAATGAGTTTGATAATTAAATAAATTCAGTCAACTGCTAATTATGACTATAATCTGAAATTAGTTTTTGTGCTAACGATTAATTATAATTTATAATTAAATAAAACAACAACAAAACAATATATTTTTTATTTAATTTTTGTTTTTAATTCATCATAATTATTTACGATATTCATTCTTATAAAATAATTTTTTTAGGTTTTCATTTGTTTTTGGTTTTTAATAAATTAATTTTAATTTTACATAAATAAATAATTAACAAACAAAAAATAGGAACATATATATGTTCGTTTATAGTAGAGATCAACCAATGATAAAACAATTAATATAATTTATTATAACAAATAATAATATTTAAATATGTGTATAATTTTAAATAGAATTTTAATTTTAATTAATAAAATGTTATTTGTTATAATATTAATTATAACAGATATGAACGTGTATGTGTGTGTATATATTATACTAATTTATTTATTTATTTATATTAATTTATTGTGTTATTTAATTAGATTATTTACAAATTTGAGATTAGTTAGTTTAATATTTTTAATTAATTAATTATAATTTATATATTTATTTATAATTAATGTTGAATGATGCTACATCAAATGTTATTTTACCCCTAAATTTTATTTATCGTTAGGTTGGTAATTATAGGAAAGATAATTAATGTAATTAAGAAAAAAATTAAATTAAATTAAATAAGTTTGAGTAGAGAAGCGTTTTAGGTCTTAAATAAATCTTAATGTATTGATTTATGCAAGTCGAAGTTTATTTATCACCATGAGATTGGTGAAAGGACTTCACCATAAGATTGGTGAATAAATCTGAGTGTCAAGATCTGTTTCTCTGACTATTACCAATTTCGATCAATGGCACGCGGGCTGACTGACCAGCACCTCGGGTATTATGAAGAAGTGGATATTTTTTGCAAAAACGAGAAAAAAGTGACCAACGATAGACTGGTTAGTCCCGTGGATTAACTTAAAGTTTTTATACTGCAGATCGAGGACGAAATATATAAATACAACTTACTATAAATACGCCAGCCTACAGATAAGCCAGTTTGTTTGCCTTTTAGCTAAATTATTTTCTCGAAATTAATGTCAGCAAATGACATCTGTCTATTACTGACATTAATTTGAGCTCGGTGGCAAACTACCCTGAAATTGCTGAAGCTTATTATGAAAGTACAAAGCATCAAAGAATTGTTTTTTTTATAATTGAATCCAGAATTCTGTTAGATGGTAAGATACTGTGTATGGCTCAAATGGTGATCTTGACGATGTCGATAGGTAGCAACAAGACGATAGCAAATAGACTATTCAACTAAAGTATTATTACGCGAGAAAACACCGGGAGGCATCATATAGCAAAACAGTGAAAGCTAACTTATGAGATGTAAAATATGTTTGGTGGAATAGAGGAACAATTATGCCAGGAAGTTATCCCAAATTAAGGCGAATGTAGTGGTGTATGCCACCGGAGTTATGAACTTGGCCCATTTTGGCTATCACGCATAATTATTATCCCAACTGGCAATAAAGATTTAAACTATGGCTATGGTGGTCTTGTGTGGTAAGAATTCCAGTACAGTCAGCTAAAACTATCCTGATTTTCATTGCAATATAGCTGACGTTAGTATGAGTGATTTCAGTTATTCACTTGCTCTATAGTTTGAGATCGTTACAAACCGAACATTATAAAACAAAGAGGTTACAGTAAAACAGCTTAAATGAGAATTACAGTCTGTACAGTATGTACAGAATTACAGTCCAATACTACTTCTCGAAACTTTTTCGAGCGTAATCGCTTAGATTCTGCCCTCATATAGACTTTACTCCGAATTCGCTAATCAGTTGTAATGCACTCACATAAACTGAGTGATTGAGCTAAGAGTTCACTACCATTTGTCCATTGATTATATTTGTAAAAGTCTTCGAGAGTTAGAATAATATTTTAAACAATTAAATTCAAGCCATTGGGCAATATGATCGTTCATGAAGGCTAAACTGATCACTGGTTCTGTTTGTATCTGCTAGTTCCGCATAATACAAGTTTCCTTTTAAGACTCTTCGCCTTCACTAAAAAGTGAGTCACATTATCAAGCAAGCAACTCGCAGTTGACTCGTTTCTAAACACTGGATGTATCAACGTGTTTTGGGTGATTATTTTCACGAAAGGCTTATTCCTACACAGTAAAAAATTTCCATTGAATTTTACACGCTTTTAACAGTGGGCAAATTTGCCTAGTCTTTTCATGTAATTTTAAATGGGTTTTTAAAATTACCATTTACAATTAAAACTAATTGTTTTAACACGTATACTACATTACATGTTTAAATGATTAATAACAGGAAATGTCCGTAATATAACTTAACAAAAAATTTAAAAATCATTATTTCATCTAAAATTGCATTGTTTAGTCTGTAAATGTTCGCACTATGATTCAGCAATTATGCTTAAGAAATGTGAATATAAGTAATTCACTTGTAAAATTACATTCCTAAATTCGTAAATTTTCATATAAATTTAAATTTAGTTTAAAATTGCATAGTATAGTATGTAAATTTCCATAGAATGGTCGACATTATTATCCTTCATAAATGTGAAAATGAATAACTCGCTTGTAAAATTGCATTGCTAAATCTGTAAATTTTCATACCAAAGCTAGTCAACGTAAACCTTTTTTTGACAATTACGAACCCAAAATGTAAAATTAAACAAACTTTCAGATTTCGTTAAACAATTATATATTTATTTAAAATTCTTTTCATGAGAAATATAATAAAAAATTTATATGTACATGTATATACAATATACATGCATATTATATGAAGTTATAAATAAAAAATTATAAATTATAATTATTCAGATTGGCCACGCAATTCAAGGCCACGCAAATTTCAATTTTCAATTTGTCAAAACAAATTTAAAATACATTAAATTTATACTATTTCTTTTATAAAATTTATGATTTTTGCCTTATAATTTGATTTTTAGATCTGGAGTAGTCTGTATTTTAATTAAGGCATACTCTCCAAAGTTTGAGATAGCTCGGAGGAATATTCTCGCCAAAAAATATAAAAACATCGGTGTCGTCTACTTCGGTTCCATCAAATTCCAGTACCAGCTTCGACCCTTGAATGCCTGCAGCATTTGCTAAAATAAAAGAATAAACTTAAAATACTAAATATTTAATTTGAATATTTCTATATTTACCTTTTTGGATTTTAGGAAAGAAGTATTCAGAACTCCGCGATATCTAATTTGGTTCACTTATCGTATTCACACTCGGGTTGTTTAATTTTTTTTCCTTATTAAATTCGTATTCGTCGTGTCTAAATTTGTAGGGAAACACTCGTTTTTTAAAGTAAATTTTAATAATTATTAGTATATATACATACCCGTTCAACTCAAATCACTTTCACGTTAACTTATAAAATTTATTAATTTATTTAATAATGTAAAATTGATTTACAAAAATACTATAATTTTTATTTTAATTAGAAACGACATACAACATGTCTGCATTCCGTAAAAAATATATGAGTAATGAAATGATGAATGTGCTTGAGCGCATCATTTTCGTTATATTTCGGAATTTTTTCAACGAATGTGCATTGTAACATGCAATACTATGTAAAATTGAATACTTATTCTATGATTATTAAATTTTTATGGTAAAATTACATGAAATATCATTTAGTATAAAACAGATTATTTTTCTAACAGGAATTTGAACATTTGTTTTGTAGGTGAAATTATAAATAACAAACCTTATTTAATAATGCGTCTCAAAACCAATATATTCACAATTTTTTGATGTGATTTTCAATTGGAACTTTAAATTACTACAAAAAGCGTGTAATTTTATGTCCAAAACATTTCAATTCTAATTTGTTATGAAAATTTACAATAAAAATGGATTATTGAACTATATTTCATGTAAAATTTAGTAAATTGTGTAATTATACAATATTTTTGTATTTGTATCAACAAAAGCATGTAAAAATTGCATTTAAAATTCAATTTTTTTTTTACTGTGTAACCAATTCGTTATTTCCAAATTAAACATCCTTAAAAAATAAGAAGTTTGATCAATACTTGACCATTATAGTTATATGACTCAATACCAAAACGATTTAAGATTGAAAAAATCGGTGGAATAAATACATACCTCCAGAACCTACGTCTGAAAATACCGTGAACCTTAATACGGGAAGATATGTACTGAATCTACACACATGGCTCGACAAGTACAGAAAATGGATTGAAGTTACCGTCTATAACGAAACAATCGTGTCCATCCAAAATTTCGGAATTTCGGTTATGTTTTATATTCAAACAGATGACACAAGAGATTAACCAGCGCACTAATCAAGTCTGCCTGTTGAGATGTGACATGAAGTGTCCTAGTTGAGAAAGTTGATTGGCTTACGAGAAACATCTCACATGACCGCGTGCAAATCACTGCTATATTGTTTAGAAACATCATTGCACGCAAAATACCATAACAGAAAACATTGAGAGTTCGTTCTAGGTGCACAAATAACTGGTCGAACACCATATCGAATCAGAAACTTCTAATAGAATTACGAAGTGATTTACACTGAGATTTAACATTCTAGCGACATAATCTAAAAATCGCAAGAATAGAGTTTACAAGGCAAAAAAGCGGAAAGGCACACCGAATCATTTTCAGAAAAGATTTTCAGTAAAAGAAAATTTTAGCACCATCCCATATGATAGACTTATAAACTTGAATGCAACAGCAATCTAAGGTATACGGTTGGTTATTATGAGCTTCCAAAGCATATTATTCCAAGAATAGTAGAGACGTAAAGATTACTATTGGCAATCGTAATCCTACGTAGATGAAAAATGACAATGATGAACCAACCATACCGATGAAAATGCATATAGGTTGATGAGTGGTGTATGAATACTAAACGTATTGGTGTATGAATACTAGACGAATATTGTCACATTAATGAAGGCGAACCTCTAAAAATGAAACGCCCAAAAAATACCCTCTCCAAGTCGTTTAAATAACCCAGGGCTATGCCAAAGTGGAAAAAATGAATCAAGTTTGTTCACTTATGGTGTTTAGACCCAGTCGTTGCATCAGCAATTAATCGACAATTAGTTGAAGTAAATGATCACAGTCAAAACGATATTTGTTACGTGTTATGTTGATGATTTGTTATGTTCAAAAAGCTCGTTGAATTTGAGCATTGCCACCAAAGTCAAGATTGGGAGGCTCGGTGAATTTAAACAATTTATAGTGATTCAAAGTATATGACAATGACAAACTGAGCTTAAGTAGTACTGCAACAGTATAGTTATGCCTTTCAATTATTTAATGAAGGAGTCGAGTTCTTTCCACTCTCGGAGATATGTCTAAAGGTACATGGTTGTTATAGATTTTTATTTAAATATGAACATTCAAATATCATTTATGCTCAATGTTACTGCTCGTGTTGATCGAGTGTCAATAGTTCAAGATAAGGGCTGCTAATACGTTCGATAAGCCATTGACTAGTGCAGGTTGTTCAATCTAACGAAAGAACGTTCATGTACAAATTTATTTCTTGAACGCTTGCTATAAATTGTTACAGAGTTTATTTAAAACAAAATGCCTAGAAGAACTTCCTAAACATTGAATTTTGTGAAAAAAACTCTGTCGTCGTATGTGATTTCATGAACGAGGATAATTTTTAAACCCTTAAATAATTGGGGTAGATTTGTCCCCATCAGCTTCAAAGGTTGAGGTTGTTAATTGTATATTTTATGAGGCTATTTGACAAAATAGTTACATGACGTATCATACCTAGATCTTTGATCAGAGCCCATTTTTAATTCGTAATCCATATAATTGCCGATATTAAGGTTATCAGTCAAAATAATCACGGTTCATTTCCAAAAGCCATATACATATAGCTTATTGTACACAGAATTAAAATACATTTTAAATGATATATCACAAGACCTACAGTATAATTTTAAAATATTACCCCCCACCTCTGAAGCTGAGGGAGACAAATCTACGCCTTTGACTTTAATATATCGAATAATTCCTCTACAAAATCAAATATCTATCATGCTAATGGTTTTCGATGAAGAAGCCACCCAAAATTTTTCCATTGAAAAGGTGATGCGTATATATCCGACTAACGTCACGTGACGACTGGGATAGTCGGCAAACACAACAAATCTTGATAAAATTCATTAAAACATCGAACTCTCTTGAGCTTTGGACGTTCGTACTGCTTTACCTTATTTCTTAAAGCTTGCAAATTATGTCAATAATCGACAGTTTAACTTTTTCAATCACTTCGCCTGTTAAACCATACAAACTCCCGCTCTTTATTAAAGGTCCTCCTCATTGTTTGATATTTACACCAGGGTGATTTTCCTCATCAAACCAATGATTTTCGGATTTCTCTTATTTCAAAACAAAAAAAAAGTAAACAGTTTGTGTGACAAACGCAATTTCGTTTAAGCACAATATATAGATGTGCAGCTGACGTAATGAAAGAATAGTATCCGGGCATCTGTACTACTAACATTGTTTCGAACAGTGGAAGGTGGCAAACTTCATAAATTGCCACATAAAGCTAAAAATGAGAATCGATATGAAGTGAATCATAAATCTGAAGACAAATCTCTAGAGCTAAGTCCAAGTAATACCACCTCGAAGACTGAAATACTGAGGAAAAGAAACCTTACATAACATTTCTGCTATATATCATTAGGGGGCGTCATTCAATAAAGAGATTTTGACCTCCCGAAATGTAGGCTACAGGTATGACCGTACGCCTGAAACTTTTGTCGAATTAAAAAACGTGTCTACTGACACTTGACGCATCGATATCATCATATACGACAGGCTGCGACTCACCAATCCGACATTATCTTAATGACGATGAATTGGATATAGTTTTACCATTATTTGTGACGTCGGACGAGAAGTATTTATTCACTGATACTATCTACGACTCAAACCTGAGCCAAATTTGCCAAATAAAAAATAGTTTAGATAGAACACTAGACTCAATTTTTACAAACGAACGAAGAGAGCGAGAATAACAATAAAAATACTAGTCACAATCTCTTAATATGTACATCTGTGTAAAATGACAGTAACGCAGTCACAATGCTGTGTCAAAGTTGAGAACAGGCTATCGAGAATTTTTGCAATTACTTCTGGTGTTCGACAAGGAGATGCGCTGTCCCCGATACTTTTTAATCTCATGTTGGAATACATCCTTCGTAAAAGTGCAACACCTCAGGACAATATCTTATTCCGACAATCCAATCAACTTCTTGCGTATGCAGATGATATCTGTGTGATTGGATTAAATGGCAACGGAGTGAAAGAGATACTTGATCCACTGGAACAGTTTTCAGCTTCCGTTGGTCTCAAAATCAATGACTCCAAAACCAAATATCTGATATCTGGTTTTCGAGACCAAGACGCAATTGATTTCAGTAGTGGAAACCACACGTTTGAAGGAGTGATGAGATTCAAGTATCTTGGATCTCTCATTACTCACGATAATAGTGTGGGCGAGGATATCAAGGTCCGCCTTGCCGCTAGCAATCGGGCTTTGTATCCTCTACGTCCACTGCTGAAATCAAAATATCTTGCAAATAAGGATAAGCTGAAACTGTACAGAGTGTTGATCAGACCCGTTGTCATGTATGGATGTGAGAGTTGGACCTTGACGGATGAGTACGAAAGATAGCTTCTAACATTCGAGAGAAGAATCATGCGTGTGATATATGGCCCAAAACGCGACGTTGATGGCACATACCGAGTTTTATTCAATCACGAGATCAGGAATTTAATGCAAATTCCTGATATCGTGCATGAAATCAAAGGACAGCGAATACGCTGGCTCGGTCACGTTCTGCGTGCTGATCCAAAACGAATGATACAGCGATCTTTAAAGGGAGAACCGCCTTTCGGTAGGCGAAGAGGTCGCTGTCGGCGACGATGGCTCCACGGCGTAGAGAGCGATCTGGCATCTTCAAACTGCCTACAACGGTTTGAAGAGCTGGCTCGTGATCGAAACCGATGGAGCCAGATAGTTGACACGGTACGGGCCAATTATGGCCTGTAAATAAAAAAAAAAAAAATAAAAAAAAAAAAGTCACAATCTTTATCAATAAATTGAACGTGTTGACTGGATGAAAGAACTACACAGCAACAATAAAGAAGCAAATTTAAACAAATTATGGATTATAGAGGTATATGTCGCTACCACTGCAATAAAACTTAACAAATGTCCACTATAGTAGGCAACCTGAAGTGCCACATATTACAATAAAAAAAATAGAGAAGGCTCTGAAAATATTCTGGGATGGTTCGATACCGACCAAATACTTGCTTTATTCTTCAAAAATTACACCAGTTTGGAACTAGTTCTTTGCATGCAGTTCAACTAGTCACTGAGGTTGGAAGAATTTCCATAAAACATAGAAAATTACTAGAATAACCCCATTATTCAAAACTGGGGCTAGAAGTGTTCTCTCATGTTATAGAGGTATAACGTCGATTTCCCAAACTAATTGAACTTGTAGTATTGAATTTCTTCAAAGAAGTGGTGCCTTCCGCAAGTTGACGTGGTGTACACCAACTTGGCCAATGTTTTTGACTCGTTTGGCCATTGTAAAGCACTAAAATGGTTTTACTCTCAATGCATGGTTTAAACTGCATGGTTTAAGCTGCTACAGAAAGTATCTGAGATCTAACGACCTAATTCTTATTTTCGTTGAAAATATTAACAGTATATGAAACACATAGAACAATGTGATGCTAGATCTAATTCCATATTTAGCATCGGGAGACAAGCATCTGGATTCTGTACTTCGCTAAGGTGTGGTCACAATTGGAATATTCGGTTACCGATTGGAATTCGTTCTATGATATCTGTAAACTAGAGGGTAGACAGAAAAAGAAGGGAAATAGGGACGGTTAACCCTAAATTTGAAAATGCGGTTGGGAGTATGATCACAAATCACCGTACCATGAAAACCTGCGGCATTTACCACCATATCTGGATGGCTGTAAGACCTTAAGCAAAGCAACTCTGGAAAATAGAGGCTAAAAGCTTGCTTGAAGTATTCGTTTATCGGTAAAATTTTATTAGGTCACATTTAAGTATCGTCAATAATCGAAAATTTTGCAATAAAAGACAACTGGTATGCTGACTGGTAAGCTCTTATGCAGAAACTGGTATGATACCCCTTCTTTAAAATTGGGAATACCGTGGCCTCTTTCTATTCTTTGGGTATAACTTCATTTTGCCATAACAATCGTAGATAAGGTCGAACAGACAGATCGACAAAGTAAGCCATCTGTATATCAAGAGCTATGATGTTATGCAATTAACTCCAGATGAACGATTTTTTTAAATCTTAGAATGACCCTGGTGTTATTGTACTTTTAACCGCTCAGACAATTCGCGGTTCATCTGTCTACAAATTCGTTTAGTTGTCCTATGAACAAATACCTATTTCATCATATTTTGTTGCTCAACAGCAAGGCGACACTCTATTTCTGGGCTAAGTTTTCACTATACCAAGAGTGTGCTGGGCGGCATCGACAACCAAAGTTTGCAATACTTTCCAGACAGTGTTCACTTAAGACTGGTAATTAAATCGTAGAACGCTGTTGCTGACAATAAATTGATATTTTATCGCGTTTCTTCATTTCGCCCTCCCTGACATGTACGAAACTTTCTGGCGTAGCTTAGCAGATAAGGGCCACTGGAATGTTTTACATGGATGTTTTTATGAGTAAAGAAAGTACTTGCCAATTTCCATCATTCGATTTTCATTTTCGGTCGCAGTTTCGTGTCGGGAGTATGGACTTATATTATTACAAAAGTCTGTCTCATTTTTCCCAGCTCTAGCATTAAAGCCGCCAATCACCAATCTCACATCATGCTCAGGTATAGATCCCAAAAGATTATACAAACTTGGCTAGCATCACTGAGCGAATGTGAACATACAATTGACAGGTTGGCTAGTCGATTATTAACTGTTTGAAGTACAACACAACCTTTTATATCTGTGGCCCAATGAGGAGTCCAACCTCAAATTTTTTTCGAGGTCATCTCTACTGTGTAAAGTTGAGACACATGGTGTCCACTATAAGAAGTTCGATGTTATATTGTGGCGGTACTCGATTTTGTTTGTTTTTATGGATCCAACTAGATTAAGTCACCTCCTACCAAAGCTCTGGTTACTTTGACGGTTAGTTGAGATTTCTTAGGTACCTTGTGTAACGCTTTAAGCTGGTCTACTCAATTCAAAAAATTATTAATTTTGTTATCTACTTTCAACAATTGTTTTAATCATTTTATTTTATTAATTTAGTTTTTTCAAGAAAGCAGTATTCGTGCAATAAAATCTGGGTGCAAATATTTTTTTTTTTTAAAAAATGTCTTTCTCTAATTAAGTGTCGAAAAGTTCGTGGTTCATAATTTTAACTAAAAAGCTCTTACGTGTTATATTATAATTGCGAGAGTTAATTCATATGAGTAGTTAGAGAAAGGGTTAAGAGATCTTAAAGGAATAATAAATTTGAGTGTTTATGTGTGTTGTGTCTTTATGTGTAGTCTCAACTATACATATATAGAAAATATATCCTTAGACTTGAGTAATTCTAAATCCTAAATTTTATGTACTTACATAATTTAATTAATAGTGTTTTGGTTTTAAAAATTACATTAAACATAAAAATAATTTTAATCGACTTAACGATATTAATTAATCGACTACCTAAGGTTTGTTTAGAGTTCTAATTAATTAGAATAAAAAGTGTTCGTTTGGTAATCTCCGTTCCTGGATTAGGAACGACATGAGGTGGGTAGAATATATATATATATATATATATATATATATATATATATATATATATATATATATATATATATATATATATATATACATATATATATATATATATATATATATATATATATACATATATATATATATATATATATATATATATATATATATGTATATATATAAATATATATTGTATGTGATTTGGGTGTTGTGAGGCGTCAGTATGTGAGGTGTGAAAAAATGTATTTTGCAGTCTTACTAATATCGTTTCTGATGAATTAATTTGCAATTATAATAATTAAAACAAAAGAAATATACAATTTTTTTTTTGTCTTAATTCGATGATGTAAACGTCTTTGAAAATTTATCATCAGCATTACGGATTGTTAAAATATTAGCCTCATTTGGTAGTGATGAATGATTTAATATTTTTTCGGTTTCGTGACGACTATTAGCCATAATACGTCGAATTGATGGGGCGCAATGAGTCCGTCATAGTCGTGACTCTTGCGCTTGTTCCCGTCATATTTGAGGATGTTCGCTAACATGTAGCTGATCTTGTTCCGAACGCGTTGGTAGCGGTAATGTATTTGTTTGGTAATACTAAAACGATAAACAGAATATGATATATATGTATGTATGTAATCGGCATATAATATGTATAGAATGACTTACACCAACACGGCCATTATCGTAGTCGCGACACGCAGTCACCGGCATTTTTGAATTCACTTTCATCGGATTCGATGATTTCGGTTGGTTTTGTGATTGATCGGTTTTAAAACAAAATTCGACAAGTGCGACTGCTAGGGCGACAAGCAGTCCACCGATTAGTATATAAAATATACCAGCGACATTGCTCAGCGACAATTCATTTCGCGATGCATCTTGTTTATCGCTGTGTTTACACTCGGTACGATCGTACCACCATTTGTTCATCAATTTTGTTAGTTCGCCATTTTCTTTGAGCGACAGGACGGCTAAATTGATTGGATCGCGAAGCGGCGAACCGAGCGGTGTTGCAACACCAAATCCTTTTGCATCCAAATTGCGACCAACCTTCATTGTGTCGCACGGTTCACGTTCGTTTGTGTAATCGTTTTTCGGCGACTCAATCAATAATGCATATTTACCTTTTGATGTGCGCACCCGGCGTATACCTTCGTCGTAGGTGCGCACAAATACATGCTTCCGTGAATTCATGTACTCCCACATTTTGCTGTACAGCGTGATTTGTGATTTCTGTATACAGTGCGTACAATAACATAAATTATATCTTATATTTATCGAAACACTATATATTATATAGATACATACCCTAAAGAAATCCCATGTCGAACCATGATACAATGTTCCATATTGTACTTCAGTCTGGGACGCCAACTCTTCGGGTGAATTTATCGGTGTAACCATGCGTTCGACCGTTAAGAAGGCTGCCAAATTGGCAGTGTACGATGATATCAGAATCAATGTGAAGAACCACCAAACCGAACCAACAATTCGACCCGATATCGAACGTGGTGATATATCGCAACCCTGTTGCATAAACGCACCCAGCGCAAACCAAAAGGAATTAAATATACTGAACTCGTTAACGACAGTGGTTGGGTCGCTGACACCTCGTGCTGCTGTTCCCGGTATTGTTTCGCGATGGTGTTCGGCTAAATATGATAAAATAAAAATATTTATATTGATTTCGTATACTTTGTGTCAATTTATAATTACCTGCACTTTGGACGATTCGCCATT
The DNA here is from genome assembly GCA_963932295.1 of Tipula lateralis. Classification (NCBI taxonomy): domain Eukaryota; kingdom Metazoa; phylum Arthropoda; class Insecta; order Diptera; family Tipulidae; genus Tipula; species Tipula lateralis. The sequence goes on from OZ010738.1 coordinate 50,133,227, forward strand.
CGTATGGTGAAAATCGGGATACGATGAAGAGAACAATGCTAACACCGACATAGCTGAATATGACGCAAACCTGAAAAAAATTTAAAGTGAAAATTTAATGAATTATATGTTGTAAATTTAAGATCAGAATATTGGACATCCTTTGTCCTTGGTTGACCCTAATGATTCGAGTGTGAATTCCCGCAATCCATGAAAGTTCAAAGCGTGAGGCGAACTGACGTATGTAATCGGAGTTTAGTAAATTATAATTAATGATTTTCGGGTGAGCCCAGCGATGAATGGTTTAAAGGCCATCTTGCAGAATGAATCTGTATCACTGCGTGTACTACGATTAGTAAACGCAGCCATTAAGGACTTCCTATACGGAAACCAAATTTGTCTTAACTAATCAAAGTATTAACCCTTTTCCTTCTGCGGCTCAAACTATATTATACACCAATAAAAACGGCCTTTAAAACATTTTCTGTACGCGTTTTCTAAATATTTAAGGCATTGGATTATTTGAAAGAGAGCAGCGTTGAGTGTTTTTATGGAGGAGTCGCAGTTAGCGGAATATGGTAAGACTGTGATTGAAGAGATTAAAGTTGGAGCTAAAGAAATAAATGTAGTGAGCTCCAAAAAACTTGAATCAGTAGAAAACGGATTCTCGGATTGGAGACCCTCAACTAGAAATAGTTTTAATGGCAGTAAAAGGTTATTCCGTATTCACACGCAATCTGGGGAAGTACAGACACAAATGGAAGAGGTATGTTACTTCTTGTATGTTAATTTATTAAAGGTAGCGTATACTGAACTGATACGATCCAGGACTATTCGTTTTCTGACCACTATTATTTTTAGTATACATTGGGTACAAAAGTATACAGAAATCAATTTTTTAGTTAAAGGAGAGAAACCATAGTCTGAGCCGGTCCCAAAACCACGGATATCAGTACAAGAACTTGATGAATTGATAGACAACTTAACGGAAACTCAAGGAATTTATGGCTATTAACTGCGCTCAAAGCACACCTTTGCTAAAGTCTCGGTCACCGTGGTAGTCAAAAAAACTCCAGACTATCCAATGAAAATTCTAGAGCAGTTTCAAAGAAAGCAAGGAGATAAATGCTGCTTAAAATCTTAAAATCGTACAAAAAGAGAAGACCGCCACCCTACAAGTATCCTGGACCACAACCAGTAATAACACATTGGGACTATAACTAGAACCCTCTTTTGTAAAGGGTGCTCAGCAGCTATACCGAGAAAGCCACAGATTAATACAACTGCAAGTATCGCATGTCTTGAGCTCAATCAAATCCCAAACAAGTGGAATGCAGTGAATGTAATTTTCATACGTAAGGCAAGAAAAAGTGCTTCTCGCAATCCTAAGGACCTTAGACCTATAGTCTATAGTCTAGTATAATCTGAAAAAAGAGAGATAGAAATTTATATTACAGACTCGACCGTGCCGAGTAGTTGACAACATTTCAGAACGCATACTGCTAAGGTAAAGGTCTCCAGTCAAATGTTAAGTGAGAAGATCGTGAACGAGTTGTGACTGAAGAATACCGATAGGTGGAGGTTATTCCAACCTTCTCTCGAATTACGCCAATAAAGTTTATAAATGGAGTCTTGGGAGTTTTGAGATTGGAAGATTGAGCTGAGATAAAAGAGATTGACTACCCAGCACCTAACATTTCAAAAGACATCATATTTCCTAGATGTTTAAAGTAAAAATTAAAGTTAATGTGTTAGAAATTATGGTACTACAATCAGAGTATAATTGTGAATAATTGTCATGAGATTTTGGCTCTGTCGTTGAATGTACAAGATAACCATGATTACCGTATTGAGGGTAATTGAAAATCGATTACCCGGCAGAAATCAAAGCGCACGAGTTATAGGATGCTTCGGTTGCTGAATAATAAAGCAAAACAAAATTTGCCAATAGAAAGGCTATACTAAAAGAACAGAATCACGGATTGAAATGAGTAGTGAACTTTGAACTTCCACAAGCCTGTAAAATATCTTCTTCTTTATAGTTCGAACAAATTTGTTTTAAGTGACAAGAGACAATGCATTGATCAGGTAACATACACAATTAGCCAGTTTAAATGTTAATCTGACGTATAAATGTGAACTATGAGTTATAGAGAGTAATATAAGAGACAGATATTAGGAAAAATCAACGTTTTACTAAGCAAGTGAGTGATCGACGGTTTAATTTAACAAACAAATGAAATATTTGAGAGGAACACTCATCCAGCTGGAATGGATTGATTTTATTTTGAACATGGGTGCTGCAGTAGTTCGAATCACTTACCTTACAATTTTACTTTGTTCGTGGAGTAAGTGGACTATTCAAAGGGTCTAAGGTCCTTATTATGATAGTGTTCCTGAGCGGAACATAAATTTGGACATTTCGAGAAGGCATATATTCACCACTCAGCGAAAAGAGTTGGTTGCTTGAATTACGGAACAACATAAATTGGAAGTAGATTTTTCGTACAAAACCATTTATATGAACATAAAAATGCATCAAGAACATATAGTTGTTTGATGTGGAGTTTGGATTGTAGACTTCATTAGAAATTTACTTCATAAATGTCTCATCAAGCAATATAGTGCTCACGATAATGACATAATAATATTTGCGTGAAGTTCCTCCTAAACTATCCTAAAAATACAACAACAAAAACTAGGATTTTTTTAGGAAGAACTTCACCATGCTTCAGGAAAACCGGGAATTTCTAATGATGATATTTTTCTAGTAGATTAGATCCCTAGTAATGTAAAAACAATCTAGGATTTTGGTCCCGGTTTTCCTGAAGCATGGAAAGTACCTATGGTACGAATCAATACAAAATATCTTTTGTTTGTTAATATGAAGTTATACAAATACAAATAAACAAATAAATTGTTGTTGTAAGTTTAGGAAAAGTTAGGAAAAACTTCACTCTCATATAATAATCCAGTTTTTGTTCCTAAATTTAAATAGGCGGATGTAGAGAGACATGTTGTTTCAACAAGACTCTGCGATACAGTTAAAAAAATTAGTCAATTACTGTATGAGTCATTTTCTAGTTGTATATGGGGAAACTTGAACATTGTATCATGTATGTGATGACTAAGGTAGCACTAAAAACCGTATTTCTTCATACTTATGTGTCAGCCGAAAACTTAATATCACATAATCAATATTTATAGCAGTCCCAACAAATTGTGTATCAAGACATCTTCAACAATATCAGCCCACCAAGGAAGGTTGTTGATCATGATCATTGTAATGAATGTTTAATAGATCTACCCTTCCTCTAGATCTGTGCAAAATGTTATGAATATGTCATGCGGATCCCATAGTTTGTAAAGCATTAAGATTGTGTCTTCGAGAATTCAGCTTTCTTATACATCAAACTTCACTCTTCATAATATATCTGTTAAGTTATGGCTTTGAACATTATTCAAGTTATGATTTTTTATTAGGTATAACCTTTCTCTATACCTGTGCAGAATATTAAGAATGTGTGAAGGGGATCTCGAAGTCTATATGGCGTTAAGATTGTGTCTCCGATGAATACTCATTTCGTAAATTTTAAAGTTCACTCATATCTCGAAAGTTACCGTATTGAACATGATTCTAGTTATAATTTTTGATTAGCTATAGTGGTCTTCAACATCTGTGCAAAATATTAAGAATGTGCGAAGGGGATTTCAAAGTCCGCATGGCGTTAAGGTCGTGCCTCCGAGAAATACTCATTTCTTATATATCAAAATTCACTCATGCATATATCGCGAAAGTTAGGGTATTGAACATTATTCTAGTTATGATTTTGTGTTAGTTCTAGCGTACCTCTACATCTGTACAAAATATTAAGAACATGTGAAGGGGATTTCATAGTCTGTATGGCGTTAAGATTGTGTCTTCGAGAAATACTCTTTTCTTACATATCAAAGTTGACTCATCTGCATAAATCTCAAAAATTAGGGTGTTGAACATGGTTCTAGTTATGATTATTACTTAGGTCTAGCACTCCTCTAGCCCTTAGGTCTCGTGAAGGAGATTTCTTAGTCTGTATGGCGTTAAGATTGTGTCTCCGAGAAATACTCATTTCTTGTATAGCAAAATTCACTCATTAGCATATATCTCGAAAGTTAGAGTATTGAACATGATTCTTATTATGATTTTTGATTAGGTCTAGTTTTGTTCTACATCTGTGCAAAATATTAAGAATGTGTGAAGGGAATCTCGTAGTCTGTATGGTGTTAAAGTTGTGTCTCCAAGAAATACTCATTTCTTATATATCAAAGTAGACTCATCTTCATATATCTCGAAAGTTAGGATATTGGACATAATTCAAGTTATAATTTTCTAGTAGGTCTAGCTTTGTTCTACAAATTGTGCAAAATATTAAGAATGTGTGAAGGGGATCTCGTAGTCTGTATGGTGTTAAAGTTGTGTCACCAAGAAATACTCATTTCTTATATACCGAAGTTCACTCATCTGCATATATCTTCAAAGTTAGGGTGTTGGACATGATTCTAGTTATTATTTTTGATTAGGTCTAGTTTTGTTCTATATCTGTGCCAAATATCAAGAATGTGTCAAGGGAGTTTCATAGTATAGCATTAAGATTTCTTATATTTATTTTATTTCAAAGTACACTCTCCTGCATATATCTCATAAGTTTAAGTATTGAACATGATTCTAGTTATGATTTTTCATTAGAACTAGCGCATTTCTACATCTATACAAAATATTAAGAATGTGTGAAGGAGATTTCCTAGTCTGTATGGCGTTAAGATTGTGTCTCCGAGAAATACTCATTTCTTGTATAGCAAAATTCACTCATAAGCATATATCTCGAAAGTTAGGGTATTGAATATGATTCTGATTATGATTTTTGATTAGGTCTAGCCTTGTTTTATATCTGTGCAAAATATTAAGAATGCGTGAAGGGGATCGCATAGTCTGTATGGCATTCAGTTTCAGTCATCGAGAAATACTCATTTCTTATATAGCAAAGTTCACTCTTCTGCATATATCTCGAAAGAGTGTTGATTATGATTCTATTTGTGATTTTGTATTATATTTTAGCTTTCTCCAGAGGAATTGTGGGCTAACTTCACAAATTTCATTGTATCACCTCAGCAACATTTATGTGGAAAAGTGTTGGAAAATTTGGACAAAGTGTTTAAGTGACAGCTAAGCGAACCAGTTAAGTAAAGGTATTTAAATAGTCCTTTAAGGTATCGTATACAACAATCTAGGTGCTTTATGCTTTTATCGAACCTATGTTATAATTGTATACATTATTAGACGTGAAAAGGCGACTCCAAACGAGTTGAGAGCACTTCGATGCCATTACACAGATTGGACAGATAAATTCAACTCATTTTTAATTCAATATCTATAATGGAAAATTCCAACTTAATTACATGTTTGTGTATATATGGAATGGTAATCGGCGCTAATAAAGTGTATATATTCGATTTAGTGCGGTGTTCCCATTTACACCCATATATTAGTTTGGTTGAATAATTCAACGTCGATTACTTATATATTTGTTGAAATTATATCGTTTGTATGGATCTCAAAAATCAATTTTTTTTTATATTTATTTATTGTTGAGCATGGGTTTGGGTTCTGGTCACATCAATCTAGGTTAAAGATATATATTGATTTATCGTCTATAAACATACCACATACTCGTAATATGTACACACATTTCACACATCATTTATTTGTAATTCATATATGTAGAGAGAATTTTTTTATGTTTTTATGTTTATGTTATAAATTAATCAATCCACTTTGTGGAACAATTTTTTATTAAACGAAATAAAAAATAATATTTTGATTGAATATTTTCACCATCACCATCAAGTCTCGGTTCGCAAATATATGCTTTGTGTACGTATGTACACAACCGCATATAAGCATACATTACCATAGTTACAACCAATCGTCTCCTATATAAACGATGTATACATCGATATGAGGGCAACGAAGCTTTTATATTGGAACGGTTCGAAATAAACAAAATCAACGTACCCCCCCTGTTTTACAACCCCTTTGATATTAGTACGTGCGCACGATATTATCGTGAACAACAACATTTTGGGGTTGGCAATCATTAGATTCGTTTAAATCAGCGAAACATAACTGTGTACATGATTAATTGCCTGGAGATCCTCCCTATACACCATATACGAGTATATACGCGTACAGCTAGCTAATATAATGATTATTAATATTTTGTTCGTATCCTAAATATTGTTATTATTTCACTATTATTCTTGATTATTTAAATTTTTGTTATTTTTTATTGTTAATAGAAAATAATTTATGTCTTGGTGGAACTTATATTCGTATCCACGTATCCAGCTGTTTCGTAAATTATTTATGTCTAAAAAATTTAGAGCTTATACAAAGTTATAAATGTGACAGTGATGGAACTATTCGACTATTTACGAAAAGTTTTGTTGTGTTACAAGAAACAAGCTTCCGATCAGACCATTGAACCCTGCATCTATATTATTCGTTCGTTATATTGCTTGACCTAATTCTTTGTGCAAGTCACGAGAACTAATTGTGCGTTCTAAATTGGAGAATGTGTGATGAGAATATAATTTTGAACCAAAGGTTGCGATGTTAACAAAATCTGTTGATGTGTATAGTGTAAAGTTAGGCCAGGCTGTCTGTGGCGTTCACAACATAGTACTAAAATTAATCATTACGCACATAAAGTGCAGTTCTATGCCTGATGAGATGGAATGGACACACGGAATATCGCTATCATTGGCGGTACCTACACCAACTCTCCAAACTGAAATGGTTATGGTGTTGATGTTTTGCAATATAATTTAAGATTGGAGGATGGTAAGTTCCAGTTGAAGCTTAGAACTCGCGGGGTGCGATGAAGTTCTCTTAATTTATATCATCAGACTCTTGGTTCTTGGCTAAACCATTAAAATGTAGTTGTACTTTTGCCTGATTTATGTTGTACGTTCGTGGTAAACTGAGCGATAAAGTCAAATTGTCGAGTCTGCCGTGGACTCTAAGGATGTATATTGCTGTGGTAAGAGGCCTTTGATCTGTGTAGATATGGTAAATTGCCTACCTTCTACAAAATATCTCAAATGTTGCTAAATAAATAGCGAGTAGTTATCTGTCAAAGACTGAAGATTTCATTTGTGCTGTCGATAACTTTCGTGAAAATAATCCTAAAGATTCCCAAAATCCGTTATTTAATTGTTGCAATACTGCGCCAACGGCAATGTTTGACGCATCTGTGGAGATACTGAATCTGGTGTTGCTCAGAGGATGGGCTAACTTGGTTATGTTAGCAAGCGAACTTTTAATTTGGGTGAACAATTGATCTCAGCCGTCAGGCTTCGATAACTTTTTGTTGTTCTTCGGCATCTTATTAAGATATGCCAAGTGTGCGTGAATAGAGGACAGCAATCCCACTAAACTTGGAATGAATCTATGATAATAGTTGACAATGCCGACGATACGCTGAACTCGTCTTGGCGAGGGTAGTATGCCATCTGAAGATATGTGATGGGTGAAGAACTCTAGTGCGGATATTCCGATTTCACAGTTTCAAATTTGGATGCAACAACTGTTTGAGATGGAGTTTGTGCGTAGCATTCCGAACACCAAAGGGCATTCTCGTAAATACAAATAATCCAAATGATGTCTTAATTGCCGTTTGGGGCTCGTCTTTAGCCGCAACGAGTACCAGACGATAAACTCTTACCATTTCAATTTTTGAAAAACTTTTCATCCTTCAAGACGCATCGAAATATTTTGGATATGTGGAATCGAATATCGATCCGGTTCAGTGAAGCCATTAAGGCTTCGATAATCTCCACATGGTCTTCAATCCATCCCATTTTTCTTCTGGACCATGTGAAGAGAATCCGCAGAAGATGACGGTTGGTATATGTCCAGTTTAACCATATGCTTAAACTCGACACAGTCTGACAGTCTGACATGGTCCAGATATCGGGGTCTTTAAAAAAGCAAACGGCCTTTTGTATAAATATTATGGACCGTAATGTGTTTTTCTGGACAATTATAATTTCGTTTTGCAGTAAGCGATGGATACATTTTTAAGCTGATCGATCAATGACGTCAGATCGAAACTGGCCTAGCGAACCAACATTACATATCACATAAGATGCCATGCATTTCAAAAGACAAACGCCTCAATGAAATGGTTGATTCAGCGCCTTAGCTGTCAATCAATGCCACTTCGGAGTTCAATTATAACTCCCATCAGCTGGCACGTTCACAACTCTCTCAGCATCTAGAGAATATAAAGATTAGAGACAGATGGAGTGCACAACAGTATATTTTAATACTTATATGTCTTCATTCACAATTTCAAGAAAATTTACAGTAACTATTGTCTTCTAACCTGTTTCGAGGCCACACTATTGGAGTCAGTTACCTGTCTTTCCAGTCTTAAAATTTCCACCTGAAAAGCAGTGGTGTACCTAGCACAGGATATAGATAACTTCTGGGGTGTAAAATAAATTATATAAGCAGATACATATATATATATATATATATATATATATATATATATATATATATATATATATATATATATATATATATATATATATATATATATATATATAAATATAAATATAAATATTGTCACGGGTACCCTGGGATTATTCAGTCGGACTAGCAGTGAAACCCAAAGAGGGAATCATAACTCCACATTTAAAGCATCTCTTATAGGAGATCACCTTATTCGTATCAGGTCCAATTTATGCAGCTTGAGCTAAGCGTGTCATTAAATCACTTTACATGTGTAGCCTATATGATATGCTCATCTGAGCAGATCATAGCACTGGAGGAATTTAAGTATATAGTTCCTATCTTTAGTGGACAGGCTTATAGTTTGCCAACTTATGGCTTGATTGTGCTGTCCATGTTTTGGATGATTGGTATGTATCTCAACTGTCTCAAATATATATGTTAGAGGTAGTTTAGGATGTTTTCTAGATTCTCTTGTAGAATAGGAACTATCTCGTCTTGTAAATTTTGAGAATGAACCAATGATGATTACCAAAATTTGTATTTAAACCCACACTTTTGGAATATTTATTTTCATAGAGAACCTTTTTAAGTCTAGTGCGGCATGCTATTTAGATGCTGATTTTTGCACAGACATCTGCATTACAACAGTCTCAAACAGCCTTATTATAAAGGGTTATTTTTCGTATTCGCTCTATAGTCAGAGGTTTTTCAGCCACCTTTCCTGACCAAATTAAGTGGTTAAGATAGAGTCGATATAGTTACTAATTTTCATTTCTTGAGCTCCTAAATTTCTTTAATTTCAGGTCTGTGGCCAATTAAAGATACGATGGCCAGAATATAACGATGGCCCAGAAAAAACTTTTTTATTTAAAAACTTTTGAAACTTTCTCGATTACACTCCGGGAAGCAAGAGTATTATCAGTTAACATCTTATGTTTAAGATACCAGAAAGGATGGTCAAGATGATTAAGTCGAAGACAGATGAGTGTAACAGAATGACGATGTCTCTTGTGGATTCATATAGAGGTAACTTCAGCATACATGACTTGAGTTTGAGTTACATCGAGAAATGATTGAGATATTATTGCGGATTAAGAAAACACAACCTAAGCTTTAAAAAACTTCAATAGGGAGATGAAGCTTGCATTATGATCATATGACAAGACTATAACAGTAAAGTTCATTCACCCACCAGAACAGAGTCTGAGGTATATGAATTGAGCATCATGACTCAGGTGAATCCATGGTTATTGAATAAATGTTTTAATTTTATTGAATTGGAGATGTTCATGTGTCGTTATAAGGGTGAGGAAGACGCTGTTGTGTACTACAAATTTATTTGTGTAAACTGGATACCCAACATTATAATCAAGGTGAGTTGATTAAAAAATAATTTCTCCCAAAGTCCTTTTCGGTATTGTTGAGACACAATAATTATGTTCCTACTCATAGAGGTTTTGTAAGGGAAACTCAAGAATTTCCAGTTCGGTGATAAATAGCTCTTCTAGGCCTAGATATAGCCTACCTGTTAGTCCTCTCACAGATACATGCGGAAAATGTCGTTGGCAAAACCACTGAAGACGCGTAATATGCAACCTAGTTGTTGAAACTCCCGCGAATATAAACCAGAGTCTGGTTCGTTGGCCTCTCTAGCTTAGTTATTTATTCGACCTTATTTTTCAGAAGTACACTTTCTTGAAAGCTATTTTTAGAAGAGATAGTTACACCACAGATGTTGGTGAATTTTTGTCTATAATCGGTGTATGACCATTCCAAGTTAAAGGTTTATTGACTAACCGTCAATAAGGTCAGTTTGGGGAAACTATTGTTATAACTATTGTTATACAACTATTGAGTTAGCAGCTCAGCTGAATTATAAGACAACAGCTACGACATTACCCAAGAGACTCTCAAACCAGGTTTGACAATTTACTTTTCATATGTGAACAGTTCACTTTTCTCCATATTACAAACTAATACGCCAGCAATGATGTAACATCTTACGTATTGTATTGTATTGGACGATTGGGGACCTCGGGCTTGTTGTGTTGGTTAATGGATTATATACTCCAATAGATGATCAAAGATTTACTAAATCGCATCAGATATATCAAATCCATTTTGCATACCTCCAAGTTATGTGGTTCAAAAGACGTCCAATATTTTCAGAGATGGCCCATTTTTGCTGCCGGTGAAATGATGATATGCTTGTACTAATGGAAGGAGTTTGGGTATTCTATATAGCAATTAATTATTTATGTCATTTAAAGGTGAACATTTCCATTTAACAGTAACAACATATGTATAGTTTCAAACAAGACAATACTGTCGTTAAACTATAGACGTATAATTAGACTTAATTATGGTCTTCGATTTCTTGTGTCAGTCACCATTCACCTCTAATTAAGTATTTATTTGTTAATTAAATCGTTTTTTTTATTACGAAATTCGAACACATGCCAGACGATTGAAAAGTCAAATATACTTTGACACCCGCGTGTCCGACCATCGCACCATCGTAACGTCGATAGTGTCGCATACGACACGACCATTGATTTTCAATCAAATATGAATTGTATGTGATTCAACAATTTGTTGGGTTGTTTTTGTACAATATATCAGTTGATAGCCAACTATACCAACAACAATATATTGAATTAAATAATAATTGAAAATTAGCCCAAATACAACAAACGAACCGAAATGATAAACCATCGCGCACACGCACCATAGGTTAGTAATTCAAAGTTCATTTTTCATTGTGTCACGTAGGTATAATAATTTGAACCACCCTCGTACCCCAAGATATTTTCTTTTCCCCATATATAATAATATATATGTGTGTGTGTGTGTGAGGAAACGAAAAAAATGAAAAATCGACTTACCCATATCTCTTTGGAGAGTGGATTCAAAAAACTGAAAACGCCTGGTTTTTGTTTGACCGGTTTTTTAATCATAATCGAAATGCCCAGGGACATAAACGGTTTACTAAAATCGATAACACGTTCACGTTCCGATGTTATTGTCATTGAGGCGATTGCTATGTCCGCTTCCTAAGAAAAAAAAAAACAACAACATATCAGACGATGTCATGTATAAATAGTTTTGAGATGTACTCACCCGTCTGACCAATTCACCAACTATACCATCCCATCCGCCCCTGACGTCGGGATTTTCTGCACCATAATTCCCATCTTTCACTATTTGAAGCTCATCTATACAGTAAGACAATTGATTAGTTGTGTTCGAGACGTTCGTATACTTTACAATACTTACACGTGATGCCCAATCGTTTCGCCACCAAATCGGCCAAATCTTTGCAATACCCCTCGAACCGATCATTCCCTTCGAGTGATTCGCCCGGTTCGGGATTCTTCAACATGATGTACGGTTCCTCGACAATTGTCGTCACAATATAAGTTTTATTTTTTTCGAACTCTGGCGGCTTCAAACGAACATATTTGGCAGCGATCGGTGTAAATCCCAACTCGTCCGTCCATTCCGCCACCTTAACCATTGCACTATTAACCGTCATTTCGACAACATGCAACGTATAATTTTGTCTCCGACCATCGTCGTTAAATTTGATATCGCCCGTTAGTCCGTGTATCTCGACTTTACGTAAGTATCGCGAAATTTTATCACCATGCTCCCACGGTGTAACCCAACCCTTACTCGTATTACAATCGAGCATACGACTCTGCGACGAATGTGTTCCATTCCCGGTGATTTGTTTACGTTGTGTGTAGGCCCGGAATTGGTCGGGTTTTTTACGCAACAATTTATTGAACGCCTCAACAATTACGAATACGGCGTCATACATAAGGGCCGCTTGGGCCGATATCGATTCTTTGCCAGCACCTTGCGATAATGTTGGATCCAATTTTTTCCATCCCTCGAGAAATTCTTTTACATTCGATTTGCTTTGATCGATAATACGGAAACCGGTTATATTTATGGCACCGTATTCAATCACTTCCGATTCCCAACGGTCGTCCATTACGAGACCGCTTAGTAAATAGTGATAGTTTCGGCGACCGAGTGCTATATCGCGCACATGACTGACGACAATTTCTTTGGCGGTCTCCGTGGGACAATCGAGCACAATGTGTTTGAACGAGAAACGATTTAATTCCTCGAGCATTCGTAAAAATTTGATTGCGTCCGAGACATTGGCGATTCGTTTCACGATTTCGACGTGGAATTCTTCGTGACCTGGACGAAGACCTTGATAGATTTGCTGAAGTCGAAGCAGACCTGAAAATAAAAATTTTTGATAATTAATGCTGTGATGATAATAAATTTCTGTCCCAAAGTGAAGTGTCCCAATACACGACAGAAAGTAACAATACCTAGTGCGAGCCAGGAAACTCCGCAATATGGTTCCCGCACTTCAATATTAGTCCCAAACGCATATATACACATTTAATAGGTTGGGGTCTAATATGGCGGATCAATTTCAAACTTGGACCAGTAAAATCGATAAATAAAATCGATATTTCGAGTTAAGTTTTAGTAATTCGCTAGTACCGTCGAGTCACGACTGGGCGTACATATACGAATCGCACAGGCCGACCATTAAGTCCGGGAGCGTATACATGATGAGATGGATTTGATCTTTTCGACCACACAGTCATTCAATGACGTCATTATCAGATCGAAACCACCGGCCCAGCGAACCGAATTACAACATGTAAAGCCCAACACGCTTTATTGGTGACCCCCGACGTTGATCGCAATTGTTGAGTGATTTTGGAACAAATATATTAGTCTTTTATGTTGGCCTGAAATTGCACCATACCCTGTCGGTACATCAAAACTCTTGGGCGTGGATTCTTGGACGTGGATTCTTGGGCGTGGATTCAAAAACCTAATCCGCCGATCGGCCGAGACGGATTTAGTTTTATCAGCCGCCAATGGCACATTAATCAACACCTACGATAGAAAGAAACTTCAGGGGTGAAATACAGTGAAACACCCGATCATTGGCGCTGATTTTCTGAGTAAATATGGGCTTTTCGTCGATCTCGAAAACAAACGGCTGGTTGATGCAGCGACTCAGCTGTCAATCAAAGCCACTACGGTCAGATTTGACGCACCAATTACCATTCAATACATGATCGACAACGCGGTTCAACACAACGCGGTTCATCAAATTGTCACTAAAGAACATTTGCCAGTGTCAAGGCCACGACGACTAGATCCAGTGCGCCACAAAGCTGCTCAAACCATGTTTCAGCACATGGTGGAATTAGGAATTTTTAAACTGTCTGCATCTTCCGTCTCTTGTCCACTCCATGTGTCTAGATTGAGGACCATTTGAAGACTATCGCAGCTTAAACTAAGCGCAGTCACAATGCCTGACCGTTATCCTCTTCAACACATACAAAATTTCTCAATGCAGTTACATGGTTATAAAATGGAGAAATGGGTGTTTTATGAGGAAAGAATGATGCACTTTGCGATCGCTCATGATCTCAAAGTGGCAAGTATACATTCTTTACTCATATAAAAACATCCATTTGGAAACATGGACACATCCACGTAAAACATCCCGAATTGACCATGTGTTGATTTCAAAAGACCAGGCGCGAGTTGTCCAAGACGTGAGATCGTATCGGTCGTCAACAAAATTCGTAGGCAGTTACCATTTTATGGTTGCTGCAAAGTGGCCGCGTTATGCCCAATATTCAAGAAGTGTGAGAATTATCGCGATATAGCGGTCCTTTGCACAGCATACAAGTAACTGTCATAAATTATCTTAAGAAGAATTACTTCTCTGGCGGAGAAATCAGTCAGTCCCTGATCAAGTTTTCTCGTTACGGATGATTCTTTCCAATAACTATACTGTTACGACACGCGAAATATTCGTATCCGGATTATTTGATCCGGTAGATGACGTCGTTGATCTTTTTAATGATGGAATATGGACCTTCCCAATCCGATTGAAGCTACGGCGACACTAGTTGATTTTCGAGAAAGCCTTCAGTACTCGCGTTGATGTCGTAGCGCGCCTTCATTTTGTCGCTGGCAATCCTGATGTTGTCCCGGACTTGGTTATGAACCTCATTCATTTTCGCTCTCAAATCACTAGGTAGATGTATCTCTCTTCCAAACATAACATTGGCTGGCGTTTCTCCCGTGGTATCATGTTTAGCACTGCGATATGCCATCAAGAACAGTGGAAGTCTCACGTCCCATTTTCTTTGATCGGAATCAACTTCTTTTGCCAAATGTTCTTCCATCATTCGGTTGAATCTCTCCACCATGCCATCTGACTGCGGGTTCAAGAAAGTCGTTCGTGTTTTCCTAATGTTGAGTGTCCTGCACAGCTCAGCAATTAGTTGTGATTCGAAGTTTCTTCCTTAATCCGTATGCAACTCCAATGGCACTCCATATCTGCTGACCCATTCATTCACCAAGGCTCTAGCGACTGTTACTGCCTCCTGATTAGATAGTGCGTACGCTTCTGGCCACTTTGTAAAGTAGTTCATTACCACCATGATGTACTTGTTGCCTCTCGTTGTTTCTGGGAACGGTCCAGCTATATGTATAGCAATCCGTTCCATAGGTGTTCCAACATTGTATTGCTGCATCTCTCCTCGCTTTTTGGTTCTTGGTCCCTTGCATGCCACACAGATATCACATCGTTGACACCATTGCTCCACGTCGACTCGATGTCTCACCCAATAAAACCTTTGCCTAACCTGAACTTCCTCCATGTAGCTCCTCCAATACACGCGGTACTCGGCTTGGTAGCACTAACTGCTCCATATCCTTCTTTCCATCAGTGGACTCTCATTTCCGTTTTAAGACGCCGTTATCTAGATTAAGTGAGTCCCACTGAGCCCAGTACCACTTTACTTCTACACTGAACGGTGCTACTTCCTTTCACGCTGCTCTTCGATCGTCCTCCTTCCAGCTAATAACCGGAATCATGTCTGGGTGCATCCGCATTACTATGTGCTCGGCCTTTACGATGTTCCACTGTGAAGTCGTAGTTTTCCGTCGCCGGCTCGCACGACGCTGTTTAGTTGACTTTATTCTGGATTCTGGCGGTTTAGTGCAATTTCGTTGAAGATGACCCAGCTTTCCACATATCCAACATCTAGTTCCCGGTAATCTTCTCTGTGGACTTCGAGCACGATCTTCGTTCAAGCTGTTCACGGTTTTAAGTAACTCGGCTACCCATGCTGACTGTGCTGGTTCACATCCAGTTTTCTCACCCGTTCTGAACCAACTTTCTTTCCAGCTTCCTTTTGCAGAGCCAAAGCTAGCACTTCTACAGTTTGTTTCTTTCGATGTCAGCTTCCAGTTCTTGTAGTGATTCCGTAACTTCTTGCTTTCTCGTTTTAAGCTGGATGCGATGGATTATCGCCGTACCTCAGCTCCAGAGCTTCCATCAGTTTTCGTAGCTTCCCTCAGCCGTTGAAAGGGTCTGCAATATTTCATCAGCTGGCCCCCGCAATGCCAATATTAGCGCATTCATCCTTTGGTGATTATCGACTCTTGCCAATGCAATCTCGAACTGCGTTTTGAAGGTCTGGTACGATGCAGTTCCGTCAAAGGTGGGTGCTTAAACTTGGTTGCTGCGGCTGCTGCTATTGGTATGGTTGCTTCCCCTGATTTCAGCTGTTTTATTTCGTCACGCAGCTCCTTGGCGATCTATTTCACTTTCGTTTCGGTGAGTTCCCGGTGTTGCTCCAGCTTTTGAACCGTTTCTTCGACACCCGCCACTCTGGTCTCAAATGCATAGCGAAGACTTTCTAACTGCTTTTCAAGAATGTTTTCGAGCTGCTTTTGTTTTTGTTGATCTTGCTGTTGATCTGGCTGGTGTTGCTGTTGCTTAGCAAGAATGTCGGCAATTTGCTTTTGTTGTTCTTGCTGGTGTTGCTGTTGCTGGGCAAGCAATGACTGAAACAACGCTTGCATTTGATCCGGTCTGGTTCGTGGTCAAAACAGATTGAGTACTTTGAGTTTGTTCCTGTGAATCCGCGGTTTTGGAATCAAGAAGACATATTTTGATAATAATGTATTGCACAGCAACTGCTCGACCATTCGCCATTACGCAATGGATTGTGTTGTTTCGTATTTGCCCACGAGCTTTAAAGTCCAAATATAGATGTGTTTGTTCATACATTACCGTTCGTAATGCGATAAAGCCAAATCCCTTTTGTCAAATTGTCTTCGAACAAATCAAAATTTATTTATAATCTCATAAATGAGACGTGTCAGCCACCCTATTCACCCAAAACATTTAATACACGCCCTAATAAATACATATTAGCTACTATTACCCATAAACGGCATTACAGAGATTATCAAGTCTAATTTGTCTCAACGAACAATATAAAATAGTCCAAAAAACTTTTTAATAAGATAAAAAAAATACTAAAAATGGGATTAAACATTATCTTCTCGAGAAACAAAGATTATAATCACTTTATTTCAAAATAATAAATTTTTGGAATTAAATACCAAAAACAAAAAGCTTTCGAAGGGAAACAACAAAAGCACAAAGTTCCTTTTCCTCAAAAAAACAAAAATTAAAAACTACAAAAATCGTTATATTCCGATGTCAACACAATGAATGATTGTATAAGCCTGGGAGGTGATAGGCTATCGAGCACCGACACTCAGCGTGTTAACTCCTCGGCATGATTTTAATTCAATCACGAACTGGGAACACTAAATGGGAAACGTACGAATTTACATATAGCAAAAAAAAATGCTCGTGTAATTACCTTTCAGGTATCTTTCGTATATACACACACACGTATACACTTATATACCGAAAGCTTTAAGTATTATTGTGTATGCAGAGCTTTTTTTTATATTGTTACTATTTCAAATCATAATTAGCATAACGTATATACAGTCGCATATATACGAGTATGTACATATATCGATATAAGCTTTTATAGTTTTATACTCGTTATTATTCATAATTTGTATTTGTTGTAATTAAAGTCTCATGACAAATTCCCATTTTAGTTTTAAAATAATATTTGTGTGTGTATGTGTATGTATAGAGAGAACTTTTCGAATGGCACTAAATAAAGCGAATACAAAAGAAAACCAACAACCACAAAAAGCTATTACAATAATTCCTTATATATATATATGGGAAAGCTTTTTTTTAATAGCTACACTCGTATATATTGTTGTTGTTGTAATTGGCGTCTATTATTGTAGGGTTTCGAATTTGTACAACAACAATAAATATAGTTTTAATTTTTCCAATTGTTCACAATGTAACAGTGTACAATATACAAAGTTTTGTGCTTATATAATGGTTAAAGAGTACTTCACCAAATGTTCGAAAGCTTTCACCGGAAACATCAAAATTGGCAATTTTATGTTATGCAAACTACTTGAGATGATGCAGACAGAGATTAGAGAGCTTTTGAAATAAGCTTCGTGTTCACATTGATTTGAGTTCAGTGGCTTTAACTTTGTTCTTTCGCCTTGCTTATCAAAAAAAGCTCGTACTATCGCCAAACATACTCATTCAATTACTCAAATCGAAATATTTAAATCGTAACTATAAGTACTATTGATCTGTATCGTACATCACATATTTATGACGTAAATATAAGATCTTGGACCAAGTTTGACATTGATACGATTTATTTCTTCGGTTTTTACAGGCCATTGTTGGCCCGTTGGTTTCAATCACGAGCTCTTCATACTATCGCCGACAACGACCTCTTCGTCTACCGAAAGGAGTCTCTTTCTTCAAAAAGATCGCTGTATCATTCGGTTTGGATCAGCACAATACACACTTGATGATAACCAATCTTATCAAAATTAGGAAGATCGAGGATGCCAAGCATTGAACTGGCTTAGAGGCTAAATTGGAAATCAAATTAACAACCCCATACAATACGCAAGATGTCAAGATACCACCAGCTACGAGAATCCGAAGCCATAGTTGCGATATAAATACTCTCCTAAATGGCGGTAAGACGTAATGTTTTGCCGCCATTTAGGAGTATATTAATATTGTCGGTTAACATACTTAACAGGCGTGAAATCGACATGTGGCATATTAATCACACAAAAATATTCGAATGAACAACTCGATTTAATATTGAAAGTTTCGGACGAAATATGGGCTTTCAAAGTCTACAATTTATCGGAGTATCAAATTATTTGAAGAAAAACTAACTGTGGCAAATAAGCCAAAGAGAACAATGTTCAGTCAAAACACCAAGAATATTACTGCTTTGCGTGAAACTCTCTAAGAAACTCAATGGCATCTAAAGGGAGACCGAAAAGCTACACATTGCTACACAGACGGGATAATCACTGAAATTTTTGAGTTGGGTATCTCACTTGGCCACAGGTAAGAAAAGGCTGTGTTTGAAATTTTCCAATAATTTGGATAATCTAATAAGTTTTGATTACTTTTTGTGTTCCTGTTCTTTATATTTTTCCCATAGACTGCACTGCTTTGGATCACATTCCTATTTAAGGATCAACTGACGACCTTGAACATACTATAGATATCTTGGACTTCATTAGACAACAAATAGATTTTGAGACTGAAAGTGCACGTCTGGGAAGAAATGTCAGATGGAAAAAATGGGCGTATCTGAGCACTTGGTGATTGGTGACCAAAAATGGTGAAAAAATAATGTTCTTGCGATTTAGCATGGTCTCAAAATGGCAAGACAACTATTTTTTCATCAAAATATATAATACATTTGGAAACAAGAACCCATCCATGAAAAACATCCCGAAGTCAAATTGATCATGTGTTGATTTCAAAAGGGTGGGCACAAATTGTCTGAGACATGAGATTAGATCTTCAACCAAATTCGTGGGCAGTGATACTTATCTGGTTTTTGCAAAGCTACAATGGAAGTTTACATACACTTTAGAGAGAAAGGAATATGCTCTAGTACGAGAAAACTTTGTGGGTCAAATTATACCAGTTTAAAGAACAAAACACTGTTTGTGAAGTATACAAAACGGCGATTGTTTCAGCAGTAGCTGCATTTCGCGTGGTTCGTTTAAAGGAGTCTCTAACTGCAACATACCCCCAAATGAACATTAAAGATATGTTCACTGAGAATTCACACTATGAGGAATTCGCCATGGCCATGCAGAGATTAACATTGCATCTATTCAAAGGTATTGATAGTTTTTGGCCTTATTCGATTGGTATGGCGAAATGAAATTATGCCTGTAGAATCGAAAGTTGCCACGTTATGCTCAATATTCAAGAGGAGTGATCGCCTGACATGCGAGAATTATTGTGGTATAGCTCTCCTTTGCACAGCATATAAGTTACTGTCTTACATAATCTTGGGAAGAATACTCCTCTGGTGGATGAAATTATCGGTGACCACCAAGGAGATTTCTCACTATGGATGATTCTTTCCAAGTACTACGAAACTTCTCGTGATGTACACCAGGTATTTCTAGATTTCAAGCAAGCCTGTGACTCGGTCAATCGAGCGAGACTATGGTTAGCACTTGAATATTTCAATCCAATCAACTTTTTGGATAAGAAGATGGTATTAAATGGCGACGGAGTGAAAGAGAGGGGAGTTCTGTCTCCGCTCTTGTAGTCAACTCACTCCTATAGTTCAACTAAATGACAACGGATTGTTCTGTATGAAAATACTGGTAGATAAATATACGGATGTAATATGTGATCGCATGCAAACTGCGATTAACATAGTTGTAGCCTGGTGTAGTGACCAGGGTCTATCAGTCAATCCTAGGAAAACTTAGATGGTCCTTTTCACTAGACGCAGGAGTCTTGGAAATTTTATTCTTCCAAAAATTGGGGCTCACACGATCCCATTCTCTTCGGAAGTCAAGTATCTAGGGGACTGATTAGATCGGAAGTTAACTTGGAAATAACATATAGAAAAGAAATGCAACAAAGCATGCAACATTTACTGGAAATGCAAACAGTCATATAGTAAATATGGGGCCTGAAACCTAGACGCGTGTACTGGCTATACGCTTCAGTGATCCGACCCAAAGAGCTATGTACACGTCTCCTACTGCAGCTCTTGAGATGGCTGTGGGTCTGCTACTGCTTGATCTTTGGAATAGAAGTTGTGCAAAGACAATAATCTATTTGGTTCTTCCGAGCACTGTCAAATATGGAGGAAGTTGGGCCGGCACACAACGCCCACATCAGACATCATGACGAAGCACGTCTTCGAGAAATTATTTCATATAACTATTACCGGAAATCACTCATGGAACTATAACAGACCATCGTACCCCTCCGGCAACGATATCTTAATTTTTACTGACGGATCATTATGCCGTAATCTAGCTGGTGCCAGGTTATACTTTCAAAATCCTGAGGTCGAATTATCTATCACGCTTGGTAGGTACGCTACTGTTTTTCAGGCAGAAACTGCTGCAATTTTGAAAGCAACACTCTTTCTATAAGGGATAAATTGCAGAGATCTTCGTATCTGCATTCTTTCTTACAGGCAGGCTGCCCTAAGGCGATTGGTTGGATAAGTGCCTTAAATCGACGAGGCATGCTGAATTAGGTTAGACTTTACTAGATACCCAGTCATATGGGTATCAAAGGGAATATATTTGGCCGATAAATAGGCCCGTTTGGGTGCGGCATCCACTTTTGTGGGACCTGAGCCCGCTCGAGGAGTGACGTCACCATCTCTTAAACGAGAAATTGAGTATCACTTTGGAAATCCGCACCAAAAGAGATGGGATAATCTCCTCTCTTGTCGATTGTCCAAAATTTTCTTTTGATCAGGAAACCAGCAAAGATCCCAGTCTTTCTCTGTATGATAGACGCACTTTAAGGATCTTGCTGGGCATTCTCACGGAGCACCGCTCCCTGATTAGTCACATGTTTCGAATGAAAATTCGAAACACCTAATATGAACAGTGTGGGGACGGGGAGGAAGAAACTGTTGAGCACTTTTTGTGCTCATTTTCTTCATACTCTTCCCATAGACTGTACTGTTTCGGTTCACAATTCCTATTTGAGGACCAATTGACGACGTTGAGGATATCGATTATCTTGGACTTCATTAGAAGAACAAACTGATTTCGGGCTGAAAGTGTACGCCTGGGAAGGAATATCACAATGAGCCAATTGAGCCTGAGTGGCTGGGGGAAAAAATGAATGTGAGAGTTAGACCTTGAAATTTCTTATAATGTCCAGTTGTCTCTCTTATCCTGGTACTGAAGGGTATCCAATACGATGCTAGATAGTGTATATGCAGTACTAATATGTTCATGCAGACTTCATATGTAGATTTCCACTCCTTTCCACATTATATAGTTCCACAAGTAATACCTGTATATACCGTCCTTTGTTTCTAGGTACAAACAAATCATATGAACATAAAAACGATAATTGAATAATAACACAAATAATTCAAGTAATCTACAATTCGGAAAACCCCATTTCCATATGGTAAAGGTAATGGCAAGCATATTATGTAGATTGTGTATATGGAAATGTGTTATGTGGATGTAACAACATATTTACCTTCTGCACAAAGGATATACCTGTATGCATACAACAAAATTAGATTACGATCAATAAGGAATTTTCATTCCAATATAAAATATAAATTTTCTTCTGTATCATATGCATATTGTACCATTGTATATTTATATAAACATGTGTGGTACTCGTATCTTATTGTTTAAACGTCAAATGGTTGTCTGTAATTTCATTTTCAAATTATATACTTCAATTACTCATATTGCCGCAGCTCTCCACCTTGCATCCATCTAATCATATTCTATATGTTGATTAGAATACGAATTGAGGTTCGATTGAATTGATGATCCAGTAAAATACAAAATGACGCGACTGACGCATATGGGGAATGCTATAGATACTGAAAAGAGTTGTTTTGTGTCGAGCCAAGGTCTAGTCATCAAGCAATTAGTTAGACTTGAATAAAGTTAGACTTCCACTCAGTCACATGGGTATCAGCGGAAACATATTGGCCCGTTTGAGTGTAGCTTTCACTTTTGTGTAACCTGAGCCCACTGTAGTGACGTCATTATCCAGTGAAGTCTAGTTTTATTTAGCCTGCCGATTTAAGGCACTTATCGTTTGCAAAACATGTTTCGATGAAACAGTATTGGCATCAATCGCCGTTAGGGCAGCCTGGCCGTCAGAAAGGATGCAGATACGAAGATCTCTGCAATTTATCCCTATTACAAATAGTGATGTATTCAAATTGCAGCAGTTTCTGCCTGAAAAACAGTGGGTTACTCACCAAGCGGGATACACAATTTTACCTCAGAATTTTGTATGTATAACCCGGCACCAGCTAGATTAATGATCTTACTGGTCATGTTTCGAATGAAAATTCGGAACATCGTAAACTGCAAACAGTGATGGGGAGAAGAAGAATAAACTGTTGAGCACTTTTTGTGCTGGTGTTCTTCATACTCTTTCCATAGACTGCGCTGCTTTGGATCCCAATTCCTATTTGAAGATTAACTGACGACCTTGAGGATATCAGCTATCTTGAATTTAATTAGAGCAATAAACATATTGCGGGACTTAGAGTGAACGTCTGGGAATAGATGCCACAATGGGCCAATGGAGTCTGAGTGCATGGAAAAAAAAGATTGAAGTAAGAGTACCGGGGAGGCTAAAGACTGACTCTTACAAGGACAAAGAGAGTTAAGAATGGCATAAAAAAGTCCTGGAGACGAATGAAATGAGTAATCATCTTTCCGTTGTAGCTTTGGCTTTCGCATAAAAATATTTTGAAACAATCAAGGTTGTAATGCAGAATACTCTTTTAATTGTCATGGTGAACCGCAGGTATAGTTTGGGGGTTGGTTCTTTTAACTAATATATACAGAAATACAAAATTATGTTACATTATATAGTTGTCCCAGTAACTTTGAACAGCATCAATCGTTCTTAGGAAGTAAGATTTCTTTGACACCATCTTAGACAGTAAGGACACTCGTTTTACTCGTGTAGAGACCTGGTTCTGAAGAGATGGGGCTTTCAATCAAAACTTATCCATTTTATACTCCCGTAACAAAACCAGCACTATATGTGAAGTTAGAGCAGTTCTTGGTAAAATATTTGCGAACTACTGGTGAGGGAGCAAAAAGCGGTCTATTTGCACCTTTAAAGGAGACGTTAGCGCATACAAGGAGGAGAAGGTGTAATTTCGTCTCCTTTTTCGTCTGGAGTCTTACTTACTTCTTAAGTGGCGTTAAAGTACCACTTCCTTAACAAAACGGATGAGCATTTTAATATCTAGATTAAGTTGATTCTTGGCAAGTCTGTGACATCTTGGACACAACGAATCCCAATTAACTGGATTGAAATGGTTGAAATAATAGACTGAGACCATAGCAAACGATAGGTGGACAAAAACCTTATAGTGTGCAGTACACGGCGACAAGTTTCGCCCAAGTTGAACGTGAGACACTAGATAACGCCTCATTTCAGTACAAAACGCAGATATATTGAGAGAATCGTCTATAATGTATAAATTCTTTTTGGTCACTACCATCTAGAAGTAGATTTGAGAAGGCTGTGTGTGGAATCTAATAACTTCTGCAGGAGCTATAATAAGACAGAGCAGAAGGAGGAGACGATGGCTCTCTTTCTCTATCTCTTTATCAGCTCTTGTCCAGCGCTAGGACAAAGAAGAGCTCAATGAGCTAGGCAATAGTACTAACGAAGTATTTTTTGAACAAACACCGGTCTAGATATCGATAATGTTGATGTTTTTTTACCTAGGCACGTTTTATAGTCACACAACTGACACGATTGCCAAAATAGTTAAGATAAAAGTATGAGAGAGCTTATGGAAGAATTTTAATAGTGATAACAGAGCCGATTATTGGGAAAGCTTTGGCTTCAACGTTAGTATCATGTACATATATCATTGTGATCATTCTAGGTATGATTAAACGTTGATGAAGAATTTGAAAATATTTGATCGAAAGTCAAGATAACATTTGTATTCCGAACTTTTGTATCAAAGCTATTACTATCAGCGCAGGGATGATCTAGAATCTCATGCCTTTATCCATGACATTCATAATTAACGATTAAAGATCCAGCTACTTTAAAGAGGAGTCAAAGAGTCAGAGTAAATTATTTTTTTAAAAAGAGAAACTGTAAAAGTTGGAAGGTAAGATTTGAAACCAACGAAAAATGGAGCCACATGAGAGAGTGCTTTACCTAAGCAACGAAATAATTTAAAATGGATGAGTGATCACAGAAATAATAGTACAATAGAGAGATAGAGAGATAGAGAGAGAGAGAGAAAGAGAGTCATTTGAAATTCAAGGTTTCTTTTCAGAGAAAATGAGTTCTTACATGGCTGCCAATAAGGAAACCTTCATATAAAACTTAGTACGTGATAAATACGATTTGAGTCAATGATACGATAAGATGTCAATGATAAGATGTACAATTGGTGACCTCAGTTTAAAGTAAGACGCACAAAGTAAGGCTGTCCTCATTTTAAAGCATATTTTATACCACATCATTCAGGCTCGATTGACCCATTGTGGTATCCCTTTCCAAACGATCGTTTTTCTGTTTATTTCGTTTTCAGTTGGATTTTCGAGTTTGGTAATGGAGTCCATTCAGATATGGTATAAGGCAGGGCAGAAGTACAGGCCGGAGAGATGAATTTGTTCCATCTCTTCTGGTCAAGACTGTTGACTCTCTTAAAAGATAACAATATCACTCGTTGCACTAGTTGAGGTTCCAGTAAAGCGAACGATGCGCCGACTCGAGCCATGTTATCGGCTTACACGTTTTCTTTGAAATCCAAGTGTATCCTATCTTAAACAATGGAGTGGTGTTTCCAAAATTGCAGGAATTTTTGCTTGGAAAATGATGGAACAAACTTCACCTTAGGATTTAGTACGTGTAACACCAGCAAGAATACAGTGTAGTAATCAGATAGGTATAGGCTGGATTATTAAATTCCTTTTAATACTGTTCGGTAATAAATATACTTAATAATTTCCTAACGAAGTGTTTTGGGTACATATAGTGTCCGAAGCCATGTTGAACGTTATGTGACCGCTAATCTACCTCCAAATTCAGCAATGCCTACTGGAATGAGTGGTTCTATACTATAACGAGTAAACGAAGAAGCCTAACTGTTCCAAAGAAGAAATATGGTTTCGACTCCACTTATAGCTCTAGGCCGCCAGTAAAACACGACAAAGGATATTATTGGTCTGACAACCGAAAGTGTAGCCAGTGCGCTATGGATAGCGACATACTAGTCAGATTCATTGCTAAAGCAGCACAGTTCAATGACACTTCAACCTTATATAGAAGACAACAAACCAGGGATTTGTCTAAATACAATGGCTTTTCGAAGGTGGCGCATGTTGTTTCTCGTAGCCTAAAAGGCGACAGTTTGGATGTTTGGCTTGAACATTATATAAACTGAGTGTTACCTCACTTTATATTTATCCCATTAGTTAAATAGATGAGAAACGACAGTAAGACAATAGATATTAGACGAAGTCTGTAAGAAACTAAAGTAATCCAGCCTGTGAAGATAAAAGACAGGGCAAGAGCACAGGAAGGTCTCAACTACAGTCTCTAATTTTTCTTCCCTGCACTGTTCCGAGTTTGTATTGTTCCGTTTTTATATTCTGGACATGTGATAACTCAAACTATGATAATAAACTATGATAACAAGGAATAGTGTTCAGTGAGGATACCCAGCAGGATGTTCAAGTTTCGTCTGTCAGTTGGCTGAATGCTGATGAGTTTGTCGCATATCTCCTGGTGAAAACCGTTTAAGCGACTGTCGTTGTATGTCTTCAAAAATAACAGCATGATGATATTTCAGTGCGTATACTGCTAGATCAGGTGTTACAAAAGTAAAAGAAGCACTCATTCCAGGTCCAAATTATATATCCACTCGTTTCATATGGCACCCATATGGACTATACGTATCCAGTAAAGTATGATTTCATTCAGGCTGCCAAGGCGTTTCAAGGTAGTTATTTGGCCAAATACAATTCAATAAATATTGTTGGAGGCAATAAACCGTACAGTAGACTATTGGCCCAAGAAGATGCAGATACGATGATCTCCACAGTTTATCTTCATTCGATAGAGTGCTGCTCTTAAATTTGTAGTAATGCTCGCCTGTGCAAAATGTAGTAAACGGCGACGTTACATATACAGATAACTTCAACTCATGATTTAGTACGTATAGACCGAAGTGAAGAACATAATAAATAACATAATGTGAACACGTGTGTGTTGATACAAAATAAATCAACATTTAGGCGAAAAAGCTATGCAACATAAATAGCTTTAAAATCAAACAAACCATAAAAGGCCCCTAAAATTTCAACAAAAAAATGGCCAAAGTTTCAAGCCTAAACTTCAATACCAGATTATCAAATAGTACACCCCAAGAACAAGAAATTTAACAAGAAATTTGTACATATATCGATTGTTGCATCAACTTCAATCGAAAATTTTGTTCTAACAAATCAAAAAACCTGATTGCTTTGTTAATCGTATAACCGATGCCAGGAATGCACTATTTGATAATCTGGTATTGAAGTTTAAGCTTGCGAAATTCCAGAAAACCATATTTGTCTTCAGTTTTTTTGATGTACTAAATGTGTGGTCTTTGCATGAACTGTTTCCTAAATTTATGCTATTTGGTAATTTGACATTTTTTTAACATTCAGGCGATTAAATTACCACTACATATATGTCGTATACATGTACAAGTTAAATTAGTTTTTTTTGTTGTAATTGTGTTTTTCACAGGCATACGTATAGCCCAGCACCAACTAGATTACAGTGTACTGATCCATAAAAAAACTAGCATATCTGAATCAGAGAGTTGGGATAGGTTATTGTAATCCTGTTTATTCCTTATTGATAATAATTACACTAACATGTCATGTGGATAGTAGTAGCTCACCTACCTTCAATTTGGTAGTGCCCAACACAACAGAAATAATGGACTCTATCCCACAGCCATGCGCCTGTAAGAATTTCATATCTTCTGATCGAATATTCAAGTGGAATGGATTAAGTTAAGAATGAGTGTGGTATTTAGGTTTTTTCCCGACTCCACTTATAGTTCTGGGCCATCAGATATATGCGGCAAACGAGATTATGGAATAGATAATCAAAACGTATACGCTTCTAGGTTTTAAGTCCAATTATTAAGCATTATCACTGGAAAGACGTGCAGTTCAATGACACTTCTGCCTCATATAGAGCAAATAAGAGATTTGTCTTAATGCAATGGATTTTGGAAGAGGACGCATGTAATTTTCAGTAACTTTAATCTAAACTGAGTATCACCGTACTTTATTTTCAGCCCATTAGTTAAATAGACATCAAACGGCAGTTAGAATATATATATATATTTATATATATATATATATATATATATATATATATATATATATATATATATATATATATATATATATATATATATATATATATATATATATATATATATATATAAATATATATATATATATATATATATATATATATATATATATATATATATATATATATATATATATTTATTTTTATATATTATATATATATATATATATATATATATATATATATATATATATATATATATATATATATATATATATATATATATATATATATTTATAAGACGTCTTCTATTATTATTGTTAGAGGGTTCTTCCCGAGATTTCCCGGGAATTTTCGATGGTATACATTTCCCATTTCTTGGGAAAATTAAAATTATTTCCCAGGAAAAAATTAAATAAGATTAAATACGATTTAGCCGAGTTGTAATTTCTGTGATATTCGCTCGTACGTCGTATCGCGCCTTTCTTCGGTCACTTCACAATTTGATTTTCCCTCTGAAAATCCGTGTATGTTGTTGATCTCCTCTTTCAAGTTGTCCACACATACTTGTCCACATTTAGCTGATGATGGAACGAACCGCCCAAATTTGAGATCGCCTGGCAGTCTTAAATTATTACCGAAAAGTATTGTCTCCTGTTGTGTTATGCTCCGCAGATCGATAGGCCATTAAGTACAATGGAATACTTTGATCCCAATTCCGCTAGTTTGGTATCAACTTTTGGCTACAGTTAAACTCTTCCAATGGTGTTGTCCGCGTTTTATTAATTCCCAGTAGTTGGCACATCTCCTGGAAGACAACTGATTCCTGAAAATTCCGCCTTGGGTCGGAATGCAGTTTCATGGATACCCCATAACGGCTTATCCAATTGTATACCAATGCATTGGCGATTGTGGTTGTTTATTGATTTGCAATAGAGTATACCTCTGTCCATTTACTGAAATAGTCCATAACTACCAAAACATATTTGTTGCCGCTTTTGCTGGTGGGAAATGGTTCTGCAACATTTATGGCAATCCTCTCGAATGGTACTCCAACATTATATTGTTGCATCGCTCCACGGCTCTCCTTTGCAAGTCCTTTCACTGCCATACATTGGTCACACTTTTGACACCATTCAGCCACTGCTTGTCTACATCCTGTCCAGTATAACCTTTCACGTACCTAGCGTTTTGTTGATCCCTAGGTGGTCTTCGCTTGACCTTCCATGGTATTCCTCAAATATTTCTGCCATCCTGATCCTCGGTTCTACTAAGCATCCGTCTTCCATAATTAAACTATCCCATTGGGTCCAATAAGCCTTGTTAGTTAGGCCTTTATTCGCAATATCAATCCATGTGGATGACGTTCTTCCTCCATGAATTTGGTAATGACTGCCAAATCTGGATCCTTACGTTGCTCTTTGTAGATAACATCCTTGGTCCATTCATCAGCAGGCAACACCTTCATTAGTCTAATGTCGACGATGTTTTCCTTGTTTTCTACCCGTCAGCAATGTTTACAATCCACTCGACATGGTCGTCTTGACAATGCATCCGCATTTCCATGAGCGCTTCCCTTCCGATGTTGAATTTCGTAGACAAAACTACCCAATCGCTCAATCCATCGTGCTCCTTCGGGATTTTGATCCATTTTTAGCAGAAATGATTGGCCATAGAGGTATTTTCGGAAATGTTCTACACATTTCACTATAGCCAACAATTCTCTTCTTGTTACACAGTAGTTGCGTTCTTGCTTTGAGAATATCGTGGAATAATATGCGATGACACGTTCCTGTCCATCAATTTCTTGTGACAACACTCCTCCCAAGCCATAATTACTTGCATCCGTATTCAGAATAAAACGTTTACTCGGAGCCGGATACGAAAGCAATGGTGCTGTACATAATCGCTGCTTCAGTTCGTTGAACGCTTCCTCGTGTTCATCACTCCATTGGAACGGCTTGTTATTCTGTGTCAGCTCGTATAAACTCCTTGCGATGTTGGCAATTCCTGGCACAAATCGTCGATAGTATGTGCCTAGTCCGATGAAACTCTTAAGCTCATGTAAGTTTTTATATTTGTTTGAGAAATACAATTTTTCAGTTCCCGGGAATTCCCAGGAATCCGGGAAATAAATTTTAAAGTTACCGTTTCCCGGGAGCAAAAAAAGTCGGGAATTGATACCCTCTAATTATTATTTATAGGTTGGACATCCTGATAGATGTGATATATAATGTTATACATAATGATGTCCTGTATGAAAGGTCTGATGGTGGCATTTTGATTAACAGACGTGTTACTGGAACCATATACAGCCTCGTGGCTCTTCCACTATCTGATGGGCTCTTCCACTATGTCGTGGAACCTCTTCCACTATCTGATGGTAATGTGCAAATTTTAACGAAAGTAGAATAGATTCACTCGATTGTCATGAGTCATAGTCCTTTTGAGATAGCACTGCAGCCATTGGTGCTAAGACTTTTGTCAGTTATATGGTTCAAGGACCCTGGATCTACGTATAACTTCCAAATATATAATAAGTCAGATTCAGTCGAAATGTTTCCAAATTGTTAATCATCAGGTTTGGTAAATTATGAGACATAATTACAAAAGACAGCGAGACAAGTTGAAACCATCAACATATTAATAATTTGTTTAATGTTTCATCGTTTAATAAAATATGCTGTTCGACAAACATAAAACTTAATGTCAAAATTTAATTCCTAATGAATAAAAACAGCCAAAGTTGTCTGGCGTCTACACGCGTGTCGCATATAATATAAATGTTTGCCAACGATGAGATACCTGGAATTACATATTTGAAAATGAGACACGACACCGTTGTTGCTTCGATAGGTGTATGTATGTATATATGTAGTTACAACATCGCGTGTTAAGAAAACTTTTGAATAATTATTCTTATCGCACACTCACGAGTATGTGTATCGCAATGCTATCCATCTAAATTATTAAAGTAAATTTTTGTCTTAACAAATCTCGTTTTCGTATCAAGAAGCATAAATTTGAATAAATTGAACAACCTCAAAAAACAAGTCCACATGAACCCGACATATAATTTACAGTTCGAGCTAGGTAATACTCACCATCGTGCGAATCGTACAAATATATAATTTTTTTCCATCCATAAAATTTGATCGTATCGATAATTGCCTGATGGTAATCCGGCCGCATACTAATGGCAAAATCAAGAAATCCTGACGACGGTGTCAAAACCTATCAAATGTTAATGCAATTTAATGATTAATTATCCCTAACGTATTGGATCGGGTACTTACCTTTTCTGGGAACCACGGAGTCACAAACGGCATTTGAAATGTGTTACAGTACGAATGCAGAGTGTCGAAGGAGTCGGGGGAAACAGCGCCCAGCATTGAGAAGACACCACGCGAGAACTGATTGCATACTGAAAAGAGTAAGTTAAATAAATTAATTAGATCTGGTGTTAAATTTGTGAACTAAATATAATAAAAAGTATAAAAATGCAAATGTAGTACAGGCCTCTGACTGTAAGCCCAGCTTTTCAGAGTACATTCCAACACCGCATGCTTAAAATGAAGTGAAATGAAACAACATTCCCTGAATGATACTATAACAACTCAGCAATGGAATCCCTGAATGATACTATAAAGAACCAACGGTGATTCAGAACCACATCTAACTTACTATTCTTTATTTGTGAATAGCTGGAAATTACACATCCATATACAGTAGTAGCCATTTACATTAAAAATTGACAAAATCAACCACCCGACTTTTCTGACCTTTCGGTGCTCCTTGGCCGAGAGTTTTCAATGTCAAAATTTTTGAATTCCAAATCTTAGGATCTACTTTTATCAGCCGCCAATGGATCGAAAAATTAACACAGAGCTATTCCAGGTGGATATACAGCGAACTTTCATTCATGCATTCGTTCTTGCACCGCAGTAAATCGTCCGATCATTAATAATAGCCTCTTATTGGATCTCAATTGAAAAAGGTAGTTCGATTCAGCAAATCAGCTGTCAATTCATGTCATAGTGGTTCAGAAAAAATACTCCCACGCCGATTTAACAGACTAGCTAGAACGGCTATGGCACGCTACTAAAGAAGTTTTCTTTGCTAATAGCGGAGCCAAATTATAATTGAACCAGTTCGCCATTCCATGGTTCATACGTCATTTTATCAGTGTGACGACTACGACTTGATCCATTGCATCATAAAGCTGCGCAAATCGAACTCCAATATACGGTGAAATTAGGGATCCCGACCATCGACATCCTTCGTTCCATCGACATCTTGTCCGCATCATTTGATCAACCAGAATGTTCTTGATTGGAGACACATTCAGTTATTCATCGGTATGGCCAATTATTACCATCCATTTATTTCGCAACTAAGACTTGGCGGCTCTACTATAGAGGTCCAAGATGCCAAAAAAATTTTCTTGGCCAGAAGATGCATCGCAGCCCGCCGTTCTGCAACAGTATTTATTTTCGCAATTTATCTTTCGATTAAACATTTTAAGTTCGACTCAATGGGCACTAGTATGCTTATTCAGCCAAAACTGTAAATTTCAAAAGCCTACGAAGCCTCACAGATAATATGAAATTCCAAATGGTCAATTTAAACATATCCAGATAAACATTGTTCGACCAATTCTACTTTCCAGTTGATTCCAGTGGATACCAGTGTTGATAGATTCAATCATTGGTTCGAAGAATATTGCATGACCGATATGTCTGCAACCATAGTAGCTATAGAACAATTGTCCATGGTTACCAAATTGTAGACTGAGCTAACAAAACTTCTTGGCTTACATTGGATACGGGATACAGCATATCATCCATCAGCAATTGGACGGTTGAACGATATCACCGCCAAATCAAAGCTTCTCTTAATACCAGAGGCAATACAGTTTTTTAGAGCTTGAAGCAACCAATTGTTTTACTTGCTATACGTGCAAGGGTTTAAATAACATCTGAATTGCCCACCAGCTGAAATAGTCTATACGGACTTACATTCAAGCTACCTCGAGAATTCTTCATTGATAATCCTTTTCTCTCCTGGCCTACGAACAAAAAGTCATCGAGCAGATCAACTAGACAATCGATCCAAAACTGTTCTTAATCGTTCCAAAATTGCGATAGTGTCTTTCGAACAGGGTTGGAAACTTTATACTCCGGTTATACAATTAAAGGAAAACACAGTTTTTTCAGAGCTTGTATACCTGACGGCAGGCATCATTTAGCACGTCTAGTACTAACCCATGTCTGTGCCATTCAAGTCTCATACTAAATTGAAGTGATTGATTAAATTTGCTTCAATAGGCACTTTATGCATAGCCCAACGCTGTCTGACAGTTTGTAATCGTTCCCATAGCATTCGATAAAAGGAAGAGAGATTAAACTACTAGTCCTATTAGTTCAACCCCGTTTCTGGTGATTAACGAGCATCTACCTAAAATGATCCTTAATCATCAGGAGTAAATCCGAAAAAGCTTGTTAGACCTAAAGCAAGAAGCCATCGACATGGTTCACACAATGTATACAGGTGGGATGTAATGGTGAAAGGTTTGACTTATTAAATAATGAAACTGCTGCTTGAGCCACTCGTAAGAAATCAAATATCTAAGATTAATCCTAGATCACAAACTGCCTTGGAATCGACACATATCCAACGTCTGTACAAAATCAGATGGTTTTTCGACCTGTCAAAAGCTTTATGGTGGTAATTGGGGGTTGTAACAAAATTTACTGGACTCATTGTCACATACGCCAGCTTGGATATGGAAGTGAAGGACTTGAGTGATAAAACCTTAACTTTACTCAACTAATTACAAGAGCATAGCTCGAACTGGTTTAATAATTCAATGTGATTGTTGCCTATAGCTGCTATATAGAGGCATTGTAAAGGCTTTGCGGCACCTCAATTTCAAAAAGAACGCTGTCTAGAAAAAATAACAATCTGGTCAAAATTCAAGAAATTTAATAACTGACAAGTCTTTCAACTATACCCTTTCCAAAATGTAATTCCACAAATCTTTTTATTTGGTATTCCCTGATCGGGTTAAGTGGAGCCAAGAAGGCTCTCATCGGACTCGAAAATTTCCAAATTTTTGGAAATATCCGCCACTAGGAATAAGACAACTGTTATGTGGATGCCAGTTTATAAGGCCGGCGATTTTAAAAGTGGCAAAACCGTTTCGATCGGAATGATCTATGGCTTGGTGGATAGAACTCAAAAACCCCGAGTTGAAGCTATTTACTGGCTTTCTTAAAGGTAACATTGCTTTAAGGAATTTACTTATAAATTAAGGCTTAGAGTAAAGAGTATTTGGAAGTAGAATTTTCTGAACATGTCATGTGCGATTGTCCGCATTCGGCTGCACAATTTTAGACTCAAAACAATAAGTCTAATTGAGTTGATGTCAACACAAGTAAAGAATAAAATCAGATACCTTACATAGCTCCCCACTGTCAAGGTCAAATATTTTCCAAGAACTCGAACTGCCGTTATTCTAAAGTGAGTATGTGAACAGTCATTGATCCAACCAACACACAATTGCCGACATTCTGAGTGAGTCAGAATTAGTCTAACGAGCACTCCATTCAATGGACCCAGTACCGTAAACTAGATATCGGTCTAATGAATTAAACTCTATTTGGGAAGTATTTAACACTTTGGCTGTTTGGAATACATCCTTCGTAAAACCAACTGAGCAAATAATCAGGTTCATGCGTATAAGTAGATGAAGTTGTTATACGTCTGCTTATAGTAGCAACGATATTAAAGAGACACTTGAGCTACTGATAGTATCCTGCTTCCAATGGTCCCAAAATACCTATAGAATACAAAGCCATGCATTTGATCTAATATCTGTCATCTATAAAATTAACAGTTCCGTCGAAATTCTGAATTTGATGCAAATTCCTGATACCGCCGAAAAGCTGGCACGTGGTGCCCTATTGTAGACATTCGGAAATACCAGCAATGACTTGTAAAACATGTCACTATTATTGTAAAAAATTATTTACTCGACGATAATTAGATCGCTAAGGAAGGAACTGGCGAATCTAGACTACGTTACACTGACTTTGTGCTTCGAGAAGAGGTTCTTAACATGCTGCCCTTCAACGGAATCTTGCAGCAGCAAATCGGTTGCAGAAACGAAAGCATTATAGTTCCTTACGGATGGCTCCAAACTATAGACGGTAAAGTAGCACCTGGAGTTTTCTGTGATAAATTGGAAGTATAGATATATCAGTTCGTATCCCTAATCACTGCAGCGTGTACCAGGCAGAGGTGATAGCGATTGAGGAGATGCTGAATTGGTTGAGACATAATGTGGTATCCGCGCAATCTATGTGGACAGTCAGGCGGCAATCAAGTCATTGGATTCTGTTTCTCTGACATATAGAACGGCGTTGGGTAGCCACGTGACTCAGAATGAGTTGAGTTTGTGTTGGAATCTCGTTAATCCAGCCATGGGCGTCACCAATTAGACGACGAGGCATTTGGCTACCTTAAGACAGTCATAGTTACTCGCGCCGTTTACCCGCGCTTGCTTGAATTTCTTCACGTTGACATTCAGGCCAATGGACAGAAATCACATTGTGTCAACACCCGCTAGGGCCATCAGAATGCTATGTTTTAATTAGACAGTCGGATTCCTCTGGTCCATGGCAGTTCTGAATTAATTGTTAAATGATGATCGTTTAAGAATAAAATGATGTTTTGTCATATTTAGTAAGAATAATTCACAATGGCGACTTGGCATATTCCTTCTAATCTGAGGATAGTATATTAGATACCTTCACTCAAATGAAAAAATACTATCAGTCATATTATCACATCCTAATCAAGCTCGAGCCATCTCAATTTTCAGACCCAATCCTTCATCTAATTTACTGACCTCCCTCACCTACATTAATCTATCGACTAGAGACTCTTCATCTTGGAGACCAGGTGTGGATATCGGTATACGGTCTGTTGAGAATTTGCGTAACCCTTCCATAGGTTTTCAAGGTCCGAAGGGAGAGTACCGACACAACAGTAACTGTCATGCTCTTCTAAACTTTTGAGTGAACGTT
Organism: Tipula lateralis; assembly: GCA_963932295.1. Taxonomy (NCBI): domain Eukaryota; kingdom Metazoa; phylum Arthropoda; class Insecta; order Diptera; family Tipulidae; genus Tipula; species Tipula lateralis. Next base: position 50,169,210 of record OZ010738.1, read on the forward strand.
TCAACATTCAGATAGTCTAGGTTACGGACCACTCGAACGCCATGGGAACTGCAGGGTGGACGGATTAGCGAGGTATGGTATAACTCTTCAACTGCTACCGGAAAGGGCAAAATTGGGAAGACCCATATTAAAGCACTCAAGGCTATGCTTTAAAAGGTGGAATGAAAGGTGGACAAACACCTTCTAATGTAGTGTAGCAAGGCTAGTCTTGTCAAAGCTGAACCTGAAACGCCCAAAGTCACTGATATCTCTACAAAGACGTGAACTAAAAACGATCATGAGGATACTCCCAGTACACTGCTTACTTGGCGAGGAGGCCATGTCTAGAAGCTAAAGACTTTTGTAGAATGTGTAGGAACGAAAAGAAGGAAGAGGCGGTAGTCCACTTCCTATGCTCATGCCCGACTCTCTGATCTCAAAAAGTTTAAGGTGCGAGACTTATCACGCGACATAAGTAGCTCGAATTGATTCTCATAAGAGAAATAGGGAAGTTAGATCCTGTGGTATCACAACGAACCGTCTGTACCAGCCACTCAACCTTACCTAACCTACTGTAACAAATATAATACATTAAAGGTGCAACAGATCGTAATATCCCACTCCTCCCTCCCGTCCAAGGTTTACACATGATTTACGACAATAATACCAATTTAACATTAGACCAAATAGGTATGTCATTAAAACTAACTTTCCGATTCCTTATCGTTCAATGTAATCTAAACGACCCCACCTTCTCATTCCATCGGTATATAGTCTTGTGATTCGGGCTAATCGAAAAATTTATAGTTCAAATTGACAATAAAAAGACGAGAAAGTTTTGGTATTTTGTGTATAAACATGCATAATTGATTGGACCTACCTACCTATGTTCAATTGAATGATTTGTTTCCGAAATACCGATCTATAATTGAAAGCTCTGTCGAACAAACCGAATAACAAATTCTTGTCGCAACTTAAAAGTTTTGTTTTTTTTGTTTGGATAAGTTTTTCGGGTTGCTCGTTTGTTCGGTGTGTATATGTAAAAAGCTAAAGGGAATGAACCATGGTAGGAATACATATTTCATGAAGTTTTTTTTTTATTTATACCAAAGTCAATTAAAGTTATCAATTTAAGTTTATTTTTAATTTAACGAATACATTAAATTAAAAAAGTTTTCGTTCTTAATGCCCGTTTGGTTGGTGTACGAGTGAGTATACATACAAAGGAATTTTCCAGTTGAGGTTTTTCATTTTATGATATAAATTTTCTATTACTGTTATCAAACATTGTTTATGTGTAGTTTCTTCGATCTAACCGCTGGCAGGTGGGTAATTTAATTTTAATCAAATAAATCACGCATAGGGGAGGTAAAAAGCTAAGTAATATGTGTAGGTAATACTGTGTCTCAGTTTATGAAACTTCAATGGAGTCAAACTGAAATCTGTGGAACCGACCAAATGCCTTATTGGTTAAACCTGCGACATTAGAGCGGGAGGTACTGGGTTCGAACCCCGATAGAATCAAGGATTTTACGCCATCTGATTATAATTTGTGAATGAACATATCTACGAACCTCTTTGTTGTAGTGCAACAGTTTAATAAAATTAATCATTATTCACAAATACAAAGAACAGTCACGCCACGATAATTAAATTAACAAAAAATTAAAATTCAACCACGATACTATCAAAATCAACATTCAGGCGTTTTGGGTATGCAACAAAAGTTTTATTTAAATAATAGAAAATTGTAATCATAAAATTTCATGAATCTAACATAAACCAAAGTGGCAAGATACTAATATCAAAAATCATTGAAACACTAATGTCCAACTAAATTAATGTATTGTTCGTTAATAGCTTATGAAAAAATGTTGCATGAACTTTCAATACACAATTGTGTTGCATCAAAATCAAAAATCCCAAATAAAGATATCCTTTTCAGGAATGTTGGAAGCCTCCACGTCAGGACCAGATTGCTAAATATAGCATTACTGGAGTCAATCCTATGATTAACAAGCAATATGGTATGTACAATGATTGTTGCATTAACTCTCAATCTAAAATTGTGTTGCACCACAAAGCAGAAAGCACAAATATAAGCACAAATATGTCGAAAGTGTAACCTTTATGACCAGATTTCTAAAATTACACATCACTGGCGTCGGCCATATGGTTAACAAGCAGTATGCATGATTGTTGCATACACATTGAATCGAAAATTGTGTTGCATCAAAATCAAAGTGTATTGTTTTGGATATATAGGAGTAACCTGGTACTTAAAGCATTTTATTTATGAGGCTCCTATATTTTGCTTGTAAAAAACCTGGCATAAAACCGAATTGTAACAATAACAAATAATATAATATGAACAAGTGTGTATCTCACAATAGTACAACAGTACACGTACGATATAATCAAAATCAACATTTAGGCGTTTTGGTTATGCAACAAAAGCTTCATTTTAATCAAAGGAAATTGTACAAGGCATCATCACATTTTTTTGAATCTAACAAAAACTTAAGTGCTAAGATAACAAAACAAAGATCATTGATACACGTTTGAACTACTAATCAAGTAAATTTATTTATGTCTATGCTCGTTTATAGGTATAACAAGATTTATGAAAAAATGTTGCATGAACTTACAATCAAAAATTGTGTTGCATCACAATTAAAAATCCCAAATATGATTTTCTAAAATGTCGGAACCCTACATTTAATGACCAGATTGCTGAATAGTACATCCGTACATCCTTGGCGTCGGTCATATGGTTAACAAGCAATATGTATTTCGATTGTTGCATGAACTCGCTATCGAAAATTGTGTTGCACCACAATCAAAAACCTCAAATGTAGAAAACCTTGCATAGCTCCATGCCAGCCTATAGTACTGACATGAACGATGGGACGGCCCATGAATTCAAAATTCGACAGGAGATCCAGATGTGTTCATTCACACCACCGATCGCACCGCCCAAACGATCGATGGTGAAAAATCCCTTTTTGCATCTTGCCCCGGATCGAGATTATTATAATTATATTGATTGTTGCATGAACTTTCAATTGACAACTGTGTTGCACCACACTGCAAAAAAGTCTAATGTAGATGTGCTTTTCTGGAGTGTCGAAAGCCTAAATTTAATGATCATATTGTGCTAAATAGTCCATCCCTGGCTCCAGCCATATTGTTAACAAGCAATGATTATATTGATTGTTGCATGAACTTTCAATACAAAATTGTGCTGCATCAAAATCATAAATCCAACATTTATATATATATATATATATATATATATATATATATATATATATATATATATATAATCATTTTCTGGAATTTTGTAGGCAGAAACGTCATGACCAGATTGCCAAATAAAACATCCAGGATCTATCATATGACTAACAAGCAATGTGTATAACGAAGGTTGCATGAACTATCAATCGAAAATTGTGTTGAACAAAACAGCAGAGAACACCAATATTGTTAAGCTTTTCTGGAATTTCGGAGGACTAAACTTCATGACCAGATTGCCAAATAGTGGAACACTAGCCTAGCTAAATGTATCTCGATTGTTGCATGAACTTGCTATCGAAAATTGTGTTGCACCAAAATCAAAAAGCTCAAATGTTGATATTCTTTTCTGAAACGTTGGAAGACTAAACATAATGATACGATTGTCAAATATAATATCACCTGGCGTTGCCCAGATGGCATTATGTAAATCGATTATTGCACGAACTTTCAACGGAAAATTGTGTTGCACCAAAATGGAAAAAAGCAAATTTTGGAATTTAAATAGTGCGAAAATCATAACCGCCAGAATGTTGCGTCCGAGCTTATTGAAGAAAGAATAATAATGGCCTGGGAGCAGCAACCCCACTTCGCTCACGCAGTTCATTTATAATGGTTAGATTTCTTCTAAAAAAACCCTAATGAGGTTAATTAGTCTTAGAGATAACACTTAAATCAGCTGACACGACAATTTCGTTTATGATAAACAACTTGGAGAGCAGTCTTCGAACAAACGAAGCTCTAAAACCGAACATTTCTTTAGTTGTTCTTTGGCTTCACTAAGTAATAGAAAAGATCGCTTATGATTGAACATTATCTTTTGTAACTTCACAAATTTTGACGATATAAGCTTCGGATTTTGATGTATGAAGCGTCTTGTTTCAAAATTGACAATTGATCTGGTATCTAGCTCTGGTATCTTAATCAGTTTGAATGCAGTTACTACCTTCGATTTCTGTGCGGTTATACTCATAATATTTGTGCTCTCCGCTATACATTTGTGGCACGTTAGTTTGCTCGTACACTTATGAGTGTGATGTGACATTAGTAAAATAAGAATGAAAAAAACCAGCTTCTGCCTACTGTATGTGTGATCTGCTCTCTGGTCGTTCACTTTTCAGTTACGATCTGATGACGTCGTTGATTAACTGAGTGATCGATTATAACCAATTCCATCTCATTGGACATACGTAACTCTACATGATATTTTGTACTGTGCAATCAAATCGGGATATAGTATCTCAAAGTTAATCCATAAGATATCTCGGATCAAGAGGGGTGCAGCAATATCTGGATGATTATCAAGGTCCGACTAAAATAATATCTGAGTTTAATATTTCTAAATTTATGGTGGAATTCGAGTGGTTTTGTCAAATAATTTTGCGAACCTTCAGCTTTTGTTTAGAATCAATCAAAGTATCAAGAAGGTTTGCTTACTATAAATTTACAAAATGAGACATAGAAAGGATCAAGAAAAGTTTAGTTCGAATGTCGAATAAGAAACGATAACATGACCACACACGCCCTCAACTTAATTTGGTTATAACATGGATATATGTAGTTCAAATCGAACAGTAAGGTGAACTGATTGACAAATTAGCCTCTACCAATTATGTTAGCAAGGTGAATTTTGCGGATGTTGTCCTAATCCTCGGTAGTCCCGCCTAAAGCTTATTCACTTACTCTGGAAACAGATTAGGCTCCACTGGGCTTATTTACATGAATTCGAATGACAAAAACGCATGAATGATACAAACCGGCAAACAACACAAATATCTACCATAGGCTATCGGACAGAGATATTTAGGGCGGAAATGAATCGGGATTACTACTCGAAGAATGACATCAAAAATATAAAAGTTCGTTCAACAAATCGGAAAGTTTCTATCCAAGAACATACACTAAGACGTCACAAGATGAAATTGTTCAAGTATACTGCTGTGCAGAAACAAGCCCTATCGATCAGAAATGGGAACAAAAAGCCGCATATTATTACACCAATGTGTCTGGCTGTACCAATAAAGTATTCCTCTGGTAGCGTTACTACCAAAGAAAAGCTAAATAGATGGCGTTCATCAACGATAAATACAAAGAGAGTGAACAAAGTGAAGAGCTGGTTGATAACAACTATAACGAGACAATCAAAATCCAACCACTAACAGAACGGAAAGGTAAAAGTGGTTTGGAAGCTATAAACAACAACAAAGTGGATTTGAACTTTAACTCTTCTACTAGCATCGAATACTGGTAGAATTCCACAAAAATGGAAAGAGGGCTAAACTAAAACAAGTCTGAAGAAAGGCAGCATATTGTTTTTTGTTGGGTCGGGTGGCTGTTACCGCACACTTCGACCGGCACGCTTCGTTGTGATACCGCTCTAATGTAGGGCTGTATAGGTCCGATTTACACAGAACCATCTGCGCATTAGTACTGACATGCCTATAGTACTGACATTGACAAAAAAGAATTATTGATGGTAATAATTCCTTTTTGCATCTTGCCCCTAAAGGCAACATAAAACAATGCCAACACTGGAGTGGCATCTCTCTCCTTCCTTTCTGTACCTCTATTGTATGCTGGTTGTTCATTGCATCTACTATTCGCAGACATTGAACGTACATTCAATACCGTCAGTAGATGCTCATCATTAATGATATATTCAGAGATGCCGAGAATAGAGTCAATACAAGGAGGAGCAGAGTAATCAATACTATAAAACGCAAGAAAGGAAGGCGCAAGAAACATCAGAAAGACAAAGAACAAATGAGACTAAACTCAAATAGTATTCTCCCAATAGTCAAGAAACCATCGAGAACGCTGATCAGTTCGCTTATCTTGGTTGTACTGTAGTGACAATAGACGCATTGAAGAGGATATCAAAACAAGAAATTCAGTCAATATGCCATATAAGATCTGGAATGCAGCAAACATGGTAAGTCAAGATTGAGTGAAGAAATAAAAATGGAGAATGATGTCATTGGACTAGAATCTCTAATCTCTATAGCTAAACCGAAACAACTCGACAAAACATAGGTACGGGTAAAATACTAGTAGACGTTCAATGCTCCTAAAACATCAAAGATAAACGAAAAACCTATGCCATTCAAAAGGGCGATAAAATGAAACTCGCACACCCATGAATGACAAATATTTGATTGACCCTTTAACCATGTAATTGATTTCAAATGTAACAATATAATCCCAGTAACCAAGTGGTACAGATAAGCTATCCCATTTATAATCTAATTACTAACCCTCCAAACAGCAACACATACATCATCTGTGTAATTTATTAACTGTGATACTTATCTCGCGCGACTCTATACCAAAATATGTAACCGAGTTCGTTCATTGTCAACCAATGTTCGTATTTGCTATTTTTAAGTGTTTTTTGGGTTCGTTTTCTTTGGGAGAGAGTATATATGGGGATTCATGACTACACATATATATGTATTGTTTTGGCTGTGTGTTACATGTTGACAAATCATAATCATAATTCTCTGCCGCCTCGAACCCCAACCTCCACATTCGAACAATATTCGTTTTGCGTTGCTATGTACAATACCCAACGGTGTATCACAAAATGTGTATTAACTCTACCCATATGGCTCGTTGTTTAAACACACACGTATTAAATGGCGTGTATGTATTCTACACAGAGTATAGTGTAGTGTGTTCATCATGCACACATTAATTCAGATTATTGGTGTACTCATACTTCGGGCATAAATTTTATGGTTTTAAAACGTAGCATATATATGTATATGGGTTTAGCTGGTACCGTTATAGCCGTTCTACTCGGTTTCGGTAGTGGTTTGTCATTGTTATTAGTGTGTAGTGGGTATTCGCAGAGGGGATAAATTGTAGTTGACTATATCAGCTCTAGCGTTTTATATAATGCAGAGAGATCTGATGTTTATGATTGGTGTCATTTATATAGTGTTATAACAGGGAAGTAGTATAGAGGTTGTTACTCTAGCGAATTAAGTGAAAAACGTAATAAAGTTTTATGGATATAGGAGTGTATATTTGTGTCCTTCTATATTACAGGAATTGGGTAATAAAACTGGAATTCTAAAACCATTTCGTTTTGAGTGAAACTGCATGGCATTCGCATACGCAAAAAACACGGTAATCGTTATTGGTGACAAATACAATGGCCGTACGTCACTAGAACTGTTGCCACAGTATAGGCACGCTTGATAACATGAAGCTTATCTTTTCGATGAATTACGGTCATTCAATGACGTCACTCATCGGAATCATCCGTCAGGATTGACGCACCAACAACTCCGATTCCCTAACAGCGAAGTGAAACCATAATTTACCGGTCCGACGCAACGTGGTTCATTACATTCTAAATGAGGCCCATTTACCACGACGACTAACTTGTCTGCTTCACAAGCCTGCACAAATAGAGATTTAGGGCATGATAGTATTGAGATCTAGCAAAACCCACTTGCCTCTTCCGTATTTTCTCCACTCGAGATGGCAAAGGAAACAAGATCTTGATGGTGAGGTGAATGTTTTCGTAACTTTCGCATGTTAAATTATGCCACAACATCCATTTGGGATCTATGGATTACGTAATACTGCCCAAGTTTTCTAGAACTTCTTTAAAGAAGTCACCCGTGACTAAGACGCACGGGTCTACATTAACAAATTTCTTATGATATCGCAAACTTAGAAACAACATATACTGCGTCTCAAATAGTTTAGATTCTGCGCAATCATTCTTGAATACCTCAGCCTCGCATTGGTTCTAAGTGTACGGAATTCCCAGCTATACAACATCAAACAAAAGTAGTCGGTAATTCATCGGTATGGTAAACGACTACTACCGATTCATAACAAAACTTGGTTGCTAAAACACTCACTTCAATTCACTCTCACTTGGCAGTTCTCCTCAAAAATGACAAGACGCGGAAGAACTCAAGATGCTAAAACATTTCCAACTCGCATTCGAAAAGCTCAATAGTGATTAAGCTATCATAACGCTATTATATAAGCTTTATCACTCTTGAGCTTTTCGAACACGTAACGAACATAGCCGTCAGAGTAAAAATCATCAACCTGAACTGACTATCTTAGCAGTCAAATTCTTTAGATATTTTATTGAAAGTCCGCATTTCATACAAATTCGTACCAATCACAAAGCTCTGACCAGAGCAATTCAGTCTAAAACAACGCAATCCATACACATCGTGGTCGCGTACACGAAATCTCACAACCACAGCAATCAAAACGGTCGCAGTCGATACATATTTCGACTACAACACAATTGTCTCAACGGGTTTAGAACTTCAGAATTTATTTTCAAGTTTTATATGTCACACTTGTACCACCACCGAAGCAGAGCTTTTTAAACCACTTGGCTTCAAGATCTTCAGTGAAACGTCAACAGGCCTAATTGCCCTTGCATCGTACATAGCCGTTACGTTTCACAATATTCAACAACCTACACAATATATTGCATCCTGGAGTACGTTCTACTCTTAAATTGATAAACATTTCCTACTTTGGGCCTCCAATAATACAAAAATGTGACCTATTGGGCGCACTCTTGTTTATCACGTCAACCATCACTCGAAATTCTCATTGTTGGATTTGAGTCTATCGATATATGTTCATTGGGCCGATGCCACCGTCTATTAGATATACTTAATTGAGTCAACAGATTCACTTGATGGCCAGAAGCGTACTTAATGATTCACTTATCCGCAACAACTATTGCCACCACGTTGTAATATGGCAATCATGACGAACAACTTTATATAGAGGTAAAATGAACGATTTTTTAGTATGATAAACCCATTGAACTTGTTCAGTTTGACCAAAGTCAAGGATGCTCATCTAGTTGGACGCGATAGGGTGACCAGGGTTAAATCCCAATTGATGGTACTGGCAATATGAACGAACCAGTAAAAATAGAAAAAATGTTAGCTGGAATGGAAGTGATCATATACAGATCGATTACCATTAGATTGGCCATCGCATTTGGCTTGGCAAATCACTCAACCATATGCTAATGAGGTATTTCAGACACGTGCAGGATAAAAATGTGGGCAAAATGAAGACAAAACCAAAGTCGTTACAGTAAGCCATCAAGCTAGAGCTTTGACCGCTCTATGATTATGAACAGCAGTCCTGATGTAACCAAGGTGGAAAGTGAGAGATAAAATGGCAAACGTGCGCAAATGGAAGATGCCGCCATCTCAAATTTAAAAGCTGCTTATAGACTAATATCGAAGGCTTGACAAGTAAAATTACTTAGCATCCAAAAGGTGATCGAAGCACATCTGCCTTGAATCAGGGTCCAGTTTTCAATAAAAATTATACTTGGACTAAATTTGAAAACCTATTCACTGATCTTCTTCAGAATAACAAACAACTGAACAAACTCTCAAAATTTACGCTTCCTCAAAGCTAATCTGATCGGATCGATATAACCAAATCAGTGAACATCACTAACGAAAATTATGACGAATCATGCACGAAGTTGGGACCAGAAACCAATCGACAGTGGGAGATTTCACTAACCCACGCATAATATCCATCGTATCAGAAACTCATCGAGTTCATTTTCCTTAACCAAATCGAATTTATCACAATCCCACAGAAACCTCCGTCATTTAACTACTGGTCTCGATGTATCTACCTCGCAAACCTCAACACTCAATCAGCTCGTTAACTAGTCTGTGTGATAATATTGAGTTCCAGTGCTTATTTGGTCCTATAATAGAAAGTGTGCTTTTACTGTCGAATCAGCTTTCATCGCATCCTCATTACATATCCAGAACCATGTCGCTTTCCCGTTCGTTAATATGCTGCTCACCGCAGTAGTCTCTAAAAAAGTCAATATACACCACGTTAAGGGACTTGGGAGGGTTACACAACATTGCAGGACAGAAATCGCCACTATTTTAACCAAAAATACCACTAACTCGATTAATATTCATCGATAAGCAAATTACTTCTAATCAAAGCTTTTTGCCGATGATCCATACAATACAGACTCAGGCCCATTGGCACGCTTTCACATTCATTAATGAACCGTGTGTTTTTGCCATCGCTCAAGGGCGAATCAATAACTTATGGTAAACCTTCCAACGCCTCGTGTAAGCTCCTCGAGACCATTTTCACACAGAGGTGTTGTCTATGCGGGCCTTATATAAATCAAACAAAGCCGTAATGGTACTTTGACAAAAGGTTACATCTGTCTTTTGCTACGTTTGAAGTTGGAGTCTGGATTCACTACAAATGCTTTTCTCGCAAACTTCAACAGATTCACTGCGCCTTCAGAGGCCGATTCAAACCCTTAACAGTTATTATGCACCGCCCAGGTGGCGCAGTGGTTAAACCTGCGGCAGTTGGAGCAGGAGGTACCGGTTTCGAATCCCGATAGGGGCAGGAAGCAAAAGGGATTTTTCACCATACAATTACGATCGGTAGTGTGAATGAACACATCTACGACACCGTTGGACTGCAGAATTCATGGGCCAACCCATCTTCCATGTCAGCACTATAGGCTGTTATGGAATTATGCAATATGCAGATGAGTCTACGTAAATCGGACCTATAGCCTACGTCCTCGATTTGTCTGTAATGGCGTATTGTAAGGACGTAAATAAGCGAACCGCGAAAGAGTTGGAAGTGCCTTGAGTCCCGAAACAGATTGTAGAAATAAAAAACAAACAAACAAACAGTTATTACATGATACAAAATTTTGTCGGATCCAATCACCAATGAACATTCCTACACCAGAAGGGCATACGAACCACAAAGCAACAAATTGTTGTATTGTTGGTTCAAGATGGAACTTCCTTTATTCCTTTCGTCACGATTCACCCGCATATTATAGATTAAACACTACTCACTTTCGAAGACACTTTCGAAGAATTGTCTAAGCTGCTCTATCAGATTGAGTCGATTTTGAGTTCGCGACTAAGTTGTATGACAGACGACTGCTTACTTAGATCATTTTTTATTCGGGGAATCGCCAATTCCAACACGCGAATCGTATCTGGTTAAGGTGAAAACAAATCATCTCAGTCGATACCAACAAGTTCAACGAATGTACCATCACTTCTGGAGAGTTTCGTTCGTCTCCAATAACGAACAAAGTGGTTGAAGACAAAAAAAAATCTTGCTTAGCCCAATGTTTGTGCTCATAAAGGAGAGAGACAACCCATCTTTGAAATGGTTACCCGGCAGGATCATTGATGCGCATCCGAAATTCTGATGAACGAGTTTAAGTCGTATACGATCAAATATCAGCATTCGGTTTTCAAACAACCGGTGGCACTACATCGTATATAACGTATCGGACGACGCTAAGGAAAGCCAACTTATATATCCAAGATGTGGTCACGGAACAAAAGAAGAGATAGGCAATTGATCTAGACTTCTGTGGTGAGCAACACTTCTATGATGAACGGTGATGCACATAGTTTATAGTTACTTTAGTATGTGATGAGGATGCGATGAGTGGCAATTCAGCAATGTACTATGTTTTTGACCCACATTCAGCACAAACTTGATCTGCCAACTAAACAAATTGAGATTTACGAAGTAGAAACATCATGACGAGTAGGTTAATGACGGAACTTTCTTGTGGGGTTGTAATCAATTCGATTTGGTTCGTGAAAAAAAAATCTTAAGTAAGTGCCGATGTTTGGATCGGGATATGAATGGCTAAGCAGACAACATGGTGAGGTGGACTACTCTTTAACCCAGTTCTTAACTCGTCATGAATGTTTTACAGCACAAAGAGTGGTTCGACTGGCGTTTTATCATCATTAACACCAGACTCATGATGGCACCACCTAGAATTCGGTACCTTGTGGGAAGGGAATTGTCGACGCTACTGTGCCAGTTTTAATCGTGTTTCGCGACCATTATGTCGAATAACTTAGACAACTACTCTACTGGCCCCACCAATTCCGACATGAACCGCACTGGCTAAAGGAAAAACAAACTCTGGAAAATAAGGCCAACAGAATATCTATCTCGTCTCCAGTAACGACCAAAGTGGTTGAAGACAATAGAAATCTCGCTGTCCCCAACATTAGTGCTCATGAGGAAGGAGACAACTCACTATCTAGAATTCTGATGCACAAGATTGTGTTGTAACGATCAAATACCGCAGAATTCGGTTTACAAACGACCGGTGGCACTACATCATAAGATTAGTGTTCCGAACACTATCGAACGACGCTTCCTATGTTCTTGCAGGACTCCCATAATCGATGAGGTCACTCGACTAAAGGCTATATACTTATCGCTAGATCCCATGGATCTGGGCATAGCTCAACAGACAACGTGATGTGGTGGATTATTGTTTGGCCCAGTTCCTAACTGGTCTTGGATGCTACATATTCAAATTCAAGCATTAAGAGCACCAACAGCTCTGTGTGCAACGCGAGAAAAAATGTTGGTGCATATTGGTTATACTGACCAGCATCTAACACCAAAGGACGCCAGATCAGAAGACAGATGGAAAGCCTTGAGTGGCGCTGAATCTCCTATTGGGAATGAGTTGAGATATTTCGAAAGAAGCAGACACCCGAATAGGAGGCAGCCTATAGCTGAGCCTGGCTACGACATACATGTAATGTCTATCGAAGATTCCTTCCACCCCCACAATAACGAATGGTGGGTACTTAAAAAAGCTTTCAAAGTTTATCTTGTCACATTTAAGTATTATTACCTAACATACAGACATACACACACAGGTTGATTTCTATCCAGGCTATCAACTCGACAGCGACAAAATATATATCACCAATTTCATTAAATCAAGGTAAAGCACAAAAAAAACCACTTTACTGCCAAAATGTGAATTACCTGCAGCGAACTACTTAGTAATCAAAACCAAATCCGCCAATAATTCTGTCTGTGTTGAATGAACCAAAAATTATGTTCAACCAATAAATTTCTTATTTCTACCATCTTGAAGAAAGCTTTTTATGGAATTATTTTCCGGCACAAATATTATATATTCGACACGACTAAATAAGTGAATTGATGTTTGTTGTTGGTATCGTTCTTATGTATTATGAGTTGAGTTCGGTCGAAAACGGTTTGAATAATTAATGTTTGACATGGAAAAGACTCATCGTCGTCGTGCCGTCATTTTTTTTGCGTTGTTGTTGTTGTATACACTCAAAAGAAATGTTCCTTATATATGTAGTTGGGATGGTGGGTATATGGATGGTTATGGTGGTGCCTTGTTCGCTTTTTATCAATTTGATGTAATCTTATATGTCGTTCGGTTAAATTTACAAATTGTTACCTTACTCTCTGCTACCTATACTCGTATGTACAACGATATGAGCTTTTGGATGTCGACTACTGTACCCATGTACTCACACGTATGTATAGTCTCGCTTTTCGATTCGATTTGGGTGTACGTCATTTAGATAGCGTATAGAACGACAAAACGAAATGAAAGTGGAAAAAATAAAGGAAATTCCAACATCTATACACTGTTAACGCACAAACGATGGCAGTTTTGTGTTGTAATTTCAGGGGGTAGGGGGTAATTATGTTAATTTATGGAAATTGTAAATTAAACTTTATGTTCAAATAAATTATTATGTTGTGTACATAATATATATATGTTGGACAGGATTTTTTTTTATATATACTTTTTGATGGCAGCACTTTCAACCGAGTCGAGTAAGTTATTTCCCAAACCCTTATGGTTAGACGAATTAATACCACGCCCTTACTTATCTCCACGGCAGCTGCTTCAATTAAAGATGAAACGTGTCAATTATGTTGCTATCATCATTGGTAGCTAAGGTGATCATAGCAACGTCTAATCTTTAAATCTCGGAATACAAATTGTTCTTCGAAGAATATTGTCTATTTATTCAAGATAATGGCCATTATAATGAAAAGATTATATATGTATAATGTTATTGTAGCGTTCGTTAACCATCTCCCACTTCTTGTGTTTGTGTAGATGATATACACAAGACAATAGACAACACCAAGTATTTGACAGCTCTGAAATGTTTACCACTGAGGATTGTACACAAAGACATTCTTTTGAGGAGACAATTGTTGGTTTCTGGGAAACGGTAGCTGTGGTGATCATTTTACACAGTATCAAGAAAACATATTCACATTAATTTAATGTCTTATTGAGAATAACATCAGGACTACCAGTATAAACCTAAATACAAACCAGAACTGGGTAAAAAGCAAACACATTGTAGACACAATGCGTCCACTCTCGCAAAAAGTTTCATAAACAGGACTTGCCAACTATATCAACAACAGGATTCATTTGAAGGGTTGTAGAGCCACAATGAACAGGAACTATCCCTTTGATCATAAATATAATTCGCTTAAAATCGAATTGATTACATGCTTGATGTGATCACTATCAAGACCTCTTGCAGCTACATCAGTTGCCACAGTTTTTACGTAGATGAGCCTATCAGCAAAGAACGATTTTAAAATGACCATAGACCAGATCCAAAAACAAATGATCCTCAATGTAGCCACTACGGGTGAAACAGTTGTCTATGCAGAATCAGGAAAGGTCTTTGCTATTGCACTTGGGGTTTTTTTTCTTACAATCAACAAGGGGAGTTGGTGGACTAAAGAACGACAGAACTCTGTAACCATTACAATAATCATATAAAAACTTAAAATGAGACCGGCGATTGCCAATATATAGCACTGATTAAGTACCCAAATACAGGTTTTTAACTGGAAGTTCAGTGGGTTAAGTACCCAAAATAGAGCTTTTCTTTCCTATTTCCATAGAAACTTTGTCTCAAGAAATGAAAGGCATTTTGCATCTGATAATAGCAGTAACGCTGACACAATGAGTGAAGTCGCTATCTCCGATACTTGTAACCTCTTGTTGGAATACAATATCCCTCATAGTAGTGAAACACATCAAGTCAACATCTTATCACTTCTGAAATATTTTAAGGATGCAGATAACTGTACAGAAAATAAGTCAGGATGAAAGTGTGAGACCTTAACGGATGCGCATAAGATATGGTCCAAATGAAATGAAGAACTGAGACTGACTCATCGAAACCGAAAGAATCAGAATGTTGCCAGAATTGTATAGAAGTGGTTGACTGCATTTCGTTGTGGTTGGATCCAAATGAAGTCACCATGGAAAGATATTGGATGGTCGGAATGTTACTATATGTGAGAATGTTGTGATTATAGCCATTTCAAACGAGCACCTAATATCTTGGTCAAATTGATTTGATCAAAAACGTAACCGTTTGACAACTTTAAAGGGATGTAAAAGATAATGGCTTGACTAAACAAAAGATAAGAAGCTTTCGGGATGTCAGACGCGAAAAAGGCATCAGAACTAGAAGTAGAATATGATCATCCTTTCCTCAGGGAGCCAGACGAAAAGACAGAGTATAGTCTCTTATTTCAAGTGCCAGCACTAAAATCAATGATATTTGGAAATATTTCGAAACCGAGTGTCAGCTGAAGAGGGATAAGAACAATCTCTGCTTTAGGAACCCGCTAGGTTTTATAAGGTATGGATTATATAACAGCATTCTTATCAAGCGATGTACAAACGACAGAACCCATAAAAAAAGATTTTGAAAGTTATGCCGCTCTGGAGAACCAAAAGCAAGAAACCTTCGAATACTTCTTTCGCTCTTTAACTCAGTTACCAATGGCACCCACCACTTTGGCGGCATACTCTATCAGTGCAGCTTTATTAAGGTACATCTAAGCAAGTACTGTATCTATAGATAGCCGTCATATCCATGACCAAGGAAATCCCTCTTCGCACACCCTAAAGCATTTCAAAGGTCATTGAGCCGTTCAGCTAGTTTAATATAAAGCACAGAAGATTTATCTTGAGCCACTGCTTTCTTTAATCGGTTTTCTACAAAGAGCACAGATTACTCGTGTTGTTGGCGGTTGTCAGTAGACACTACTTCTGATATTACCGTAGACTCAACATGAGATACCTGACAAACAATTTTTATGAGACTGCAATATTGTATTGTATTCAGCCCAAAGGAATCAGATTGTTCCTGTGGAGTGTTAGAGGATTCAAAATAGTTTTTAGTTCTGATCTGAATTTGAAGACTCTGTTGTGGAAAGTGTTTCACTTTTCCAGCCAATTAACGCCTGAAATACTTTCCAAAATCGAGCAGAAAGGCCTCGTAGAATGCAAAGCCAAAATTCAAATTTTGAACATTGCGAAGATGAGTTTGATAACTCGTCTTTCAAAGTATGGGTATAAGTTATAGCTATGGAGACCAAAAAGACAAAGTGGTCTAATACCATATTTAAGAAGAACTTATTTGAGAAAAAGTTCTGTTAATCTGGGACTGTAATAAGATAACTCAGTCTACCCTAAATGGGAGATATGGTAACCTTTATGGATGTTATAATCCGGTTGGTGCTATGATACACAAATCATTTAGTGATGTTATCAACCGTCTTGGTGCAAGAAATTGATGCACGTTTAAGAGCAGCAATCTATGACAGCCGAGCTGCTTTAAGGGCAATTAATTCCAGCACTTTTACCTCAGAATAACTTGAACGCGAACCGTGAGTTTTCCACTTTTATCGGTATCTTGTGGTCCCGATATTAAAGGTCCCAGGTCTTCGTTAGTAATCCACTCCAAAAACTGAACGACGGTTTCTAGTCGGAGACCAGCTATAATGACATTAACTATTCCAAATATCTCCGCCTGAGTAGACATAAAATTTCTGTTTTTAATTCTGATTTGTGACGTCAATCGGAGACAAACCAACGATGTGACAAACCGGAGAGGATCGGAACAATATAAAAGTGACAGATCAAATTTAACGAAACTGAGCGAAAAAAAAATTCAAGATTTTTTGGTCAGTGAAATCTGTAGCATTCAGTAAGTACTAAATAATAATTCACATTGTACATAGAAGCAATCATCATGCTACACTCAAATTCAAATTGAAAATCATAAAAGCTTTTTTTCTGTTAAGGGCATTACATCAATACCTTTTGAACTGCAGGATTGATTGGTTAGTGATTCTAGGCCACGATTGGGGAGTTGTTGCTGTCTCGTTGACATTTGAGTGTTGATGGTTTTAATTTTTTGTCGTTGGAATCGGGTCTGTGCTTGAATTGGTTGTGGGTTTCGGGATTGAATGGTTTTCGGCCGTAGTCCCGGGATGCGTTTCCGGTGATTGAGAATGCAGGTGTGTGTCTTGTATCGGGTTTGACTGTCCTTGTTTTGAAGAGTTTTAGAGGATGTGTATGCCTACGTTCGGGGTGTCACTTTACTGTAGATGTGGCGGATCTGCATCGAGTTTTACTGTTTATGGGTTCAGTAGCCGCTTATTCAAATTTGTTACATTTTAAAGGATGAATAGTTGGTGTTGACTTCGATTCGGCTCCATTCATATCATTTGATAGGAAGTCAGATTTGAGTGCGAAATCGAGTAAGTTGAGGTAACGTGTGTACAGCACAAGGGTGCGTGTGTGGGACACATAAGTAATAAGGAAAGTGTACACATCCTCAGGGATTTTGTAGGACAGGAGTGTTTAGATTTTATGCAGTACGAGTCTGTATCTTCCAATATCGGGGGTACATTTTGGGATTGTGGTTGAGGATTGTTTAGAATGGAAGTTTGTAACGGGTCGGGCGGGGATTTTATTTTAGTGGCGGGGAGTTGGAACTATTAGAATGTTGGGTGTCGGCGGGATTGTAGCATTTTTGTAGTGGTGTTCTGGAGGCATTCAATTTTGTAGAGTGTCGGGAGCTTTTGATGTTTTAGCGGAATTTTTAGAGAATGTCGCCTGACTCTGGCGTGGGCTGGGATTGTGCAGGAGTGTTTTGGAGGAAGCGGTTTTTGTAGGTATTATTTGTAGCTGGTAATTTGTCATTTGCCTCATGGTACTGCTGGGGTTAAGGGGGGAGAGGAGTTCCGGGGCTGGATTTGAGTGGGACGGGCATGAGGGTTGAGCTAGTTGCGGTGGCAGCTAGGAGCCTCTGTTGGCATGTGGGGATTTAGACGCGAATGGGAGCTGGAGGCTTCGCCGGAATGTGAGGTGTTTGGATAGATTCCGGTTTATTGGATGTCAGTTGAGATAGCTCTGCACTTTTTATTAATCTGTAGGTTGGTGTTCCTTTGTTGAGGGTGCTTTCTATGAGTTTTTAGTTTGGATGCTTATAATTGGGTTCTCGTGGGGTTTGTTTGCTACAAATACATGTAGGTTTGGTGGAATTTGGATCGTGTTTGGTTTGCTTGAATGGGGTTCGCTCCGGGGGTGTCGATTTCCTCTACTTTTGGGGCGCTTCTGCTCCATACTTTCTGCATGTATGTGGCAACCCTGACTGTGTTATTGCCTATGTGTCGTGCATACGTGCCTGTGGGTTATCCATGCGTTATTTAAATTTATTAAGTTAGTATTTGGATTTAATGGTGCTTTTTGCAAGTTAATACCAATTGTTTGTTTTTTATTTATAAAGTGACATCCCTGATCACGACCATTAATATAAAAATAATAATAATAAATTATGGAAAAGTTTGGTTTTAATTATTTACATAAGTGTAAATATGATTATAGTTGGAGGGGGTTGACAAGGAAAGTTTATTTTATTTAAAAAAGATGTTGCATAATTTTGGAATGTAAAACGTTTTCAGAGATTTATTTTCATTTTCTGACAAACATATTCTAATATTATGGTATCATCAGCGTAATGGTTGACGGGTACTTAATCTAGCATACCATATTAATTTAATTTATGGTTACAGATTCAGAAGCCGTAAGTTAATTAAATAAGAGTTTTGTATTTGTCTTTAACTATGATTGGTGTGCGGACTTGAATAAATAAATAAATAATAAAATTAATAATAATTAAGTTACAGATTCCTATCTAGTAAATTTATTTTTAGACATTTATTAAATGATTTAATTTTAATACGTTATAGCTAAGTTGCAGGTAATATCTAACTTACTCAATTATTTATTTGTATAATAATTTACCCTATATACGAATGTATGTATATGAAATGCTGTCGGGTCATAAAATAAATAAATATTGCCCCTCGCGTTAGATGGTGGTGGATCTGTAAATATAGGGACGCAAATTTATATGCAGCATATGATGAGAAGACCCCAGGATAATTAACCTAAATACTCCAGTTTCAACTGTTGAGGTAACTCAAATACATATGATGGAATAAGAAATGTCCTTCCTATCCAAATAATAATAATAACCAATGTTAATGTGAAAAGGATATAGATTTTACTAACAATTTATATTATTTTAAGTATTATGTAACAGGAAAATGGTTCTGCTGAAGATTGTCGTCTTAGTCTATTTGTTTCTCTGATAAGCATGTTACAGAATTATGGCAATATTATCGTAATAGATGACTTAAACTATCATACCATATTAATTAAATTGTTTCAGATACCTGAGCCATAAGTTAATAAATTTTCTTTCAGAGTTCTGTACTTATGTTTTAATTAGGTTACTTGTGTGGGCGGGAGTTGAAATAAATAATAAAATTAATTAATTAACAGATAATAATATTAGTTAATTACAGATTCCTGAGCGACTAACTAATACATTTATTTCAGAACTTTAATTTTAATTTAGTTTTAATTTTATTCAAAATACAGCAGAGCAGATAGGTAATGCGGACTGGAGAATGCTGATTGGCGATTGCAGATTAGTAGATTAGAATTGTGATTGTCTTGTTGTTGTCAGTTAACAGTAGTTTAGTAAACGATTTGCCAGGTGTCTGTAACCGGGTCGTTCTCTCCTTACTAACATACCTTCCCATCCTTACCTATTGTTTTATGTAAAAGGCTGTAGGAATAGGCCCGGCGTTATCCGGGAATCTTGCCTAGCGCTTGGTCCTACAGTCATATCAATCAATCAATCAATCAATCAAGGGCATTTCATCAATACCTTCTGTCACAAGCTCCTTAAATTTCATACTACCTCTCCCCTCTAACCTACCACGGAAAAAATTATTTCTCTTAAAAGTGAGCAAATGTGGGCCCTACCAATACATCAGGATCGTTTCATACCGCAACAAGCCTAATCACTAAGTGGATGAACTCAGGTATCCCGACAAAAATACGACATAGATATATACTCATAATCAAAACGGAAGGAAAATACACTTTCGAGGAAGTCGTGTGGCTAACAGTAAGTACCACATAATAACTCGCCATTGTGCCAGATGGAACCATCAAGCCACAATTGAATAATCAATAAATCGACAATTCAAGTAAACTATCGTGTAAGTCACTAGCACTATCGCGACACAAGTGAAAATAACATATAAAGGAATCACACAGTAAATATTTCAAGTCTAGTAGCGTATGAATGATGAGATAAATTTGTTTTTTGGTTTAGCGAATTACAACATACATAAAACTACAAAACAATTGAAATTTAACGAAATTGAACGAAATTGAACGAAATGTGTCATAAAACCAACATATATCGAGTGTCACCATTTTATTACTTAAACCTCCTACAGACTCGCTGATTGGGTTAAAGTGAAGTGAAAACAGTGGCATAACCCTCCAGTGGTGTGCAGCTAAACGTTAACAATGTATTGATTTTATTGTATTTAATAAATAAAATTGTAAGTTTGGATAAACTCTTGGTTTTTTCTGATTTGTGGAGAGAGTTGGAATATTATAACAGTGACAGATCAAATTTAACGAAACTGAACGCATTTTTTTTTCAAAATTCGTTGTTCAGTGATATCTGTTGCGTTCAGTTTGAGTACCAAATAATAATTCACCATTGTAAATAGACGTCAATCATCACTCAAATTCATATTTAACGAAACGTCAATCAAATTCATATTTAACGAAATTGAACGAAATGTGTCATTTAACAAACATAATATATCGAGTGTCGCCATTTTATAATTTAAATTTCCTACTGATTCACTAATTCGAGCAAATTAATTGTTGTTGGAACATCATTCGAAACGTCAGATCAATAAAAATGTAATTGAAACTTTTGTCGCCAGTAAAATTTATTAATTAAAACTCCGGAAATGATTTAGACCCTATACACAAAGATAAACCACCTTATTATATCCGAACTATACACAATAATAACCATAAAATGGTTAGAATTTTAATTTCGATTGCGTGACACGCAGACTATTTCAACCATAATCGCATTCAAACAATCTACTATATATAATGTTGGTATAATTTTATAGTTTACAATCGTAATCTTGTGACGTGGGAAGTGGAAAATGGTAAAGTCGCAATACAGCAACCCGCTCGTAAAAACCTGCAACCAGTACGCGGTATGTGCTTCGCACTCCTTTATTGTATATAATATTAAAGAGTGATCAAATAAGAGGTACTTTTTTCAGTTTAGATTAGTATTGGTATGCGTGACTACTGTCGTAATCATATGACATTTGTGTTCAGTATTCATTGACATTTCACCATGTATAGATTTACGCGAGGTTAGATGAGGTTAGGTTGAGTGGTTGCTACACCACACTTAGACCGGTGACGGTCCGTTGTGATACCACAGGATCTTACTTCCCTATTTCCCTTATGAGAACCAGTTTAAGCTACTCATGCAGCGTGATAAGTCTCGCACCTAACAATTTTCGAGAACAGAGAGACAGTCCATTAGGAATTTACCCAAATAATCATGTCTTTTATGTGCCAAAGCCTACATTAGCGAAGGAAGGAGAATACCGTCTCGTTGTTCTCTTCATCCATACAGGTTTAGCACAAGTCACTAGGCAGTGTCCTGTGAGGATCCCCATGATCGATCGTAGGGAAATCAGTGACTTTCAGCGTTTAAAGTCTAGCTTTGGCCAGACTAGCTTTGCTTTTCTATATGAGAGGGTGTTAGTCCACCCGTCATTCGCTGAGGCTCCTTACCCTTTTTGAAGCACAGTCTTAAGTTCCTTAATGGGCTTCCTCACCTTTGCCCTTTCCAATAGCAGTTGGAGATTAGTACCGTGGTTCACTAGTTCGCCCGCCCTATCGTAATCATATGATCACCATGACATCTAAGTGGCCGGGGACCCAGACTATCTGTATGTTGAAATGTTCACTCATCTCATTCAGGGACAAGTGGCAACCTAACGCTACTCTAGATGTTAGAGAAACAGAGCCTAGTGAATTGGTTTCCACCTGACTGCCCACATACATTGCGATATCAGTCCAGGATACCACATTATGTCTCAACCAATTCAGGCCCTCCTCAGTCGCTATCACCTATACCTGGTGCACGCTGCAATGGTCAGGGAGACCAACGTACTTACGCGAGAACAACGTTTACAAATTGGGGGAATTCATTTAAAAAATCAGTCTTCAGGAAAAAAAGGTTTTCGGATTCTTCGACCATAACCGTCCATCTGAATGCGCTATGCGGAAAACAATCAATAGATTTCGAACCACATTTCAATATTGGATATTCATCACCCGACTAGAGTGCGAATAAGTCGATCTAGTGTACGTGAAGTGTATGATTCTCAAGATCTGGGTCTCTCATCTGGGTCTCGTATGTTGAAGAGAGGTTTGACGGTACACAAAAAAACAGCTTGTTTAAGAATTGAAACTTTACGCCATCGATTGGGTTTATGGGCGTAAGTACAGCTCCAAATCCGTTTTATTTATCGAATAAATAGATTCAGCGATGAAGCTCAGTTTTGGCTGAATGAAAACGTCAACATATAAAATTGTGGAATTTCGGCTGATGACCAGCCAGAAGAGATACATGATCCCACAATGCTTCCTGAAAAATGCACTGTTAGGTGCGGTTAATGAAAAGGTGGCATCATCAAATTTCTATTGCCAAAAATTAAAGATATTGGGGTAGCCGACTTCTGGTTTCGACATGATGGTGCAACGTGCCACACAACATGCGGAACCATCGATTTATTGAAAGAAAATTTAATAATAAGAATTCATATTAAAAAATGATACATCATATTAAAAAAGGGACCTGTGAATTGGCCTCCAAGATATTGTGATCTAACGCTGTTAGATTACTTTTTATGGAGGTATCTGAAATCTCTTGCTTATATCGATAAATCGCAATCGATTCCTGCATTGGAAGCGAACATAAGAAGAGTGCTGGAAAATTGAACCTCTATCTCTTATTGAAGCACCCTTTATAAATACCCGATGCTGACATTCGTTCAGTTTGATTCAAAAATTTACGATAAAAATGAT
Organism: Tipula lateralis; assembly: GCA_963932295.1. Lineage (NCBI taxonomy): Eukaryota > Metazoa > Arthropoda > Insecta > Diptera > Tipulidae > Tipula > Tipula lateralis. Next base: position 50,192,671 of record OZ010738.1, read on the forward strand.
ATTTTTTTTTATCAATTTTAGGAATTTTTCCTTTTTTTCGTTTCCTCCATGGTAACAACACAAATTTAATTCTCAACCAAAGCAATAAATTTGGCACAAAAAATTCAATTTTTTTTTTTATTTTAATATTTTTTCGCGTTTTTCTGTTATTTTGATTGCCATCCGCCATAAAACGAAAATTAAATTAAATTTTATTTCACCCCATAACGAAATTCTAGAATTCATCCGTAGCCTGTCTATATACGACATATATACACCTATCTACAGCACCGGCCTACCATACCCGATAACAACAACAACAACAAAATTGCGCGATAAAAAAATAAATTACAATTGTAATGCCGCAAATACATTTAGGTAATTTATTTAATCTTCCACTTAATATTAATTTAATTGTTTACCTGCCCTAAATATGCCCTACACACATACACACAAATTACGTATAACGAACGCACCCCAAATCACCGTCCTACCAACCATAACACAATCAGTGTACAAAAATAATTCCAAAAAATTTACATAACAATTACATCAAAATTAAGAGCGCAGCACAATGAATCGGGTCAGTTCGTGCATCCGACTTATATAAAATTGAGTGGTGAATTCAAGCGTATACGGTGTCCCCATCTAGCGCAAACAACAAAAATATGATAATTTTTTGAATTAAATTTTTATCTAAAATAGTTAGTTTGGTGCGATAACCGACCGCTCAGTAGTCGAGGGGGAAGAGAATGGAGACAAAACTAATTATATACCAAATGTCACCCCTCTACGAAATTAGACTATTATTTATTTAATTAAATGCGAAATAGCTTTGAGTCCATCAATCATAAAACAGCATAAAAAGCCGCCATTATAAATCATGTTTTTATGTTTTGTGTGTGTGTGTCGTCGTCGGTTTGAGGACAGGATGTTATGGTATATTAAGAACATAAAATTATGAACAGCTATGTTTGCTATTATACGCAGGTATGCGCGCTGCATGAAGTATGCCCTGATTAATAAGCAACATTTGTTTCAAACACTTTCAAAATTGCTTTTTGTTTTGAAATAAGCCAACGATAAAAAAAACAACAACAAACAATTGAGTGTGGTAAAAATGTTAAGCGTGATATTGTTATGATTTGTCACTGGTGGGGGTTGTGACGCTAGTCTTCACTTTACTACTTCACTGGTTAAAACAATACAATACAAAACATCATCATTTGGAAACATCATAATATTTTGAATGAAACATAACACCCATTGAATACCTTATGAGTGACCAGAGTTTGTCGTAGGATACTGCCAACATAATATCGGAGCCATGCACCTAAGTACCCGGACACGTGATTAAGAATCGGCACGTCGAAGCACGAGTTTGACGGTGCTATCCCATAATATTAAAGAGTATCGGCTGGAACTCGTGACACTTCAACGGCTGGAAAGCGGAGATTATATGTCGCAAGGCTGTACATTGCTACATAGTAAAGATGTTCTCGGAAATCTTGGAGTTGGATTCGACATTGGGCCACAAGTAAAAAATGCTGTATTGGACATCAATCGACAATCGAATGTGTTCGTTTCGTTTGCACTTCAAATAGAACAAAAAGATCCCTGATACACCATACCTCGCTGATTAAGGTCAATCTGACTAAAAGGAATCAAATTTATGACTAAGTATCAAGAATGTGAATGGCGTTTTATAAATTAACCAACGATAAGAGTATGGAAGTGAAAAAAATATAGAAAATAACTCAGAGCCCAGTAGTGGTGCGCAAATAGGATGCTTCTATACACAAACAGATATCAGTACAGAGTTTATTCCTCCAAGATTAAGGAAATTTTTACAGAGAAATGGCGACAAAATTGGTACTGGGCGACAGTAAAGAACCGCAATATCTTTTTGCGGTCCAGTACTTAAGTACGGTGAATTTTTATAAACTCATGTTGTATAACCAATCAAGATTGGAATAAACTGATTTCAAAAGTCAGGGTTCAGTGTTTGATAGGTGACCAATGCTTTAAGATTGGAAAAGGCATTCATACAAAGCGGCGATACGATTGTTTTGGAAGGAGAATCAATAACCGAAAACGAATTACGAACATTACTTGTTGGATACGTGAATCAACAGAGCGACGGCACAATATTAGAGGAACAGTGCATCGAAGTGGCAAAGAAAATAAAGAGCTCCACTCGAGGTGTGAAAGATATTAGCGCTGTCCCAATATCCCATAACACGTAAAAATTGAGGAAAATATTAGATAATAGTTTTATCAATAGCAGGACAAATTTATCTGTTGTGCAGGAGAAGAGCGGCAGCCCAAAGACCCTAGACGAGGAGAGTGAATAGTGGTGCGAAAAGTGGTGATTACCACAATTCTGATGAACTAGATAATACGCTAGAAAATTATATTGAGGGCAATATAGGCATAAAGTATAAGAAGAGAAACAGAAACAAGATGGCAATAGTAAAGGCAAAGGGACAGTCGTATAGGCCGATCTGCTAATAAATGTGAAATCAGATGTCGATATTAAAGGAGTGCGAATGGAGATTTAAGGGAAAGCAAAAAGCCGCGATTCTTAGAGAGGTGATTGTGAGAAAGGTAGATAGTGAAGTTGCAGTGCATCAAAAAGAGTTAACAGTATTAAATATTAGGGATCTAGAGAAGGGAACACAGAGTCCAGGCAATTCAGAGCAAGGAGAATACCGACGAGATACTTGTGACTTAAGACAGGCTTATTGTGACACGAAGAAAGCTACTGTTAAAATACCCAAGGAATGGGCAAGACAGATAGTGGACAGGAAGCGAATTAGAATTGGATGAGTTTTTCTGCTATAGGTGCTGGGAAATAGCACAGTAAAAATGCTTACTGTTTAATAAAGAAAGCGGCTCATACCTCTTTAACGCATAAAGTTATACTCGGACCATCCAGCCTACTGCGCCAGATCGTGAATTTATTAACTGTGTCAGGCTAAGGAAAAATATTCGTCCTCCCAAATCGAGAACCATAATATCACGCTTAGGCCGATTATGTGTATGTCGCGGAAGTTACATGATCTCTGAGACCTCCAACCACATTCTACAAGGATGCCACGGGACTCATGGTAGCAGGGTGGAACGGCACTTTTGTGATAAATGGTACAAAACCAACTTAGACCCACATTTTAAAACATACTTAGGCCTTAAAAACAGGATCTGATTGTCATCAATGAAACCGATGATATTCTCAAGATCAATAAAATGCATAAATCAAAGGTTAAAAAGTACGATAACGATGAGATTAAACTCTTATCAGAGAAAGGCCCAATGTACTCGGAGGTGCCATATAGTTTCATGTCCAATTCTCAATTGGTGAGGTATATATGGGAAGATCCATCAAGAACTTCTCGATCTTGGTGTTATAAATAGGAATGCGGTTGCCCTTGTTACCACGAGAGTTGCGATCGGTAAGCTACATAGTTTCCGAATTGTTAATAAAGTGAGCAACAATAAGACCTTTATAAGAACTGGTGTGGAATAAATAATAATAAGTGATTTTCGAACATATAGCGTGCTACCTGCGCTTATATCTTAGGAGTGTAAAAATTTGAGAGGCTTTTTCATCAGTACGAATGTCACATTCATACTTATAATCCTTTTAGAATTTCATAGTGGCCATGTTGGATTTTCCCTCTCACATAAAAAAAGTCCATTGCTTTGTCATCTAATAAGTGACGTGAATGAAAGGATTAACCAGATTCCCACTGTCCCTACATGTACTATCTATATAGTAAAACCACAGCCATCCTGGGAAAAAGTAGCGGGGAAAGAAAATGTCTTTGAGCTGCATTCTAGTCTAGCGCGTGATACACATTGTAATTTCTGCCCAGTGTTTTGACTGTCAACGTCAAGAAATTCAAACACTCGCCGAGTGACAGAATGGATTAAGCCCGATTGACAATCGATTCCATCCAACACGTTATATCGCAAAGAAAGCAATAAATGATAGACGACAGAAGGGAGGCTCCAAAAAATATTGCGCAGTGGTCACACTGTATAGTGCAGACGATGGTATCATGGAATACAAAGTAACGGGTAAAATGCCTCAAGGATCAGTATTGATGGCATTTTGACGCTGATAGAAACTGTTAATTACGACGTTGGCAGAATCGTATTCCCCTTAGCGCCTCCATTCCAATATCTCGATGTCGAAATTGAGGCACGCATAATCTTTAAGGAACACCTAAAGATAGTGAGTAGAAAAACTTCCAACGTACCTGCAGTCCACTGCAGTATGCCCAACATTGCAGGGTCAAGACAGAGTCGAATGATGCTGCTGGCAAATGTGGTAACACTCATCATCGATATGTTGATCACGTGTATAGAGAGCTAAATCGTACAGATGCAGGTTGCAAACGGTAAATCGCCTAGGTGTTTTATAAGAGTGTTATTGCCTGCAGGGATGTTCCCCATTGAACGACTTGCACAGGAAAAGGAGAACGCATTGCAACAGTGGTAGAATCGCAAAGGCGCTGGGCTACTGTCTGCAAAGGATGACAAGTAGTTGTCGAACATATTTTCTTTTCAATGCCCACTGTACAACTCGGAGAGAATTTTCAGGACGCTATAGGGAGAAAAAAGATTTTAATAACTAGTCAACTCCATGCGAAGTAATGTCTAGTGGTTCTAGATGGTGAACATCCGTCATTGTTACTGAGATGTTTGTCCATCACAGCTTCGCCTTCCTGAAACATCCTCACATTACCTGTTTAAAAAAACGCAATGATTCAACTAGATTGAGCTTTGAGACAATATACTAGCACTGTATTGAATGATTTATATTGAGAACTGTACCGTCTCGTAAGTCTGAAGTCACCAAAACTTTGGCAATCGAAAATCTATACATTTATTGCTCCTATATAACCGTCCCGTTGGCTAATAAAACGCGGCCATAAATCATTTCGAGATAAATTTAATTATTCAAGATTGGAGTCATTGTTGGCCTCTAACGTCTAGACACTTGCAAAATACCTCGATATAACATAAAACCAAACATAAAGTTTTTATATGATTTATTTATGGCCACACAAAACATGGGCCACACATAGTGGTTATGAGTAATAAAACTAAAAAAAATTTTAGCACCCACCATCATTAGCCACGAATCTAATAAAATCCAACGAAACGTAAATCAAGATTTATATCACCTGGTTATGTCCAACGGACAACGAAATAATTTTGCTGTCGATTTTATCAGTGATACGGAAAGCGAAAGGCAACGAACACTATATTTGGAAGGGACACTATTATGGTCTTATCTGGCTTTCTTTATAATTTATATATTTATGTACCTTTACCTTTTTATGCTTTCGTGGTACACACAAACACACGAACGTTCAAAATTCAAATCAGGAAGAACCAGAAAAGTACAAAAGCAAACATAACATAAAAGGCAAAATTATGATTGATTTATGATAAAAGGAAGCACCCATATTTCCTTTTTGTAAATTGAACATTTCAACATTATCTCCTCCTATGCGCCCTATACCCATCATATATACTGTGTACAGTGCTTTTCCTTTCGTGCTTTCTTGTCAATTGTTGGTTCTGGTGTTTTCTCTATGTTCTCCACATTTCGGTTGTTTCGAGTGGCATGTACACAACCTTTTTCCAAAAATAAAAAAGGAAGTCAATTCTTGTTACGGTTTGAATATTAATTATTATTGCGATGGGTTACCCACACACACACACTCCCAATGATGTTTTCGACACATTACACATACTCCAGTACGTATAGGAGGTGTATAATGATACCGCACCACAATCTTGTATTGTATGGTGACGTAACTATCCGCATAATGTGGAAAGTGTGGAAAGTTAAAGTTAACACAAACATACACAAACACACACACGCACAGCATCAAAAAGTAAAAGAACAAGATTCGTACTCTCAACTCCTGTGGGAGCTATCAAAATTAACTGACGAAGGTTTCGAAAATTTGTTGATATTTTTATTTGATTTTGTTTAGCTCACTCCCGCTTGTCAATGGGGATACGACATCGGTACACACACACACATATATACATATACGTATATATACACAATTGACGACCAAGAGCTTCCTTTTTTTTGTGGAATGAGCAGATTTGAGTTGATTCCTGTGTTATATGGTTTGGAAATCATATACACAAATTTTTTACTGTCTGTGCGATGATTGTGTTCGTCTGTCATAAAAATGTACAGAAAACGATTTGTTTAATGGCAAACAATTTGATTTTTTAACTATGCCAAATCTATATATTTGGTTTCGATTACGTTGTTATTAGATAGATTGGCTATAGAGAATCGAATGATATATGGGTACTGTGCATCAATTGTTTGCCTCCAGGAACAATATCTTTTGTTTTACTGTTCACATTCAACTCCTTCGAAAATCCTAATAATCTATAATACTCTGGTGAGTGCTCTTCGAAATGGGTTTTGCCTCACTTAGGGCAGATACTTATTATTATTATTATTAAAGTTGGTGGAACCCTATAAGGTTCCGCACTCAATGCCACAAAGGGCCCATGGTGCAAGCCTAGGATTACATCAGACGCGTTCTGCAACTTTAGCAAACTGAAGCAGTTTGAACCAGATCTCATGCGATCTCATGCGGTCGAATGCTGGACAACTGCTGATGAAGTGTAAACTATCGTCAACATCTTCCAGACATTCGTCGCATACCGCATCACTGGCCCGTCCCATGCGATGAAGGTGGCTTTTGAAACGGCCATGGCCACTAAGTATAGAGACTGAAATTCTCAAGTTGTCCTTTTTCAATGAAAGAACGTAATTTGTCAGATTAGATTTAATCCCTCTGACAAAGTATTTCGCCTTAAGACAAATAGAGGTATCTGACCACGCCCGTTCAGGACCTACGAAATATAGGTGAGAATCAGTTTTAGCCAAACAGTCTGCAATTTCGTTGCCCTCAATGTCACAATGGGCAGGAATCCACATGACCGTTACCTTGTTGTTACGACCAAGGAGATTTAGAAATTTCTTACAATCCAGTACCAGTTTAGAGTTGGTTAGAGGGTTGCTCAAGGAGTTAAGGACAGTTTTACTATCCGTACAAAATATAATCTCTTTGTCGTCGGCCACGAGATTAAACGCTGACATCAAGCAGTGAGTAATCGCAATTTATTCCCCTTGATGAATAGTACAGTAGATCCCCAGACTTTCAGAGATTCTCAGATCATGCAAAGGACAGTATAGTTACCAAAGCCCGTACCCTGTTCAGTGGCAGAGCCATCAGAAAAGAATACAAGCGATTCGGATATCTGTTTGAGAAAATCTGATGAGAACCACATATCCCTGGATGGATGAAACACCAAAAATAATCTATGGAAATTAAAGACAGGCAGAAGCCTATCATTTACCATGTCAAGTAATGGCATAGCCAGTTGAAATTCATTAAGAATTGATCTATGGCCTGAAATAGTGCCGAGAGCATTCCACGCCCCAACACTCCTCAAGCGAAAGGCTGTCGAACAAGCTGTACCTAAAATGAAGGATTGTAACTGAGGTTGAAGGATTGTTACCACAGCTAAGAGCGGAGTTGAAGCCATGGCTCCAGTTGCAGCTCGACAAGCGAAGTTTACAATTGAGTTTAACAATTAAAGATTTAACTTTAACCATTGGCCACCAAACAACAGATGCATAAGTTAGCATTGGGAGAACCAGTGATTTGTAGATAAAATATAACATTTTGGGGGATAATCCGCAAGAATTACCAAAAGCTCTGCGGCATTGCCACAAAATAGCAGTGGCTTTTTGTAGTTTAAAGTCCAGATGATACTTCCAAGAAAGTTTGTTATCCAGAAAAACTCCAAGGTGTTTGACGTAGGCTGAGCTATTAACCGTACAACCGAAAAGTGATGGTACAGAAAAAGCTGCAGTGTTCCTACGCCTTGTAAATATAACCATGTCGGTCTTAGATGGGTTCACATGTAAACCCTTATCCAGACACCACCGTTCTATAATGAGAAGAGCGTGCTGAGTTTAATCTGATAAGACATTCAGAGGCTTGCCTGAAACTGTCAGAACCAGATCGTCAGCATAACTTTGGACGACAAAACCGGAATCTCGTTGTTGTGCATAGATCTCTCAATCCTAGTTACGAGTTCATGTAAGGCAGTCTTACAGGATTTCCCAACTCTGTAAGCATGTTGCCTATTACTGAGCGGAGCGGTAACTAAATTTTGGTCTCTAATAAATCTATCAACAATCATTTCTAAAGATTTCAGAAAGGTTGATGACAGACAAATAGACCAAAACGAGTTGGGGTCGGTGTAGTCCGACTTGCCAATTTAAGGAATAAAAATTACTTTACTTCTGCTCCAAGATTGTGGGACAGAAGCGATACATGCCTGGAACAGATGTAGTAAATGTTCCTTAATAAGAGGAAATCCATGCTGTAATACAACAAGAAATACACCGCCAGGACCGGCAGATTTGTAGGGTTCAAAAGAGAACACGCTCCAACGTAGGATCTCATAATTGATTAATCTACAGGCTAAGTCCCAATTGGGACTTACATCCAAATTGTTAATGACTACACCAAAATTGTCGGTAGTAATGGTTTTACATCCCGGGCTCATACTTTGTGGACCGGTGGAGCAATGGGATTAAAAATGTTATCTTAAAATAGAGTGCCTTGGTCTCTTTTATCAGAGTTATGGTTTTCCTCTATCTCCTATTTTAGGAGGATAGGGCGTCAACTATACTGAATCCTCTTACTCTATTTGATTACCACTGTTTTTCTCCAGGACATTACTGGCTATCCCACAAGTCATTACTACTGATTTTCCGTTACAGGTTCCACTCCAATGATATTCATGTTTATGCGTTTTTTTTCTGTTTTGGGGCTCAAGGCACTCCCAACTCTTTCGCGGTTCGCTTATTTACGTCCTTACCTTACGCTTTGCAGCCAGATCGAGGACGTAGGACTATAGGTCCGATTTACCTAACCATCTGCACATTGCATAGCTCATTGCCAGCCTATAGTACTGACATGGACGATGGGTCGGCCCATGGATTCTGCACTCCAACAGGCGATCATAGTTGTATTCATTCACACCACCGATCGTAATCAAGTGGTAAAAAATCCCTTTTGCATCATGCCCCTATCGGGATTCGAACCCGGTACCTCCCGCTCCAACTGCCGCAGCTTTAACCACTGCACCACCTGGGCGGTTATGCGTTTTCCTTAGTGTGTGTCTATCGTAAAAGTTCTTAATTTGTGATGGTGTTTGGCCAGAAGCATTTGTCTGAGCATTTGTTCACAGATCCCTGAGTCTTCTGGTTATGTTTTGCTTGTGTTTCCATGTATCTCTGCCGTACATCAGTACTGATTATCTACTGAGTACAGCAGTACAGGCATGAACACTCGTAGAACGGTTGTTTTCCGTGACAGGGCGTACGCATTCCAGATGGTTACTCGGTTGGTGGTAATTGATGTACGTGTATATAGTCTCATGTCCTTTTCATTTATGATGTTAATTTTGGGACCAAATTCTTGTGCCAGATCAGTCAACTTCGGAGCTGCTGCATGTCCGAGTATTTATGCGTTAGAAGATAAATATCGTCCGCATAATCCGGGCCGTTGAGTTGTTTGATTGGATACCATTTGACGCTTTCTAATTTTTGTAGAGTTCACACATCCTTGTTTAAATCCTCGCGTGTTGTTTGCCTTTGTATTGACCTCTATTTGTGACATCACTGTACATTTCCTTAAAAAGTTCTATTATTTTCTTCGGAATGCTTTTCAGATTGCGCATCTACTGAAAGCATCTAACTCCAAAGTACACGAAGAGGAGATAGTGGTGAGCTCCACTGTTTCTTTCAGGCCTAAGCCCATATTGTGTTTGTTTCTTATATACTGGCTGACCGTTGGTGATATTCGTCCAAGAATAATCATGACTAGTATTTTCATTGGGAAATGCCTCTCCAGTTCTTGCATTCTCTAAGATGACCACCTTTCTTTGGAATTTTAGTCAAGCCTTCTTTCCATTTCTGTGGAGTTCTTGTGTACTTACTTCGAATTGCTTAGAAATGTCATTATATTTGATTCGATTTTCCGCCGTATTATTTTGACAGGGCTGTAACTTTAGTTGACGACGTTCCGCAATTTTTCTCAATCACAAATCTGATGTTATTTTGGTATCCAAGGATATTTGTAGGGTTTCTTTGAATGTGTTGCTGTCAATATTTTTCAATCACTCGATGATGAATTTCCTTCGATTATGTTTCACTGCTGCTGGTTTGACTTTGAGTATTGCTATTACCAGTTGATGATCAAATATGTATGTCAGCTCCTCATATAGCTCTGACGTCTTGTAATTACGAGGATAGAAATTCCTTATTAACCAGTGATGATCAATTTAATTCATGGTTCTTCCATTTTTATGTGGGAACTTGCAGTCTATGAATAGCTGAACTGTATCATAAATAATCGATGAAGCTTCCTCCATTATTGTTTCTAGCAGAATCATGATTGACTCCTGATTGACGTTGTACCGGTAGTGTTATATCGTTTCGAATTTTTGCATTGAAATCGCCCTAGAAAATTTTGATTACTTTATAAGGCTCCCTTTGAGTAGTGCTTTCTTGTCTTTAGCCGTTGTTAGAATTCCTACGCCTTGTTCATGTGGGTCTTCTACTAGAGAACATCAGAAAATTTGCCCGTGGTTGTTGTTATATCGCCACTATTCTTCCTTTTTACTTCACTATTCTTCCATTTTACTTCACCGATCCAATAAATGGCAGTGCCGCTTCAACACAGACTAGGTCATTTACCTCAATTCCATGGCACTGGAGTTTTCTTGGTCAAATGGTTACTAGTTGTTTCATCAAATTTAAACACATCCAAACCAGCTTAGATCTGCAAGTGTTTCACATAAATGTCTTCAAAGCTACCTGGCTGCCCAATAGAATATAAAATATGAGACCTATGTTTCAATGAGGGTTCTCTTTGGCTCCTCTCATTCGGATCAGGAACTCCTCAATCAAAGGAATGCCAGTGTATAGATATTCTTAAAACTCCACTTAGAATAACATTAGTCTGATAATGGCTAAAAATGACTTGAAAATCATCATTGGTTTCAATTCCCAAATTTTAAACAACGCCTTGATAACATGTTCATGCTCTATATGCAGCCGCTTCGTCATTCTAATGAATGGCAATATCTTACTATGGTTAACGTTAAATCATACCTGTCTGCAACAGTGACATACAGTCTCGATTGTGACTTCTTGCGACTGTGGCTTCTGTTAAGTTTTCATCAAATCTTCCTCTAATGGTTATGACCAGATCATCTTCAGAGATATAAGGTTGTTAGTCACCCGAGACCATATAGTAAAGAACATAAAACGCCCTTTTGAGGGTATCCCTTTACGTCCGCCACAATAACCAACTCATCTTTCAATGTGACTGTCATATTCTTGGACATATTTACCAGCTTGTCAGGTGAACTGGTTCATATGGAAGAGAACTCACTTCCAATGCTATGCAATCTTTTTACATAGACTCAAACAAACGAGGTATGCCTTAGGTTGGGTGTCAAGACAGCCTCCGTCCTTAGGAATAAACGATACAATCACATTACTCAAATTACAACTTATCGTTACGGTCTAAAATACCGAATGACGTCACCTCCAGAATTTAATAGGACCAACCTCATAATAGGATATATAGACTGATGGGAATTTTTTTAAAACCTTTGGATATCCTCAGAAAGCTCATTCAATTTGTATGATCCATTGAGAGAACCTCAAACAAAAATCTCATTGCAACTCGTCTATAGATCATCTTACATCGATAGGTTGATTCCGTGATGACCATTGGTGACTGTCACTCACCTTTGGCATCTTTCATAAATTCATTAAATGCAGCGTCGATATTACCCTAAAGATACCGCAGTTAGGCGAACAATTTAGACTCTCACGCACATACTCAAGAGTAACTGATTTGTTGGATTAACTCGTAGCAGAGCAATTTGATGGTTCTTCAACTAATTGTCGCGTCTCATTTAGATCCAACTCGACACTTGGTTTCATATATAAGATCAAACTATATATGTATGTATACAAAAAAAAATCAGGCGCACAAGTGCCCCAAACACTCCTTCAGGGATCTCACAACGAAGCTAAAGTAATTTTTGTTTGGGATTTTATTATATTTTATGTTCACAAAAAATATTTATACAGTAAATCGTCACACAACAAAAAAAAAAGAAAATTGTCCCATCCCAATTCCCAGATGACTTGTTACATCCTCATTTTATAATTATACTTCCAAAAAAAATATTTCCAAAAGATTCACCATGCTAATCTATGTATATACGAGAATATGTCTAATTTTTTATGCTTTGTGCCTATGTCAATTCTCAATTCACAATTACAATAAGCATAAAGGCCAGCGACGAACCCTCGATATGTTCGAAAAATAATTTGAAATGTAGAACTCATGTCTGTTTGTTGGTTTCTATTATCACTCTACTCCTATCACTCCCAACTCTTTCGCAATTCGCTTATCTACGAACACTGATAGGAACATCTTCCATGTCAGTACTATAGGCTGGCGTACAGCATGCCATGGAAGATGGGTCGGGCTATGAATTATGTACTCCAACAGAGGTCATAGATGTGACCATTCACACCACCGATCGGAATCGGATGGTGAAAAATCCTTTTTTACCTCTCCTCTGAAGCATTGGTTGTTTCTCGAAATTCAGATCGCCGGCCTCCTACAGAAAATACAAAACTACTTTGCTCATACTTTCGGAGCCAGTTTGGCCCTGAGATACGATCCAAGATCATAGAGAATAGTCAGAATTATGTTCAATGCTGAATGGAAAGCCTAAATAAGACCTGGCATTTTTTCAAACTAGAAACCAGTCCACTTCCCTACTTAAATGTTTAGAACGATTGGTTGATAGGCACTTTACGAGTAGTGCATTGGTTGAAACTCCATACATTCCAAACAACACGCATACCAACAGAACTTCATGAAGTCGTTGAATGGATTGAAAAATTGGAGGACAACGAGAAATCTGCCTTAGTAGCGTTTCTGAACACCGAACGTGCCTTGATAACGCTTCATTCAGTGCGATGATCTCCATACTTGTTCGGATGTTTAGTACCATGCTAAGGTCAAAGAAAATTACTTCAGACTTAGGCAGTGATAGGACTACGGTGACCGCCATAAAGGGATGTACTTAAGGCGGAGTTCTGTCTTTGCTCTTGTGGTGTCCTTTGGTCAACACACTTCTAAAGGGTCCGCCATCTAAAGTTTTTTTTTCAACTAGTGCTTATATCGTGAATGGTAACACTTAACTCTTGTCTGATTTGACAGATAATTAGTTTTATCCTTCCGCTACTTTGAAAATCTCATCGATAAACCAAAGCGTGAAAAGCCAAAAACAGTGCGTACACCCGAGAATATTGATACTGTGGGAGAAAGTGTGCGTGATGCGCTATCAACATCAATTCACCGTCGTTCTCAACAATTGAACATTTCGGAGACATCATTGAGACGAATTTTGCAAAAAGACCTTGGTATGACGCCATACAAAGTCCAATTGGTTCAGGAATTGAGGCCAACTGAACATCCAATGCGTTTTCGTTTCGCTGAGTGGGGTTGCGATCGACTTACAGAAGATGCCGATTTTGCCAAAAAAATCATCTTTTCGGATGAAGCTCATTTTGATCTGGGCTGGTATGTAAAAAAGCAAAATTGTCGCATTTGGGGCACGGAAAACCCGCACGCATACATTGAAAAGCCGGTACACCCAAAACGAGTCACTGTTTGGTGCGGATTTTGGTCCAGAGGTATAATTGGGCCATTTTTCTTCGCAAAATGAGCAAGGAGTGGCCGTTACAGTCAATGGCAATCGTTATCGGGCCATTTGAACGAATTTTTGTTCACAAAAATTGAAGAGGAGGATATTGGCAACATTTGGTTTCAACAGGACGGCGCTCAGTGCCACACAGCTGAAGCTACACTCGACGTTTTGCGCCCTGTTTTTGAAGATCGCATTATCAGCCGCAGAACTGATGTCGTTTGGCCTCCATTGGATTTGACACCGTTGGAGTATTATTTCTGGGGTGCCCCCAAAGATAAGTGTTACGCCGACAAGCCAGAGACAATTGACGCTTTAAAGGACAATATTCGTGAAGCCATTGGTGAAATACAGCTGCACACAATCGATAATGTGCTTAAAAATTGGACCGATCGTGTAGGCTACTGCATGGCCAGCCGAGGCAGCCATTTGAATGAAATTATTTTCCATTAGTTCCATTAGTAGTTTTTAGTAGTTTTTTTATAGCATTTTCAAAAAAAAAAGTTATTTGGCGGACCCTTTAGTTCAATTAAACCACAACAGATTTTACTGTCATATTATACTGTTAACGTTATAGTTGAACCATGATGAAGTGATCAAGATCCATCTGCCAACCCTAAGAAAAGTGAGATGATTCTTGCCATAAGAAACAGGACTCTGGAAGTCTTTATTTTTCCACAAATTGGCGCTTATGGGGTCTGCAAACTTTTCTTTGGTAAATAATTTGGATGAAAACCTAGACGCGTCTATTGATTGGCTATGTATTTCGATTGTCAGATCCATAATCTCGTTTGTCACACTTATTTGGTGGTCTACAATAAAATTGAGGATTGGCGAGGAACGTCTAAACCACTCTCTAAGACTTCTTTTTTGGGGTATTGTGGGAGCCCTCCACACCACACACACTGCAGCTATTGAGATGACTGTGGGTCTACTGCTGCTTAATTTTTGAATCAGAAAGAGTGCAGTGCAAACAGCTTTCCCTCAACAGCCTGCCAAATATTGCACTGCCAAATATTTAGGGAGGTGGGCTTGGATATAATGGCCATGCGCACATTGCCTCGGACACTATGTTGTCGAAGCATGTATTTGGGAAATTATTTCGTGTAATTATTACCAAAAAGCACAAATTGAACTTCAACAGCCGATCTAACCTCTTTGATGGCAGTATGATGATCTGTAGTGATGGATCAGCATGCTGTAATTTGGCTGATGTCAGATTATACAAGCTTAATCGTCAGATAAAATTGTGTATCGCCCTCGCTAGGCACGCTACTGTCTTTCAGGCAATTCTCTTTTTTGAAGCACTCTTTGGAAAGAAGATGAGTTGCAGAAATCGTCACATATTCATCCGTTCTGAAATCCGTTCTAAAGACGATTGACTCCAATACTGTTTCATCAAAACTTGTTTAGGAGACTGTAATTTCGTTGAATCGGCTAAGCAGTTTAAATAAAGCTAGACTTCAATGGTTACCCAATTATATCGGTATCAAAGAAAACTGGTTGCAGCTCGCCCAGATATCGACTGTCACTTTTATAGTCTGTACCGAAAGAGATTGGTCAACCTTATTTCTTATCGCCCATCCAAAATGTTTTTTGGAACATTAAATCAATTAAGATCCAGACCATCTTGAATTATGATAGAAGCACTTTGAAGATCTTGGTCCCTATTCTCACGGGTCATTGTTCCCTGAATAAAGACATATTCCAAATTGATGAGCACTTCTTGCGCCACTAGACCCTTCAAGACTGAAAGAATACGTCTGGAAGGGTATGTCACAATTGGCCAAACGAGGCTGAGAGACGGGGAAAAAAATATCACCCGTGCACGGTTTGAAACCGGGTACCACCTGCTCCAACAGTCGCAGCTTTAACTATTGCGCCATTTTGGTCGGTCTAACACTGTATGCCTATATACTATACACATATGGAACAGCATGACACCAATTGTATATAACATATGAACTTGCTGATTGTATATAACATATTGCCTTGATGAGGCATCATAATCGCATATGACTGTTATAGTTGTCTTGTATATATAGTCAGTACATAAAGCATATATGTACAACTGATAAAGATCAAACAAATTATTCGTAAAGCGCCATCGTATATAGATGGGATACTGAAACGCGACTCGAAAGCACATAAACAACAACAACGTTTCGTATATAAATATTTACCCACTGTCAATATTTATAGTAAAACTTTAAGCTTTTCTATAGTATACACACACCCACTCTCCCACTCACACATAAATACATATATACGAATGCAGTATCTTTACCATTTAATCTTAGATTCGGTTCGGAAATGAGTTGTATAACAATTATACGAAGAAAAACTTTAATTCATTCTTCATATAAATTCTTGCGCTTCCATTCTTTCGTTCTAATCATGCTTTCAATCTTAATTTTGTTGTCATTTCATTTCTGTTCTAGCTGTCTTCAACCGAACTCTCTACACACACATTACACAATATCATTTTTCATTTCGGCTCTTTGTCGTCATTCCGTTGATTTGCTTTTTGTATAATTCGAGCTTTTTTATGCCACTATATCGTATTACATAATGTTTATCGCTTAATTGTTAATTCATACAATGTGTATACGTGTCATACCAGTGTCGCACACCGATACACATACGTACATGTCATGTGGGAAAAGTATATACACATTAGTTGGACATAAACTATTTTACGATTGTATTTGAACAGGTAAGTTGAATTGGGTGTACGTGAAAAATGAAAATCATCCAGGAACATGTAAGGCGATTATTACAATAAACTGTTGTTCAAATTGTCTTTGATCATTTTGTTAGTAAGACAGTCGAGCATGACGCAATGCAATCGTTTATGTAAATCTACTACGAGTGGGTACGACCAAACACCAAGTGGGACTACATTAAACAATCGAAGATTCCACACCGAATGACACAAGTGGGTTTATAGTGCTTATCAAGGATTCTATCACGATTCGCATATGTGTACTGCAGCCTTGAAAACTAGCGTCAATCACAAGAGAGGCGACAAACGCAAGTGGATGAAACTACAGGCAAATATCGGAGTGTTTTCTTTGAACTAATCCAACAAGCAATCTGTATTTTTAAGCCGTGATAATCTGAAAAGAAGAGTAAATTTAAGCTATATTGTGGCATAAAGAAGAGCTTTTTGAAAGTCTTTCAAGATAAGCTCCACCAGTGGTTTAAGTAAAGAGGTCAATAGGCAAACTTAATTTCTTTCCGAATTTTGCTTGTTATCGATTACTGGAAAGTATTTATAGTGACTGATCATTCTCGAGGTTTCTAGATCTTGCATAATTTTCCCGAGAGCATGGTCGAAAAATCTTGTCTCTTAGCATCCTCTTCAAGACAATTCTTTTCAAGAAAAAAATAACAGTAAGGCGATCATAACCAGTAAGAATCACCACCAAGACCATTTAATCCGTTTTCTTTATTACTTTATTACTGACTATGAATAGAATCATCAATCTCAACCCACAAGCTCTATAGTATGCTACCTTACTACAATTGCACAAAAAAATATATTAACATGACAACGAGATTACAATCTTCAATAACATTATATGACCTCCCTATGAATTCAGGTCAAACACTGTACACAATGAGCCTATACTGTTAGGAGATTTAAGATTATTCAGAGGGTT
The DNA here is from genome assembly GCA_963932295.1 of Tipula lateralis. Lineage (NCBI taxonomy): Eukaryota > Metazoa > Arthropoda > Insecta > Diptera > Tipulidae > Tipula > Tipula lateralis. The sequence goes on from OZ010738.1 coordinate 50,210,187, forward strand.
ATAGGTTCCCAAATCAGCACTAAGTGTATAACGAGAGTAATCCGAGCGAAATATATGATATTCAGACCATGTACATAAATCTCGAGGAAGATAAGTCACTATATAAATGACCATATACCGATTTCTGGCATAACGGAACTGAAGTTTCTAAAAATTAACCTATTCCCTGCACCATAACTATAGTTTCAAGAAAATCACTTGTATGCTGAAACAAAGGTATAGGTAATTGGAGTGAACGTAGAATGGACTCCAGTAAAGGCTATACAAGCAAGATGTTGCAGGGAATTAAGTTTGCATATTGACTTCAGTAAGACCACTGGTAGTAACATCAGCGCTTTTGCCTTTAAAATAACATTCAGGGACTCTCAGAACTTTTCAAAAGCTCTTCTTCTTTGCCAGAATATTGCTTAAACTCGTAAACTTAAACTCTTCTCAAAACGTTACGACTCAATAATACGAAGAGTTCCTGTTTCGTTCATACAAAATGAATCTGTTCGAACAAGATCATCGCCATAGCTCTGGACTATGAAACCAGATTGTAGTAACCTTATAAAGAGATCATCAATGGCCAAGAGCAAAAACAGAGATAAAAGCACACCTCGCTTAGGTCAACCGTAGGTGACTATCACATAAACTGATAAGTCATCTAGTTCCCTCTCAGCAGTGTGAGTGTCAATCTGGACTCAGACATTGATAATCGCATTGCATGAGGTATACAATAAAAATCATCCTCAATATCCAGAAAATCACTCACTACAAAAACCAGAACGAGTATTAAAGGATCTTTCAATCTTAGGAACAATTTCATATAAGGTACTTCGCAATATCCTGGCAATATAGAAGAGTATTTTGAAAGTTCTTCGAGTAAAGCTCCATAATAGTATTTTAAAGAAAAAAGGTCAAAAGTTAAATTAAAGAAGTCAATAGGCAAACTTAATTCCCTTCAGAATAATGCTTGTAGAGCAATTAATGGCAGGTATTTGCGGAAGCTGATCCTTTACCAAGATTTATAGACCTCACAGAATTTTCTCAAAGCATGGTCTTTTATCAACATCTTCAATATAATACTCACATATAACATAAAGACGACCGTAAACAGGAAGAATCACCACCAAGACCATCATTTGATCCTTCTTCTTTATTACTTTCTTAACATAATTTACAGATATGGGTACGGCTGGTAAGGACCAATCTAGACTAATTGTAAACCAGGCTATGAGTAGAATCAGCAATCTCATTACCTTAAATGTCATTGGAATGAGCAGGAATCCACATGATTATAGTCATTGCACAGAAAACTGTGCTAGTCTATGACACAATGTATCGGACGAGGTTCCGAAACCAGCTCTAAAATTCATCTGAAAATAGAAAAGAAACTATTCTCTGAGAACATTCTAGGAGGTCCATAAATCTCGAGGATGATCAGTCACTGTGAATAGCTCACTTAAGTTATATTCAGATAATACTCTATCGTTAGCCATACTGATTCTAGTATGATTGAAGTGAAGTTTTCAACAGATATATGCTCTACATTTTCCTCTAAGTGTCATATAAACCGATAATCCATCCAGTTCTTTCTCAGCAACGTGAGTCACATTCTATAGGTACAGACATTGATTATCACATTAAGTGAGGTATGCAATCAAAAATAGCTTCAATTTCCAGAAAAGTGCCCACAAGAAACGCTTTACTATTCCTTCAGTCTTACCAACAACTTTATATAAGAATGTTGCATGTTTCTGAGTGGCGAGGCAGAAGAATAGTTAGCTCAAATAGGTTATTCTATGATCATTCCTAGAGTCTTTTAGAGTCAAACTTATCAGGTTTCGGAATAAAGATAATCCTGCTTCTGCTCAAAAATAGAAAACATTGTTTATCGCTTGTAAAAGATTAGGTAAGAGGTCATGAAGCAAAGGGTTCGATATCTTTAAAATAAATTGTGACAGCATATACATGTAAAAGCTCGCCATCAATAGTCTAATTTGCAGTTTGGTTGAAAACCAAGACGACTTGGTAATAATTTTGCTTCATATAAAAAACTATTTGAGGTTATGGCTGAAAAAGGTCATTACTTATGGCTTAAGTGATTTTTAGTCTGTGACTACTTCAGAATTTTATCGTACACTCACTTATATCAGCTGACAACAATTAGCACCACTTTTTGCACTTTCCGCTCTAACTGCACTACGTAGCAAATTTTAGGAATTGAATTTTTCAACCTCAATAACCAACCAAATGGTACAATGGTTATAGCTGGGGCAGTTAGAGCGGAAAGTGCAAAAAGTGGTGCTAATTGTTGTCAGCTCATATTCCCGCAATTTTATATGCAGATGGTCTCAGTAAATTAGCTCTAAAGTCGTATGAGCAACAACTGTGCTTCACTCATGTGTTGTGTTTGGTAGATCAAGACGACGATGCATTAATGAACAAACTGGCATTTAAATTTAAGTTTTTCAAGAAACTAATACAACTGTTTTGTACCTATTTGAATGAGAAATTCCAAAATCTCTCTCTTCGGTCTTAACTTATTCAGAGTTTATATAAATGAGATCATAAACTCAATGGCAGACGTCAGTTTTTTATAATGTGCAAATCCCAAGATAACTAAGTTTATATCCACTGTTTAGCTTTAGGGCACATATAAACCTCTAGGGCACATGGCCTCCTAGACTTTAAGGAGAGCATCGTATTTCTTTGAGTGCAAACATTTCCATCTGATACTATTGCATGCATGTCGATTGTCGACAAGTGTCCCACATGACGGTTCTTAACCAGAACTTCATAAATCGCATCCCACTATCGTTCTACACTCATCTACAAGCTCTATACACAAACCAATAAAGAATCACAGTCGTAATAAAAACCGCATCTATCGATCATCTTATTGGATGCTGTTATATTGTTTCTAATCCCAAACTCAACATCATACTTCTTCACGCTACTAAACAACATAAGTAAATCGTACGGTTGGTAATTGGATATTTGAAATATTTAAACACACGAATTCACACTTAACTTAGGTTTTCTTAAAATTACTTATGATTTTTGCCTACTAGTCTGCGCAGATAGGGCAATATGCTGAGTGATCAGGTCTGAAATGTGAACTGATTAAGGTACAGAGATTCGGATGCCTAGTACCCGTGGCACTTGGAGATGATCACATGGGCCTTCAGTATTTAAGTAACTGCAAGTAACCGCAATCTTACAGAAGTAGGGAAGTTGGTTTCTATATTGGGGGATATTATTCGTAAGAACTACATAAACAGAAACTTGAATATGAAAGAACTAAGAGTTTGTATATATTTCCACTATATATAAACTTAACAACGAAATGTCATTTCGTTTTCAAAACGAGAAAAACACTAACACTCATGAGCTAATCAAATCCGTATTGGGAGCACAGACTAATTGTGGCACCATCACAGGAAACCTCCTGAGAATTATGTCATTGGATAATGTTGTTACATAAACTGATTGATGATTTCATTTTCAAAGCCAGACATGAATCAGTTAATAGAAGGAAGGCACACATCGAACAATGAGAGTACCAAATAAAACAAAACGAAAGCCGAAACAGAGATATTATCATTTTCGCAGTGAGGTCAAAGCTGAAATTTATATGTGACTTAAAAACAGCTCAATACTTGAGAAAAGAAAAACTGGATGTCTAATGATCTTCATATATAAAGAATATTTTCTGGAACATTAACATACCAGAAAAACAATTGAAGATAAACTTAACCAAGTATGACTAAGAAAGTCCAGAGAGGATGTGATAGCGTCTATACCAAAACGAAATATAAACCATTTATTTAAGCAGTGATGAGACCAGAAAAGTACTGTAATGAGAAAAATGCATCAAGATAAAATAAGGAGAAGCAAAAGAGAAACACTTTCAAACTGCTGTGTGAGAAGGATCAATGGGGAAGTGCCTGCCGAGTAAAATCAATCACCGGAAAATCAATCAAAGATTCTATATCTTATCGCCAAAGAACAAGTTTTACAGAACCATTTAAAATTTAGCCTATTTTCCAAGAACACAATCATCAAACTATAGTAATATTATAAGTGACAACTTGACAAGATTTTGATATTTAAATGAGAAGGTGATTCATTGTTCGACCAAATCTGTCAACTTCTTTGAAGTTCTGGTTAAAAATATATCACTATAAGGAGAGAAGCAGTTTATGTTGATCCTGAATGGTGTTTTCCGTTTTACCATAAAATTTTCCCAAATCTTTAAAATATATCAAACAAAAAGCGATGAATACAACGCCAGTTGATGGCCCAATTTTTCCATCATATACTATAAGCCGATCGTTATTAAACTATTCGACCTCTTCACAATGCCGCCTTTTGGGATCTAACCAATTGGCAAAATATTTATTCGAATGAATTTATAGACAACATCTGGGCTCAAATGTTTCAATAGTGAGATGTGCTGGGGAATCAGCACAGACAAACTTCAGCAATCCTTAGACCATGTGGCAGATGCAGATTGAACATAGTACATAGCCAAACCGTGTTGTTTGTCAGATATGGCAATCTGATTGAACTTTGGTTTGGAGTAGGTATGAGAGAAACCCCAATTAGTTTTAAACCAGTTGAGAAAGATGTAAGGTTATAGCGTTTACTGTGTTTTTAAACGTGAGAGGTACCATTGTTTCACTAACAAACCATCTTTTGCCTAAAAGCTATCTCGTTACCTTCAAGAAGTATTTACATTAAAAAAAATACATATGATTTATGAAATGAGAGGCCAGGAATGGAAACACCACCAACGAGATTATAGTTCTTTCTGTAAATTAGGAAAATAAATCAACCAAATGTAAATGACACACAGAAGATTTTACATTTTTCAATATAACTATCAAAATGCAAACAATAAAGTCTGTTGCAACATTTCACAAACTATTTTTCACACTACACTATACAAAATATTTTGCTGTAAAAATTCAACCAAATTTTAAAAATTTAGTAAATCATTTCCTTCCTAAATCGTTGACTAAGGTAATATCGTATTGTAAATAGTTATATACTTTGTAATCGCAGTTATTCATCCAAATCATAATTAATCCACAAAAGACGACATTTCTATATTACTACACCTGAATGTAGAACAATAATAAATACTTCTAAATGTTTGCTATATATGTACACTGTACACAGTTGATAAAATCCTAGATGTTGACAAAACGTTATAATGATATAAAGTATTTATAAAACTAAACGAAACATGCAAAATACGGTAATTTGGAATGAAATGGTTTCAAATGTATCCATCATAATGATGAGATACTGATGATTTACAGACTTTATAGACAACTGGCCTCAAGTTTTTCAATTATTGCATTCAGATGATGAACTCCGGAGTGGTAAAATTTAGCAGCAAAAAAAAAAGATTCTGACATGTTTCCGCATTTTAATACCTTAGGGCGAAGTTGCACACAATTCGTTTTTGTGAGTTGCAGCACAGACAAACTTTAGCAGTTTTTAGACCATGGGACAGATGTGTTATTCGTAAGATAAAGCTAATTTGCTTTATCTTTGGTTTGGTTCACGGTATAGGTATAAGATCTATTAGTTTCAAAACGTTTCAATTCGTTTTAAAACATTAAGACTACATGCAAGATCCTTGATAGCGTTCTTGTGTTTTAAAAGCATATTTCGCCTAAAAGTCAGATATCTCGTTACCTTCAAGATGTAACTATACCTTCTAAAAACTTATATGGTTTATAAAAGTGAGAGCCTTAGTAAGTCTCACGATCAGATATGGATACCATTCATGAATCAACCAAATGTAAATGACAAACACAGTATATACATCGTTTAGTGTAACTATGACTAGCAGCATGAAAACAACTAAGTTTTATCAAAGACTATATAAATATACAAAGACGTTCCATTTCATACAAAAAACGAGTAAATTATTTTGGGTACGACCGATTTTAATTTGGGTACGATCGCATCAAAGGAGACTGAAATCCAAACCTTGTAATAGTATTAAAATGATTGTATGCTATTGTTTCTCATTTTAAAATTTTTTCGTTTTAGAAGTTGCACTGTAAAACAACAATTTGAAAATGTATACTTTTTATGTTATTATGAGAAGTCTTTGTATATTTATAGTTTTTGGTTTTATGTAATATTTTATAAAGTATTTTTCACACTATATACATTATGTCCTGCTATAAAAATTAAACAAAAAAAATTAATTTCCTTCCTAATTCATTCCATGATAGTAACGTCCACCATTGTATACACTTTGTAATCGCGGATATTCATCAAACACAAAATTACTTTCCAAAAGACGATTCTCTATTTATACCCCTAAATGTAGACCAACAATAAATTAAACACCATAAGATCTGAACATATTATATTACAAATAGTCCTAAATGTACACTATATTATATACAATGTACACAGTTGGTGACATCCTAGATATTGACAAAACAGCTAATTTTATTGATGTAAAATATTTATTCAACTAGAAACCTGCAAAGTACAGTATTTTGGAATAACAGGGTTTCAATGGATGCATTTTAATAATGCTTATGATTTAAAGAATTGATAGACCACATCTGGGTTCAAATATTTCAATTATGGCCTTAAGATGACCAACCTAGGGCCAGTCAGATTTGGCAGTCTAGAAAATAGTAATTTTTGTTGATGAACTACTGATAGTTAGAACAACCAATTTAAATAGAAAGATACCAACATGTATCAAAAAAAATTTGAAACCCATTTTTTAACACCTTTGGACCAAGATGCAAACCATGATTTTATCGCAATTCGGGTTGACGAGTCGCAGCACAGACAAACTTTAACAGTCTTTACAACACAGGGTAGATGTAAGTTGACCAAAGCACTCTGATGGTGCGATAAATATTTGAAACCGTATTATTCGTAAGATAAAGGATACTTTATAATCTCCTTTCGTTTTAACACGTTAGAGCAAGATTCAAGTTTTTTAATAGTATTTTTGTGTTGTTAAACTTAAGAAGAAGCCACCTTTTGCCAAAAAGTCAGCTATCCCGCTACCTGAATGTTGTAGAGAGTCGGAACTCAGATCACAGTGATACTGTTAATAGAATTAAGAAGTATTTACTCCAAAAAACTTAAATGAATGGACACGAATTGTGTTTTTTTTTAACTCTTGTCTAGCAGAATACAAACAGCTAATTTTATGCAATACATAAACACGTATACATATATTGCTGTAAACGAAGCTAAACAACCGAATAATTTATTTCCTTCCTAATTCATTGAATATGAGAGTGACGTCCACCATTGTCCATAATTTGTAATCGTGAATGTTCATCTATAATATAATTACACCCCAAAAGACGAAATTTCTATTTTGTTACACCTAAATGTAGACTTAATATTAATATTAACACCACCAGCTAAACATATTGTGTTACAACTATTCCTAAATGTATACTATATTATGTATAATGTACACAGTTGATGATATCCTATATGTTGATAAAACACAATAATGAGGAAAATGTTTATTCAACTACAAGATATATACAGCATACAGTATCTTGGAATAAACTGGTTTCAAATGTAAACCTATGAATGATGTTGATGATTATCATAATTCGTGCTGGCGAATCGAAGTACAAACTAAAACAGTATTTAGACCATTGTATCAGATTCGGCCTAAAAGTCAGCTATCTCATTACCTTCAAGAAGTATTTACATCTAAAAACTTAACTGATACCAGGTCTAAATACCACTCATAAAGCAACCAAATATAAATGACAAACACAGTATATACATTGTTTAGGATAACTCTTGACTAGCCATAATACAAGCAGCTAAGTTTTATGCAATATTTTATAAACTATTTCTCACACTATACACCATGTCCTGCTGTAAAAATTCTACAGTAAAAATACATTTTATTTATTTTTCAATAACTAAGGTAGTAACGTCCACCATTGTACATACTTTGTAATCGCGAGTATTCATTAAAAATAAAATTACTAGCTAACAGACGGTATTTATATAATAATACCCCTTAATGTAGACCAATAATAAATATTAACACCATACGATCTAAACAGATTATATTACAAATATTCCTAAATGTAGACTATATTATATACAATGTACACAGTTGCTGACATCCTAGTTATTGGCAAAACAAGTAATTTTATTGATGTAAAATATTTATTTAACTAGAAACCTGCAAAGTACAGTATTTTGGAATAACAGGGTTTCAATGGATGCATTTTAATAATGCATATGATTTAAAGAATTGATACACCACATCTGGGTTCAAATATTTCAATTATGGCCTTAAGATGACCAACCTAGGGCCAGTCAGATTTGGCAGTCTAGGAAATAGTAATTTTTGTTGATGAACTACTGATAGTTAGAACAACCAATTTAAATAGAAAGATACCAACATGTATCAAAAAAAATTTGAAACCTATTTTTTAACACCTTTGGACCAAGATGCAAACTTTAACAGTCTTTACAACACAGGGTAGATGTAAGTTGACCAAAGCACTCCGATGGTGCGATAAATATTTGAAACCGTATTATTCGTAAGATAAAGGATACTTTATAGTCTCCTTTCGTTTTAACACGTTAGAGCAAGATTCAAGTTTTTTAATAGTATTTTTGGGTTGTTAAACTTAGGAAGAAGCCACCTTTTGTGAAAAAGTCAGCTATCCCGCTACCTTCAATGTTGTAGAGAATTGGAACTCAGATCACTGTGATACTGTTAATATAATTAAGAAGTATTTACTCCAAAAAACTTAACTTATTTATGAAATAAGATCCATAGTAAGTATCAAGGCCAGGAATGGACACGAATTGTGCTTTTGTTTAACTCTTTCCTAGCAGAAAACAAACAGCTAATTTTATGCAATACATAAACACGTATACATATATCGCTGTAAACTAAGATAAACAACCGAATAATTTATTTCCTTCCTTATTCATTGAATATGATAGTGACATCCACCACTGTCCTAATTTGTAATCGTGAATGTTCATCTATAATATAATTACACCCCAAAAGACGAAATTTCTATTTTGTTACGCCTAAATGTAGACTAGATATTAATATTAACACCACCAGCTAAACATATTGTGTTACAACTATTCCTAAATGTATACTATATTATGTATAATGTACACAGTTGATGATATCCTATATGTTGATAAAACACAATAATGAGTAAAATGTTTATTCAACTACAAGATATATACAGAATACAGTATCTTGGAATAAACTGGTTTCAAATGTAAACCTATGAATGATGTTGATGATTATCATAATTCGTGCTGGCGAATCAAAGTACAGACTAAAACAGTATTTAGACCATTGTATCAGATTTGGCCTAAAAGTCAGCTATCTCATTACCTTCAAGATGTATTTAAATTTTAAAAACTTAACTGATTTATGAAAATGAAAGTCTTAGTAGGTCTCAAGACCAGGAATGGATGCTATTCATAAAGCAACCAAATGTAAATGACAAACACAGTATATACATTGTTTATACTCGTATAAACTATTTTTCACACTATACACAATCCATAATGTCCTGCTGTAAAAATTCTACAGTAAAAATAAATTTCGTTTATTTTTCATTAACGAAGGTAGTAACATCCACCATTGTACATACTTTGTAATCGCGAATATTCATTTAAAATAAAATTACTAGTTAACAGACGATATTTATATATTAATACCCCTTAATGTAGACCAATAATAAATATTAACACCATACGATCTAAACAGATTATATTACAAATATTCCTAAATGTGTACTATATTATGTACACAGTCGATGACATCCTATATGTTGACAAAATACATGTAATGTAATACAAATACTCACTCAGACGTGATAATTTAAATGCATCCGCCGTATTTATAACATCGACATATGCCTGCAATTCGAACCGTCTCGCCGTCACATTCAAATTATGATTGAGCATTGCAAATTTGAAGGCGGATTGTACCTCGTCGGTGCCCTGTTCAAAAATGGCACCCAATGGTATTTTTTCAGTTCCGCTAAATGTTTGCACATCCGCCGATAATGCGACGGGCATTATATGGAATAGTAGTTGTAGTAGTAGTAGATATTGTTGTTGTTGCTGGCGGTGACGGAGTGAGATTTTCGCCATTTTTTATTTATTTATGTATTTATTTTTAGTAAATTTTTGCACACAATATTAGTATCTTCCAAAAGAAAGACTTTGATATTATTATGATTGTGTATTTTGCACAAGAGACACTGGTACACACAAACACGTATACATAATATAATATATATTTATTTTTATATATGTATAAGCACCCGCACGGACTTTAATTTAATTATATATCGTGTAGAGAAGGAGAAGAGGAGAGGGGGCGGATTTAGATAAACAAAAAAATTAATGTTAAAATTAAAAATAAAAATAAAAAAAGCAATATAATAAAAATAATAATTTTTAATAATTTTATTTAAACATATTTCTCAAAATTGATTTATAAAAAAAAAAATATTATTCGTCCTTTTTATATGAAAAACCACAACAACACTCGAATTCGATCACCGCACTGTACCAAACACTGCACCAAAAAAAAAATCTGACAACCACTCACAAATAAAAACCACAACTGCGGGGTTTTGTGCCTCTTAACAATTTATCTACACGTACATATATAGTGTTATGGCAAAACTCAGCTCGAGATGCGATGGAGGAAAAGAATCAATGATTTTCACTTAGAGTATATAGAGTATATAACGGCAACAACAAAATGATTTTCTTTTGTTTTTAACACCACCGCACACACACACAAAAAAAACACCACCCCAACTAGCACAGAAAATAACTTTTTGTTTTTTTCCAAATTTTCACATTTTTCACTAATTAACTAACCGTGTATATTATACAGGTGAAGTCACTATTTAATTAATACATTTTTGGTGATAAAAAAGTGAAAATTCACTTTTTTGTATATCGAACGTAGCGGAATGCGACCACTTTATACATTGCAATCGAACGCTTTGTGTGTTTGTGAAAAACTCGATTTTTTTCCCGTTTGGTCCATTGTGTGTTAATATGGCAAAAGAGAGAAAAGCGTTTTTTTTTGTTTTTTTGCTCCGATGTGATTAGAAAAAAAAATTTCCACTCTGCGCAATCTCATTTTTATCTCTCTTGTTTTGGCTGCTTTTGTGCACTATATACATATTATATACATTAGAACAGAATTGTGTTATATATGAATCCCTTGATTCCCCAGCTATTTTATATATCATACACATCCTGTCATCCTTTTTCCTCCATATAGTGGAGAGAGAGCTTTTTAAATGATGTTGTTGCTGTTGTTATTCCTTCCGTTGTTAATATAAGAAATAATTGTATTCAAAGAAAATGTATACCGAGAGGCAGGCGGCAGGAGCATAAAATTAATGTTTATATATAGATGAAATTACATAAACAGTATTTTAAGCTGTAATGCATCACTAAACGCATTTAATAAAATTTAATGACGTGTTAATAAAAGTATATATACATACATACATCCAGAAACGGAACGATTTCTTTAATAGGCCAATAAAAAATTATGCCGAACTTTTGTCATATTCTAATAACGATTCGAGATGAACTGTTATGATGGGTATAAGAGTTGGCACAGTACTATAAAAAAAACAGGGTGGCATGTAGCCTCTTAAAAATTATGTACTTGTTTCGTACATAAATATTTTCTTCACCATCAAGAATCGTATAACCGTTTATTTAGATGTGTAAGATAGATACACGTCTTATATATATATACAGTGGGACGAAAAAGGTATATCACATTTAAATCTTTTCGAGTATTTCGGATTTTCACTTTTTCACTTGATTGAATTTTTGTCTTTATTTTACCGAAATGATTGGATCTTTGTTTTTCTTAGATTTTTTTATTTTTTATTATGGCATCTTGGTAAACTTTATGCCAATTCGCCTATATATCGATGTGTGTGTGTTCGTGTCAAAATTAATTTTCTAGAAAATTTGAAACGAATCGAAATAAAATTCGAATGTCTTTAAATTTTACGACCTAGATATTTTGCTTTTTTTTTATCTGATTGATCATGTGTCCATTGTGATTAGGACATATACAGCATATAAGACGACAATATATTTGGTACAAGATTTTCACAATTGGATTTTTGTTTTGATGAATTTATACTCGAAGACCGGAAATAATTTGGAAAAGAATTTAAATATATGTGTTGCCGATCTTAGAGACGATTGTATCGCAACCTGACGGGATCACCAGCATCTACCCCACATATTAAAATTGCGAACATATAGCTAACTATCGTATAAGATAATCCACTAGCCACTGGTTTGGGCTATGATATTCCGTTTACTCCGAGCACCATTAACGATTGTAGCATCGAAAAGCCAACAAATTTAATCATTATCCAACCTGAACATAAAAAATTGCACAGATGTTGGTTTGATTTGAACCTATAGTTCACCCTTTAGATACTCGCTGTTGTATCTAAAGTTAACCCAGTCCGATACTCAGATTGATCTTCTTTCTTGACCAGTGTGTAGAACGACACTCTATATCTGATCCAGATATCTGATATATCAAGAGTCGCTCTTATTGTTTAGGTGGTGTAAGATTATTATTGTGTATTTCTTGGCTCTGGTTATCTCTGAATGGCCCATTCAAATTGTATTGCTGGACTATATCTCATGCTGAACCGTCAGTAGGTGCACAGATATCACAACGTTGGCCGCAATGTCCCACTTCGACCCGATGTTTAATTCAATAAAATTATTTTGTCAGACTTTGGCAAAGTGTTTTATTAATCGGTTTGAGAAAGTTGCAGTTCTCCCAATTCTGCTGACACTCTACTTCTTCCCAACAATATTTATTACAGCTCTTCCTTTTATATTAATAGACTTTCATACCAATCCGGCCTCCTTTCAGGACTCTGTATATGACGCTGAAGCTCATTTAATTGGAGAATGGTAACTCTTCGTAATAAGATCCAACACCTTCTGTTCCTCACCTCTCTGTATGGACCACAATCGTTGTAGGAAATGTCCCAATTTGCCACACCACTATTCACCCTTCAAACTGTAAAAATTTTCAGTAGCGAATCCACTCATGCCGATTTGGTGTATCCCTCATTTGCTTTACTTTTTCCTCTAGAGAGTAAAACCTCACACTTCTAAAATCTGCTTATACAGCCTCTCATCTCTGAGGTCAGCAATGTAGTTTGGATAACTTGGTTTATTAATAGCACCAATCGTACAATGTTCGCTTGTAATTCTCTCTAACTCCTCTCTGTCCTCTGATTTCAAGCACGATATCAAAAATTCGCATCGTTGTAATCTTAAGACTTTCGATTGGCACCATTTGTGCTTCGATTGTAAACAGAACCAAGAGTTTGCTTATAGAAGAAACACTCCTTTTGCGATATGATTGTTGTAATCTGGAGTATCCACTCTATAATCGAGACTAGAGCCATCAGTGAAAATATAATCAACAGAGATCACTACTGGTCTATGAAACATAGCTTAATATCTGCCATTTGCTTTCCAAATAAATCTGCTGAGTCGCATGTAAATATAACAGTGTGTCTATATGTTTCTTTGTATGGCTTTGTGTTTCTCTGTGTGTCAATGTGTGTCTAGATCTATTTATGTGAGTCTATGTGTGTTTGTTTGTGTCTATGTGTGGCTTTGTGTGTCTATGAGTGTCTTTATGTGTCTTTGCGTGCCTTTGTGTGCCTTTGTGTATCTATGTGTGTCTGTTTGTGTCTTTGGGCTTTAATGCGTTTATCTGTGAATGTCTATTTAGGTCTATGTTTGGCTATGTTTGTGTATGTGTGTCTATATGTTTATATACGTGGCTTAGTGTGTTTCAATTTGTGTCTTTGTGTGTCTTTTTGTGTCTTTGTGTGTCTATGTGTGTATTTATTTGCCCACGTGTGTCTATTGAGATTTCCATCGTTATCTAGTCATAGTATGATGTTCTTCTCTAGTACGATCTAATTAACTTCGTCGCATGTCGTCTATTTATCAACTTTTCGATGGATGGTATCATACGATAAGTCCATCGGCCTTTTTCCGACCTATCCCAGCGCCTTTGCTATTCTGCCACTGTTGCAATTCCTTCTGATGCTCCACTTCCTAGTTGTTCTCGGTGTAGGTACCATTTCTTCATTTCCTTTGCAAGTAGTTCGATGGGGATCATCCCTAAAATAACAAGTGTCGCATCTATACGAAGTCTTGCATCTTAGGATTCAGCTGCCAAATGTGGTAACCATTAGCCAGCAGAATTCTTCGACTCTGTCTTGGCCCTGCAATGTTGGGGATAATGCGAGAGAGGGCTGCCGTTACGTTGGCCGTTTATCTTTATGTTCCAAACATTATGTTCCAAAACAAAGGCCCCAACACTAATCCTTGAGGAACTCATCCCGTGATTTTGTATATTCCATGATACCATCGTCTGTATATTATACATTAATATTCTACTACGAAAATAATCGGAGCTGATCCTCCTTATGTACACCGGTACTTGCAGTTCATAAAGAGCATTGAGAATATAGTCCCATTTTGCCGAGTTAAACGCATTATTCATATCCAGTGTGACCACTACACAGTATTTTTTGAATTGGAGCCTCCCCTCCATCTTCTATACCATTTGTTGCTTCCTTTATGATTTTAATGACGTGTTGTATGGCGTCAATTGTCGATCGAGCCTTTCTGAATCCATATTGTCACTCGGCGAGGTTTCCGGCCCTTTCAACAGCTTTCTCCAATTGGTTATATATTATGCGCCTAATACTTTGCCAGCCGTATCTAACATGCACAATGGTCGATACGCGGTTTGATCTTCTGGAGGTTTATTAGTCTTTGGCAACAACACCAGGCGCTGCCTCTTCCATCGTTCCAAAAATACCCTTTATCTCAGACACGAGTTTTAAACTTCTCTAAAGTCGTCAGATCTAGTTAGGATGGCGGCTTTTAAAGCAATATTTGGAATATTGTCAGGTCCACGAGCTTTTGAATTCCCAAATCGTTGATATGTACTCATCAGTTCTTCTGTAGAAACAAACGGTACTTCGTCTGAGTGAGATATTATCTCAATAGCAGGAATCAAATCATTTTGTTGCGGGAATAAAGCGGTTACAATTCTGTTAAGTGTCACTGTAGAAGTGGGTGGCGATGCATTTCGATTTCTGAGCCTATTCATTACGATTTTATAGGGTTTCTCCCATGGGTCACGGTCCACTTCACTGCACAGCTCTTTCCAGCATTGACTAGCCAGGTTAGGTTAGGTTAGGTCCGAGCATTGACGCTTACTCGCTAAGCATTGACGCTTACTCGCTTTAATTGCCTGCTTAAACTGATTTCGGACATCCAAGAATGTTTTGCGTAAACCAAGGATAGGATTCTCTACACCAGGCACGTTGGTATTTTCTCCTTGCATGGTGGCATATTCAGTGCAATTGTGAAATCTGTTAAGAGGCCACCAGTATGCTGGTTGACGATCAGTGATCAAATTCATCATCTGTGTCGCTTTTGCATTGGCCGTCCCCGAGAGGTTGGGCTTTACAAGGAAGAGCTTGAATAAGTCTTCCTCGAACGTACTTGCTTTCCAACCAACCTGTTTCCTTATAGGTTTTGTACGTCTATCTTCTTTATTTCAAACAGTATAGCTTGGTGGTCACTATGCGTGTAGTGTTCACTGACTTTCCATGCAGTCACCAAACGTGTCAAGCAGCTGCTACCAAATGTCAAATCAATTACGGAGGAGGCACCGCCCTTACGAAAAGTCGGTATATCACCAGTATTGAGTAACACAACATCTATTGAGGAGAATGCCTCGAGTGATGCTTATCCTCTTCTATTTGTATTTTTACTTCCCCATTCTGTTGCCCAGACGTTAAAGCCGCCAGCAATAACAACAGGATTTCGTTGTTTTCGGGCATCAGCAATCAATCGGTCCAAGTAGTGTTTAAACTCTTCTATTGTGGCTTTAGGTGGTGCATAGCAGCTGTAGATATGCATATTTACAGCTGCTATGCACCACCTAAAGCCAAAATAGAAGAGTTTAAACACTACTTGGACCGATCGATTGCCGATTGAACTGTCCACTGTCGCTCGAACAAATCCCACATTGGGAATATTAGCTCTTTCCTGCATGATCCGTCTGCCACAGGCCCATATTGCAGTTTTACACGTTGCGTCGGTTACCCAGCTGCACCCTTCTATATTTTTGCATTGTTCGTACAAAATAGCGACAACAACTCTTGCTTCGTGCCCGGATTGGACTAATAAGTCCCGTGCAACCTCACATTGGTTAAGGTTTAGCTGGAGGAACTTCATAGCCACCGTGCTTTTTTCAATGCCTCTATGAATGCCATGCACCGACCACTACCAGCTATATGATTACGGCTCGTCCTGGTCTGACAAAGCATGCAATTTGCTTGTTCCTACAATCGTTAACTCCATGACCATCTGCTCCGCATTTGTAGCAGAAACGAGAGCGATCCAGCTATATGCCCATACTGCCAGCACTTGTAACACTTTAAGGGCAACTTCTGATCTCGAATTCGGCAGATAACCCACCCAATGCGTACTTTGCCTTCAACATTCTTTGCTTTAGCTATGGATCTTGATACAGCTAACACTGCCGTTTGAGTGCCTCTATAGGCAGCTCTCAGTGACTTGATGTAGTCCATCCGTAGGTCTTTTGCATCCACAAACTTGTCCACAATCGCCTTATGCACCTTTATGTTTGTTGTGGCCTCATCAATGTCTTATATTTCGACTAAAACCTCATCACTCTGGACTAATGTTTGTATTGTTGCATCGGCACCAAGAGATTTTTCCAACGCAGTTTGCAATCCCAATTTTTTAGCCTGCCCAGGTTCCCCTTACTCCAGTAAGAGATCTCCCTTTGCAGTCCTACGTATCGGGTAACTTTATCAGAGAGTTCATTCAGATTTGAGTCCCCTTTCATTTTCTTATACGATAGAGATCCACTTTGCATTTTCCGGATGGCATTAGGACAAGGACGCGGTGTTCTGACAGGTTTTTTCTTTTTTTTTTGGTTTTTACCAGTTGCCAGTTGGATCCTTCTTCATTATCTGGCTTACTTTCTTCGTCAAGGTTTTCACATAGAGTTCTAGCTCCTTCATCAGATTTCTTTTTCCCTTTCTTCTGGACATGCCCTACAGGAGACTTTTGTTCATTGGATTTTCTCGTTTTGTTATTGGATGACATTTTTATTTGATTTTCCAACGGCACTGTGTCCTCCTTGCTTCTCGGGTTTGAGATGATTGGCGAGTCTATGTGTGCCTTTGTATCTCTAGTGGTCTAGTGTGTCTATGCGTGTTCATGTGTGTCACTGGGTGTCTTTATGTGGCGATGTGTGTCAATGTGTATCTTTGTGTGTCTTCATAACGCCACATTTATATGAAAACCGAAATGTATCTTCGCACTTTCCATCATTCATCTGATGTAATTTCATTAAATGCTGGCTACTACTAGTGTTCTTGCCACGGCAGTATGATACGGCTTTCAACTTATTGTGCCACAAGTCGTTAGCTATACAATAGCAAAACTCAAATATTTAAAGATTTTGAATTGCTTTGCACTCCACCTTACTCATTAGATTTGGATACACATATATCAGTCTATTAGCCATACTCACAAAACTTCTTTCACTTAGCGTGGAAGTTGACAGCGATCAGGGTTCAAATTTTATCACTCTACAACATATGAACCATCATGTCTGACAGCGTTGAAATCACGAGGTCTTAATGCTTAATGTCAACATCGTTGTTAAAGCTAAGAGATATTGTAGTCGAGCAACTAAATTGTTTTTTGATTGGTCTTAAGTCAGGCTCTACTGCCTCTCGTTTTAATGGATGCAACTTAAATAGTTCAATCGCGTTTTTTCATAAGATTTCAAACTCCTTCGTGATTCTTCAAGTTAACAAACAAAAACTATAAATCATAAAGATATCGAAAAGAAATGTAGACGACATACACACACAGATATAAGAACAATGTCAATACCGATTCTAAACAAAATGAAATACCTATTGTTGAGACGAGTTCTTTATCATCTTATGGCTTAGAGCGAATTGAATTTTTTTATTTGTTCGTTGGATTGTGCAAATGTTATCTTTAGATAGTTTGTAGAGACGAAATTGGGATTTTCTAGACATGTGACTAGTGTTTGGTGAAAGCATTGAAGTTATATGTTTGTGGCATGTAATGTTGGCATGTTAAGTGGCCAGTTTTTATTACACAAGCTTCTTGCCATTGCCACGATTGGGATCAACCAGATCTTGGCCCTTTTTTCTTAATGTTAGTTTTCTTAATGGACTGAAATTTATTGCATTCATCAACACTATAGGTATGGTCAAGGTGCAAACAGCTTTCGAACTGAACAATGAGGTTGACATATTCTGCTAGACATATCTCGTCGATGAAGAAATACAAAAGAAAACACAAAATCTTAAAACATGTATTGCCAACAGGCGCCAGAAAACGAAAATTCTTCAAATGGCCTATCAAGATGTAGAAACCTCAACCAAATGCTTAACTATACATAGTGAATGGTTATTGGAATAGTCCTAGTTGATAAAAACAGACCATATCTCCAGGAAATTCTTCGTCGATTGAACTAGAGGAGTTATTCATATCAGTGAAATGATGACCAAGCTGCTGACTTCAACACTGAAATAATCAATCAAAACCCTAACAGCCACCAAGTTAAAGCTACACTCACTAACTGAACCGAATCAGAATTGAACCAGAAACCGTTATATGGCGCAAATCGAGCTTTTAGCATTTATATAGCAGTGTTGGAGGACTTACCAACAACAACTAACACAGTAAGAGGGACTTGAAATAAACAGTTATTGAATTAGCTGCTAAAATATTGCCCCATCCACGGTCGAGTGCTTTCATTAATTAATTGAAACTTTGGAGTTGAGATACTTCTTTGGTGCACTTGGCTTATCCAAACTACAATGCTGACCTCGGAGATGAGATATCGAGGTTGTATACAAGCAGCCCTGTGAAAGTTGTTAGATTTGACTCTCCAGATGTGAAATTCAAAACTAACAAGGAATCCACAAAACCGGCATGAGTGGAATACTAGAAGTTTGCATAGTTTTGAAGTAAAATTGAAGAGGTCAAAATAATAGAAATGTGGCAAGCTTGGGCATTCCCTACAACGATTTAAGTACGGGAACGATAAAAACAATTTGCAAAGTGCAGATTGATAACAAACATAAGTAAGTTGGTAAAAGGACACTGGACCTTCAAAGTGAAAAGGAGTTAAAACTTTACTTCTAAAAAGTAAGAGTTGTAACAACTTACATATGTTGGGATGAAATAGAGTACGAGAATCTTAAACGATTTAACAAGGTGATCGGAAGCTCATACTTTGGAAGTAGCAATAAGAGTTGAGCAAATCTTGATAAATATCTGGGATATGAAGTGCCATTCTATGCACGAATCAAGAAAGACAATCAGTCTGACGATTTGGTGGAAAAGGTTAACAATTTCCATAAAGAGACATTTGACGAAAGTACTGGACTCTGAAACTGTTCTTATAGTTGTACAGTATGAATGCGGGTATTGAAGGATTTATGTAAAAATGAACTGGTGTAGTTCTAGAATCCCACAAGGATATCATCATTCGGATTAATGACGTCATCAACCGAAATGAGATTGGATCACGACAGAAGATGACAGTAGTTATATTTAGAGGTTATGGCCTAATGCCAATGTGAGTGACTTAATAGTTCTATCCGTTAAACTGCAATTGATGTATTGAGGGATTAAATAGATGGTTGGTTCACTAGCTTTCTTTGGTCTCAAAACCAACGAGTTCAAAACCAAATATCTGGTCTCTCACAGCTAGAGAATCCGATAAAAAAAACCAATGGAACGGTACCAGCCCACGAGTGTATTAAATTTCCGGAAAGATTAATCCTTGACGCAGTAAACGTCATAACAGTCAATGGTCGAGTAGTTATGTGGTAGTAGTCAAAATATAGTAGTCAGAAGCTTCGGAGAGCGAGAAGTTGATTTCAGCTCGAGAAGTGACAATCAGATGTGGAAAGCGATAACACTAACCAACGAGCGAATCGTATATAATCATGATCAAACGAACACACGACCATTGAATAAAGTAACGCGTCGTGTTTACCACTCAGTATTGCGTCAAGTTGTAGTTCTTCACACAGCAAGACGTCCAAGAGTATGTCTAGCATCATTAATTGCCGGTCTTCTGAATATCACAGTACTAAAATTTATTGAGCCAAAACGAGAATCGACCAAATTTTAGGAATGCCGAAAAAACCAAACGAAGACTAGTATCATAGCTTCCATCAGTGGCAAGCGCGTAATCTTTCACAATTTATTGATAAATTTGGCTAAGCTCAATAATCCGGATACAAACCGTGAGAATCGTAATAATACGAAGATAAAACCCAGATTTCGGCTCTTAATTATTTTGGGTGTCTCTTAGCTGGTGTTTTAACCTCCTATATACAGTCAAGCCATTAACCATATCATAATGTCTTGTGGATATGAGATAAAACTTTGATAAGAAATCTTGAGAACTTTGTTCAATCGAACGGTAAATTAATCGATATGAAAGTAAAAATATGGTAAAAGTTGAGTGTTCGCCACTTCATTTCGATTTGCATGGCAACAGGTACTATACAATACTCGTATTTCATGTTTCTCGTGTTTCTCTGTGTATGTGTGTGTGTGTGTGTGTAATCTTATCTAGGCAAAATCAATATACATAAATATTTTCATAAACAATATTAAATTTTTAAACATATACATACATTAATTATGTATCCGCATTTTGTTAATCTGATATGCGTGTGTGTATCCTGTATGATGTACCGAAAACACAGAGAAGTTTCCCAGAATATAATTTTTCATTTTATTAATTCCTGCAGGATATGTACCGGGGCTCGTATATACTGTGTACTAGAACATTTTTTGTTCTGTTCTAAGTCGTTAAGTTGGGGATCCGTATCCAGTCTCAGGTATTTGAAATTGTATATATAGTATAAAGGGTTTTCCAATAAGAGGTTTCATTTTGAAAAGCCAACTGTCCTCTTTTGACATTTGACAAGTAAAAACTACGCCCTTACTGAAAATAGCACGAGACACGCTTCAACTAAGCATTTATACTGAATGCATATGCGCCATCTCTTATCAAATCTAATTGTAACTAAAGCACCATCTGTTAGAATTATAAACAGGTTTATTCCGTTAAAAATTACCTTAACTGGCTCAGGTGAAGGTATACAAAATCTCTTTTCAACTAATGACGTGGAAAGAAGACTGATTAAATTCCCCTTTTATCTATGTTAGTGACCACATCGAACGTCGCTAGATTTCTGACATTTTTAAACAAATGGCACTGCAAATTGTTCACAGTCGGAATGTGTCAGTACAGAGCTTGAGTCACTAATGCTAAAGAGTCTCATGTACAGCGCTGGGTAATCATTCCAGAATTTCCTTAGGCTGCTATCTCATAATTTTCTATTACTTTCAGTTTTTTCTGCTATCTTTAGAGCCTTACGTTTTACAGGTGGCTCATTTCCACTCAGTAACAAATTGTTCATTATCTGTATGGCACAAAATGAGTTGAGGAACTCTTTGATTCCTGGGTTTGAAATAAATGAAATTAAGAACCTACATGGCGAATCCACCAACTACAAAGCGTTCATCAGTTTATATATGTCTGTTTGACAGTTGACAACTTTTTTGAAGTTTTATCGTCACAATGCCAAAATCAACACATTAAAAAGATCTGATGAGGCACAACCTAGCTAGTTTTGTGACAACAATTATTTCATAGATTTTTTGTGGTACCAGAATGTCACCTACCTTATAGTTGTTGCTGTTGTGTCGAGGCGGTTCTATACTTGATTTTGCTCTTACTTGGGAAGAATATCAATTTCGTTATGGCTGTTGGAGAAGACATTCAACCGGGTATTGAGGACATTGTGGCCTTTCTTAAATTTACTTCAGGAATCGTTATAAATCAGTACATGGTACAAAGGGAAATGATATTGATTGAGGCTGTTAAGGATGTGGCCTAATAGAAATATTTTTACGAGAAGCAACAGAAGATTTAACAGAACAACTACCAATAGTTAAACGTCTGAAGTGTACTATAAACTACTCTCCTGAAAGGTGTTACGAGGCTGTTTTTGGAATGTCAAATGAAACCACTAGAATCTGATGCTACGCCCTATTTAGTACGGGCAGGTAACAGAAAGCTGATATGTAAAGCTCTGGAATTCTGATGCTATATATCGATCTGGAATGGTTACGTAAGTAAATGACCGGCAATCCTCTCGAGATCCACATTCCACATTCTTTTGTCGTTCCAAGTTCAACGGAGTGTAGATTAAGCCGGTAGATCAACACTAAGGTCGTATCTTCGCTGATTGATGAGGGTCTTGTGAATTTCACCTCATTAACTTAGTCTCGTTAATAAGAATAACTGCCTCATTTGGGACTCAGAAAATCCAAAAAAGGTTGTTGAAAAGCCTCTCCACCCTCAACATGTCACCATTTGGTGCGGTTTTTGGCTGGCGGTGTTATTGGATCTTACTTTGAAGCCATGTAAAAGATAAGATCTGTGCCAATGCTCCACAATTGATTCAAGACAAAAAAAAACCACTCGGCGAACGAAGTGTATTGTGGCGGTAGTTTTGGGCATTAAATGTTCTTCAATCCATGTACGAGCTCAATTTCAAGAGTAGACTGAATACGATCAAACGGGTGAGTAAACCTAAATCGGGAGCTCACCCGAGTGTTACCGGTATAATGCGAAAGGCGCTTGTGTCCTCCAAAATTTCGCGTGGATTAAGCGTGTATGGTGACGGATCAAAGAGTGGTTTTGAAAAATTAATGAAAGCTAAGAAAACATATGCTAGAGTTGTATTGGGGCCGATTAATTCGACCCCAATACATACAGACCACAGAGTCTGAAATGGGTGATTCACCTTTGAACGTCAAAAGAGAATTTTTTACTGTGCGTGAAACTGTGCATTGGAGATACAACAAAAGCGATGATGAATGAGTTATCGGTGGAGCGCGAGTTTCCTATGATGCGCCTGAAAAAGGTGTATACAGATGCTAGTGTAATTCAGGATCGAGTGGGTATAGGAATCTACATTTCCTCGTTGAAAACAAGAGAAAGTGTTGAGACTAAATGACAGAATCTGTATAATGAATGACGAGTTGATTGGAATAATTGAAGGAATCAAGTACGCTATGAATGGAGGGATGAGGAGAGTAGTTCTATTCTCTGACTCCCTACGTGGATTAGAGTTAATAAAACGGAGAGGGGGTATTCAGGGAAATGTGTATGTAGAAAATCTGTATGAGTACCTTCAATTTTGTGGGAAGGAGGTTATTCTTCAACGGACACCTTCACAGTTAATGAACACATCTATGACCCCCTGTTGGAGTGCAGAATGACCAACCCATCTTCCATGTCAGTACTATAAGCTGTCATAGAGAAATGCAATGTGCAGATGGTTCTACGTAAATCGGACCTATAGCCGTACGTCCTCGATTTGGCTGTAATGGCGTAAGATAAGGACGTAAAAAAGCGAACCGTTAAGGAGTTGGAAGTGCCTCCAGCCCCGAAACGGATTGTAGAAATAAAAACAAACAAACAAAATGGCAGAATGAGTTTAGACAAAATAGTGATGTAAAATGAAAGAAGTACTTTGAGTGGAATAGAGAGTCGATGGCCAAGCCCTTTTTTTAGGGAGATCAAAGGCGACACAAGAATGATTCGAACAATGGAGCGGGTTAATTTAAATCGTGGTAATTGGAAGGAGTGTCTTTATAAACGTCAATTGAGCGACTGTTCGGTTGTGGAGACATTAAACATTTGATTCTGCATTGTACTAATTTGAGACAAAACAGAGCAATGATCGATGTCCTCACGTTTAGAAGGAATCTGATTGAACTATTGCGAATGGATAATATTGGTCATCGAAAATTCCATGACAAGGATATGGTGCTATGGGTCAAAATGTAACCTCCTATTGGAAAACACCTTATATTCTCGTTGATGGGTTTAAGACATTCAATTATAACTTTTCCTCCGTTCGTTTCGTTCGTTTCGCTTTCACTATACCGTGTACGCGACCCCTTCTTTCTGTACATATACTTGTATACGATTGTATATTGAAGATGAATATAAATAATTTTTCTTATGTACATCTTCCGAAAGGAATAAGTTTTTTTTAGTTTTGCTTAACCGGAAGACTATATATATCGTCTAACTTTTGGTCTGTATATGTACGATGGTCATAATGGCTTTATTTGTATTATGTGTGTTCAACACTCTATACATTTGTCGATTTAAGACGAGAGGTGGGGATTTTATATGATTCTACCTTCTTCGTGGTATGTACAGTAATAATAGTTCATATATAGATGAGATCAGGAATCGACTCACATATATTTGGAAAAAGGATTTTCAAAATCAATATGTGCGATGGATTATATACATACGGGGATGGTTTGTACCTGGCTACGAGTGAGTGTTATCATTTCACATATTATATAGACTTTTACAAACGAATGAAGTTTCACTAAAAAAAAATGGGATACATTCCACCCACAATTTGTTGAATATTTGATATGTAATTTATCACCACCGCCTTCACCGTGTGTGAGAGACTGTTTCTATATTTGGTTATAATCGCCTTTTGTGTTCTCGCATGTACAGGTATACGAGTAAGTACAGTGGAATAATGTATACATTTCTCGTTAAATCCAAATGAATAAATTTGTTTCGAAACGTTAACTCATATACGGATGTTTGGATGAGACTTTATTCTTAACAGATAAATCATTTTAAAGATCCGGATTGTATGGTGTTAGGCAAACAATCAAAACACAGTCGTTCGGGAAAGAGAGTTCGGTTATGAACATTTGTTGCCAGAAAACTTAAGACCAATCTTGAAGAGTTCTATCGTAATGATGTCGGTGGCTGATGGTTGCAGTAATGATCTAAAAGGTGGTTTAAGCATAAATGGGCCAAGAATGAATCCAACTTAGGTATAGATAAGCATTATTGTAAAGATTGATCATTGCCGTTTAGTTTGGTTGGCTCCTCTGTAAGGTGTTCGAAGGGAGATTGTTAAAAGATAATGTGCGTCAACGAAATTCGTGTACCCATGAAGGTGGAAGGTGCACTGGAAGATTCTGTTGAAAACGAGTTTTGTACAAAAACCGTCAAAGTATGGCCAGAAGCAATTAATCGATATTCTTGCTTAGTAAAGGGATTTCCAATAAGAGTATACCATTAACATTTGAAAACACAATATGAAATTTTCCATGACCAATTCGCACATTTGCGGCTGTATGTCTTGAATCGATTGTGGAGCGTTGGCATAGACTTTATCTTTCACGTGGCTCTAAAGATTTCGGTGTCCAATTGTGATAACCGCTTCGAGCAATAACACGGTCAGGAACCTTTTCCTAAAATTGTTATTGTTTCGTTGCTTGTGTCATCCACATCAATATCGTCCAATTCCGGCCATAATAAATCATTAATCATAGCTCGGTAGCGTCCATCCACCGTTTCGAAAAAGTATAAGGTTCAATCTCACCACCATCCCAAAACCCGCACCGAACAGCACCAACGTTGAGGATGGAGAGGCAATCCGAGGTGAAAATTGGCCTCATCACTGAAGTAATATTTCTATAAAAATCTGGGTTATTTTGATGCATTTGAAGGACCCAATCAGCAAAGATACGACGTTTATGGTGATCGTCCGGCTTGAGTTCTTGTGTTAACTGAAGTTTAAAAACCTTAAGACCTAAGTCGTTATGCAAAATACGGTGTAATGTCGTTTGTGGAATGTCTAAAAACCGACGAAAAATTGACAAACCTGGGTTTTCTTCAACGCTACGGGCTACAGCAGCAATATTTTCAGATGTTCTTGAGCGTCTAACAGCTCAAATTTTTCCACCTATTGCCAGCTGAGAAGGCGCTTCATGACGGCCAAAAACTTTAGTTTTGCGAAATGTGACTGCAAAGCAGGCTATTCAAAATGAAACCTCTTGTTGGAAAACCTTTTAAAGCACCTAAGTTAGCGTTCATTCAAAACAGCAGGCATATCGACCAGAGTTGATATTGTCATCAAAGAAGAATACAACTATAAGAGTATTCACCATACCATACCAGAAAAAGCAGTTGAGTTGACTAAAGATAACGTTTGGCCGGCTACGAAAATAATTAGGAGAGTTACGGCCGATGTTGAAGCAAAAGTACACAGTAATTAGAAAAACTGTCGAAACCAAAGTACAAAAAGAATTCGATGTGCTGAAAAGCCATCACAATAATCAAGTGAAGTTCGTTTACCCAAAATGCTAACCACAGTGATTATCCAGAAGCTAAACTAGTTAAAAATGCAGCACGTGGACCTAAACTATAAATGGAAATATAAGTAGCATAGATATCGAGTTACTATAGAAGAAAAACGAGAAGAGATACTTTAAATGGGCCACCACATCGTCAATCGGAAATGATATGATCGTGAAACCATCCAATTTGGGTTGATAATCATAACTGTAAAGCTTGATCAAGGTCGTTTAAATTTTGATCCTTTGTTGTAGGATTTCACTAATCTTAAAAAAACTATTCAAAAATCGTAAAAATTGGAAATCGGTACGACTATCAGAAGAGGAAATTCGTGTTCACATGCAGAGACTAAGTAATGAGATTCCAAGTCCTAATGACAGAAGCACGGTAAGATGTTTGATTCAGGAAGAGACAAACGAGCAATAATACAAATTTTGTGAAATGGAAGTAGCGGTAGAAGATCTCGATGCAATCGAATTATGCAAAAACAGCAGGATCATCGACAATAATTGATATTCTCACAAAACTATACTAATACAACACCAAGTTACAACCCCAGGAAAAACAGGTGGGTGGACTACAGATAGGGTTAGGTAACATATGCATAGGCAAACAATAAGGAGGGTGTTAAAACCAGTTCAAGATTGCAATGATAGTTCTGAATGACCAACAATGAATAAATCGACTGATATTGGTATTTCGAGAACCAATCGGCGACAGTTAATACAAGATCATTTGGTTCCTATATAAAACTATGGTGGAGAGGTTTTAAAGTTCAGATACAGGGGGAAACTATATGCACTGGCTCTTCATTGTATTAATATACAGTAAAATTTTTTTTGTAGAATTGGAAGCCACCGTTGTTCGACTGGTGAAGTTGATTTACTCGACATGCTAACCACAGTGATTATCCAGAAGTACAACCAGTTTGTAAAAAAACAGCCTGTGGACATATCAGGACTACCACTATCAATGGAAATAGCAAAGATATAGGCGAGCTACTTGAAGCGCAGTACAGGAAAGGGATCTCATCATTTCCAATATGGCTGTCATCATCTTCAATGATCAGACATGGTAATAAATCAACGGCGAACAGACGGAGGACTCTAATGAGAATAACAAATGTTGAACTATCGTGTGATGGAGTCAATAAAATAGGAACGGTGAAAATTACAAAAATGCACAAAGCGATTGAGGAATAAAACCACAAAGAACTTATAAATCCAGCACTGGTTCAAGTTATTATGTAGAAGGTAGAAAATCTCGACCAGTTTGATGTTAAGAAGTAACAGTATCCTGACCATAATGGAAGTCTGCTGAGGGACAGAAGGAGACCGAGCAACCGGTATTGCCAACAAACATAGTGGCAATACAAAGAATAGCAGCACAAATGGCAATGAGTGGTTTAGCAACTGTAGAGTAAGTACCACTGGAGTGCTACTTTGAAACCGGAACGTTTCGCTGAGTTGTGCAGGATCCTTAACATTAGAAAAACTTGAATGATTTCTATGAACCTTTATTCAGGTCACTTGGCCCAAAGTTTGAACCGAATCATGATGAAATATTCGGAAAAAGTTGTTCATTTCGGGCAAAGGTAATGGAATGAGCGAATCGCAATTTTCTTAATTTCTTTCATCCGTTAACCAGGTCCATCCCGGATCAATGCAAGACATCAAATAAATATGTCGCAATTTACAGCTATGTTCAGTTCGAAAGAGAGTAGAAGACGAAAAGATAGGTTTAAATGTAGTTCCTTATAGAAAGACCTAACCTAAAATTTGCTGGCTAAAATACGTCAACCCTATAAGTTTCATCTGTAGGATGTGCCTCAACTGAGTTATAAAGGTATAATGTACACATAAAACTATAATCTCCACCTTTATTCGAAGCCCTGTATCCAACAGTGTAGGAGAGTCGTAAATTTGTTGATCCTTTTGGAAACTATCAAGCCTCCAACTAAAGTTACTGCTCAAGAATGAGACTTCCTTAAACTCTAGTATAATCACTACTATTGGTTCTATTGGTGAAGACGCTGCTACAGATTTATTGATGACAGCGGGTTTATTTTACACCGGCAAGCTTTTTATGGAAGACATTGAAAAAGTGATTGAATAAAAAGTTTAAGCAAAGCTCTTACCGATGCTTTGTTACAATCAGATCAAACGAATTGCAACAAATCGAACGAAGGTCTAACACTTGAAGGTGTGTGGCTAAAACCAATGTGGCAAAAAAAAGCTCTGTGGACTTAACAACTATACGAACGATTTTATTGCTAAGTACAATGTCTTCGCAATGATTCAAAATCATATTATTGTTGCTAAGAGCAGTGCCGTCACTGCACAAGGCAGTAGAGAGACCATCAAATCTTAAGAAACTATTACATCTGCTATGCCTATTATCGATCTAGGAAGAATGTGATATTGTGGTACTCACCTTAGTAGAAGGTAAACCAAACTACAAAATAAACGTATAAAAAGCTCGGTCCCTCTACGTCATCTTCATTTGCAGATCAATTTAAGAGCCAAATTCCTCATACTATCCATTCTACCTTAAAAATAAGACCTACAGTTGAAAACATAAAAGTAATTTTGCTCCAATGAATATTCAAGTGGAACCAAGTGGTTCATCAAACTGCGTGCGATGGATGCAACTCTGCCACAACTAAGTGAGTAAAAAAGATTTGCAATCAAAGATGTTATTGCCTTACAGGAAAAATGATCGAGGTCATTCGTAATAATCTCAAAAAGTCAAATCCCGCGGTAGCATCTCGTGACCGGATAACGTTCTAAGTGGAGGAGTCGAAGGTATGACAATTATTAGAACTTTTTGAAAAGCGTATATTGGCAGTTCAAGGTAAATACCCGAACGCCTGGAACAGTGTAATGGTGCAACTGGTCCTTAAACGTGGTTGTGATAAAACTGAAACCTCAAACTACCGGGTGCAAGGCGGACTTTTAAGCTGTTTTAGCTCCTAAAACTGTCAGAGCTCCTGCACCGAACACGCGATCCTTCAAGTAAAGGTTGGCAGCTGCCTTAAACTTATGTATTTTATACTCCAATGGAAGCAAAAGACCGGCCAACGAATTCCACTTTTTAGATGTTCGATAAATAAATTCGCGATTTGCATCTTCAGTTCGAGGTTTCGGCAGCTTCACCGTAAACCAATTAATAATCTTGTCAACTCAGCACTTAATTATCCTCCTACTGCAATGATCAATAAGTTCTTTACAGAGGGGATAAATGCTGTGACCATTTTGCTCCAATGAATAGAACTACTCAAGTGGAACCAAATTGTGCGATGAATGATCCTTTTACAATTAAGTTCCGAACAAAAATTATAAGTGGGGGAGCAGTGTTACATTTATTAGATCTATACTTTTGGGAAGCAACCTGTTTTATAGAGCCTAGTGTTTTATTGTAGCCACTCGTACTAAATTGTCGCTACCAGGTTAAGTCGCTGTTACCAGTCCAAGTGACCATTTCCACATGGGTCTTCTTTAATAATAACAATTTCGCCTACCTTTAAAATTATCCCAGGCGAATGCCACTTGGCTTCGCTGTTGTAAATTATTAAGATAATCCAGGTAATGTTTTTTTCCAAAATATTTGAATTCTGGACACTGGATTCTGTTCCATCTCGTGAGTGATGAATCCTTCTCTGTTATTGATTTTTCTGGAATGGATTTCATTAAATTTCCAATTAGGAAATGTGCAGGAGTGAGTATTTCATAGTTATTATCAGAGGATGGATCACTTAATGGACGAGAATTAAGTATACTTTCTATTTGGCATAAAAGGCTTCGTGTAAAATTCGTTTTGCTCCTATGAAGATCGGTGTATATTTTTTTTGGAACGTCCCTTCTAAGACGTATAGCATTTTAATGCCGCTAAAAATGCTGAACTGGATAAGTTACTCACTGGTTCCAGATGTACCACTTTCACCGATATAGGCATTTTGCTTCATCTGTTGATAATCCAGTATCTTTGACGTATTAGATTACTGGTAATCGTAGGACCAGAGTGTATAGATTTTTTTTATGAGTCTCCCATATTAGTCGTTCAGTAAATATATGAGTATAGAAGGTAATATTGCTGGGTGTTTGTTTTCGTATTCACAATCTGCATTCCACAGTCGACCAGCAACTCGTAATATACCAACAATATCCAGGAAAAGTGCTAACGAAAATAGTTCAAAATTTTATTACGGCTCAATTTTTTTATTGCGTCACCAAAGCTTGTTCGTTGAACTCAAGATATGCAGATGTCAGCTCACCTTAGTTTCGTTCTACTGGATCCTTTGTTTTACTATTATCAATAAATTTATGAATGTTTATAAATCCTTTCAAAAATAGTGCCCAACCAGTCATTGTTTGAGGAGACTTGAAGTGTACATAAGCTTTTGGTCTTAGCCACTTCTTTCTCAATCACAATTTTTTTGTTTTCTGGGCAGTTTTTTGTCAAAGGCCAAACTGATTTTGGGTTAAATCAGTCAGGACCGTGCCACCATTGTTTTATGTGCACATGTTTTGCTGGATATACTCCTCTATGATATGAGCTCAATGATGTCTGGTAAACATTTCTAGAATTTGATTCGTCCGATTAGCTACGAACCTGATGTGTAGATAACCAAGCTAATACGATAGCTGAATCAGTCCACGCATAACATTTTGCGTTTGAGGTTATTGTCTCCCTAACCTGAAGAAAAAGTTTCGATAGTAGATGGGCCGCACACAGTTCTAGTCTTGATAGTGAAATTTTCTTTATTGGTGCTACCTTAGTTTTAGAAGTCAACAGATTTACTGAAACTTCTCCTTTATCATTTCTAACTTTACTGTAAACAGCTTACTGTGTTTCACTAGCATCTGCGACATCATGAACTTTAATTGGACCATTGAATACGTTATATCCTTGAATGTCTATTTCTTCAAAGCTTCAAAACTTTTCTTGAATTCGTTTATAGTGTGTTTGCAAATACTCAGGCAAATTGTCATCTCAATCAATTTTTTTTGTATATATTTTACACTATTCAATCTGTTTTCGGGCTCAAGGCTCTCCCAGATCTTTCCTGGTTCGCTTATTTTTTCCTAATTTACGCCTTTATAGCCAAATCGAGGACGTACGGCTATAGATCCGATTTTCGTAGAATCAGCTGCGCATTGCATAACTTCATGCCAGCCTATAGTACTGACATGAATGATGGGCCGGCCCATGAGTTCAGCGCTCCAATAGGGGGTCTAAAAAAAAAGTTAAGTTGTTGTGGCTGCTATCGCACACAGACCACAATTTTGATCCGTTGTGATATCACTCTATACGGCTATAGGTCCGAGTCTTTTCGTAGAACCATCTGCGCATTGCATAGCTCCATGTCAGGCCTATAGTACTGACATTGAAGATGGGTCGGCCCCAAGGATTCTAAACACGACAGAGGATCCAGATATGTTCATTTTTCACTACCGATCGCACCGCCCAAACGATCGAAGGTGAAAACCCCATTTTGCATCCTGCCTCGCATCGGATTCGAACCCGATACCTCCCACTCCAACTGCCGCAGCTTTAACCACTGCGCCACCTGGGCGGTCAATAGGGGGTCTAAGATGTGTTCATTCACATTACCGATCGTAATCAGATCTGGTACTTTCCGCTTCAACTACCACAGTTTTAACCACTGAGCAACCCGAGCGGTCCTATCTAATTTGATGAAACATAAATTTTGAAATAAAATCTTTAATAGGATAATATAAGGGGATAGAAAACCTAAAGGGCCCGAGAAGCTTCTGAAATTAACTTATTTTAAAAGTTAGAGTGTCAACTTTTGGACACCAATGCAGCCCAAGGATTTTAACTGATAAATTATCATCTATGCAGTGATGATACTTTATCAGTTAAAATCCTTCGGCTGCATTGGTATCCAAAAGTTGATACTTTAACTTTTGATCAGTCAGTTCAGAACTAACATATAGCTAGATAAAGATTTCAACAGTGGCGTTCAACCACTTTCGTAATGAAAAGCCGCCATTTTTTTAAGGTTTAGTTTTATTTGGTTGCAGGGCGGACCTTTTAACTGTCCTAGCTCCTTGTAACTGTCAGAGCTCCTGCACCCAACGCGCGATCCTTCAAGTAAAGGTTGATAGCCGCCTTAAACTTGTGCATTTTATACTCCAACGGAAACTAACAACCGGCCAACGAATCTCACTTCACCATTTGACGTAACAAATGGTGGTATTTTCTCCTTATTAATCTATAGAACACGCAGAGTTCTGCAAGATCTCTGCGGTGCTGTAGGCTGTCTAGATCTTTCGTAAGTATGGAGTTTCGTATTATTCTAATGACACGCCGATGGACTCTATCCGGAAACTGGAAAGCAATGCCATATGCTCCATCCCAAATCTGACAGCTTTA
This sequence comes from Tipula lateralis, assembly GCA_963932295.1. Taxonomy (NCBI): domain Eukaryota; kingdom Metazoa; phylum Arthropoda; class Insecta; order Diptera; family Tipulidae; genus Tipula; species Tipula lateralis. Next base: position 50,243,014 of record OZ010738.1, read on the forward strand.
TTCCATACAAGGTCTAATAAAGGTTTTACATATCTGTAGAACATGATGAGATCTAAAAAACCGTCCGCATCTGTTAGGAACCCGAGTTTACGTGAAGCTGATCTGGCCAATGCGTTAATGTGTTCATTCCATTTTAAATTGTTGCTAATCTGAACACCAAGAAGACGAATTGAGTGACAACTCACGAGAACGTGACATTTTACCGTAAAATAGTATTCTTACCGTTAACTCTGAAGGAGTAGGCTCAACCTCGAATGAAATAGAAGAGTGCAATATTGCATCATCCGCAAAACTGTGGATAGGGTTCACAGTGCTATTCAATAACTCGTTAATGTATAACAAAACCAAATTTGGTGACAAAACCGATCCCTGAGGGGCTCCGGCACTTGAGGAGTGTGTTGTTAGTGATCTCCCATTTAGCACGACGTTGATCTTTCGGTCTTTGAGAAAGCTTTTTATCCACTTGATGCATATCGAACCCGAACTGTATCGCACAAGTTTACAAATGAGATTCTCATGCCAAACCTTGTCGAAAGCCTTGGGTATATCCAAAGCGATTGCAAAGGCTTTTCCGTGGTGCTCAAGGTCGAGATTTCATTTGTTTGCCACATACGCCAAGAGATCGGTTGTGGAGTGGCTTTGCCAGAAGCCATATTGTTTATCTGAAATTATTTTATTAATCTCAAGGTAATTCACCTGTTGTTGGTTAATGCATTTCTCAAAAGCTTTAGCCACGGGTGACACAATTGATATTTGCCGCTAGTTTAAGGAGTCAGTTTTATCACAACCATGTTTATGAACCATGGCACTCTACGAAACGTTTCTCTATAAGAAACGAGAAAGATTTTAGTTAAAATTGGAGCTGTCACTGGCAAACTCGTTCAATATTCGAACAGGAATTCCGTCCGGCCCGGTGGCCTTATTTATGTCTATTGCCTTCGGGTTCCTGAATACAATTTCCCCCGGGATGTTGACAGGATCCATCTTCGAACCACAATACGGAATTGATGGAGACGTAACTCCATCCGGGACAACTAAGGTCGAGTTCCAAGTGAAGACGCTTGCCAGTAAGTCGACCTACAAATATGGATCCACCACTAAAGCACCACTACACACTTCAATGCTGCAATAGATGTTTTAGAAATATTGGCAACTCGATGCGACCATCTGGTAAAATTTGCGATCGGAGATTTTCAACTCAAAAACCTTAGCGGCTTTCTTGATTTTGAATTTGGCTTCTTTTAAAATAAGGATTGGAAAAGGATGATGAGATATATTTATTCATTCCATGTAGAACGGTTTCGGTGAAACTGGAAACGGCGTTGTCTATTTGATTATTATAAAAACAATGTTGAAAAGTGAAAATGTTGAAAAAATGACCGTATCCCATGTCATTGTCAGCCTCTTTAAAATGCCAAAGGCGTCTTGGCTGATGTCTAAATTCTGGTGGTGTTTCGACAGACCTTTTCACGGTTATCGGGTTGTGGTCAGAATTTCCTATTCCAGCCTCGACACGTGCTTCCATGGAATGTAGAATTATTGTAAGAAAAAGTTCCAGAATATGACTGCTTGTAGAATTTTGACAATCAAATGTGGAATCACTAACAATCTGCGTAAGGTCATGCGAAACAGCAAGCCGCTCCGACTGACGCCCAGTACAGTTCGTATTTTGGCCTTGTTATAAAACACTCGTCTTAAGCACCAGTTAAAAGATCATCAACGTAAAAATAATTTAGTATATGCTGAGATATACATACTTTTATCTCCATGGTCGTGAGCTAATTGTTGCAAACTACGTACAGCTAAATAGGCTGAGCATGCAAGACCGAATGTCACTTGAGTTTATTTATAATACCTTACACGTTGATTAGAGTTTTCTCGCCATAGAATTCGTTGGTAGTCTGCATCAGATGGATCAACCATTACTTTTCTGTATAGCGGAGATGTTAACAACTTTAAAAAGTTGCAGCATCTAATGTTACCGTCTCCTTGTATGTCAATCACAAAATCTGGAAATCGAAATCTAGAGCGCATCACATATACTCATACCAAACCTACTAACTTAGAGCACAAAATGTATCTCACATTCGATAAACCAAATAGGATGTATTGTGATGAGTAGCTTTCATAACTCTTATAAATTTATTAATTTTCATTAGACGTTGGAAAGGGGGGGGTGAGGGGGAGGGAAACAAGATTGTATTTACTATATCATCGTCTCATCCTTCACCCTCATATATATGTTACAAAGAACACAAAAAGTGAATGATTTATCAATATACTGTCAGAATATCAACAACCCATTCCCTTAGGCATGCCCGCCTATAAGCCCTATATTTTTGTACACACATTGATACATCACATTCTGTCGGGATGAGGGTACAAATTGAACCGCAAAACTTTATCATTATATGCTCGTATGTACATATAGTTTATAGTTCTGTAATGTGAGTGTTCTTATCACATTCGTGTCCCGTCGTTGTTGATTAGTGGATGTTACAGAGAAATGTATGTGCGTGTATTTGACAAAAACCATTTCTAAGAATAAATTCGTTTTAATAGATCTCAAAGGTTATCAACATGCTAGTCATTATTGTGGCCCAATTGGACCGTTCATGCAGTGATATGCCCGCAATAGATATCATTTCATGATGTAATACGTTCGCAGTTGCAAACCCCGCATCCAGAACTGAACGCCATTATAGGGCACACGGTTCCACTCACATTCACAATAGGTGGTCAAACCCAACGAATCCTTATGTCATCCGGATGATGTTAATGTTTGGTCAACGGCGAGAATCGAAACCATTTAACTACAACCGGAATTCACACACACACATGAAAAACATCCAATCGGGAATTTTGGTCACCACCGGTAATCGAACCCGAGACCTCCGAATGAGAGAGCCACCACGCTACTTTCTCTGTCAACAAGAGTGAGCCAGCGTTAGTTACATGGATATAACAGCAGGAGCTGCATGGATTTTGGATGATGTCCTCAAAACAACGGTTAGACCTCCTTGAATTCCGTAGTCACAACTTAAAAATAACTTTTCAGTGGTACCTTACTGAAACCATTAAAAACTTATGACTATGATGAATATACTTAACAGCTGTCTTATACTGGTATTGGGAATAAGGTCGCAAGAAGAATTAGGTCCTCACTCAATTTTTCGCAATTAGAGCTATATTGAAGGATCCAATGGCTTATGAAGGATTTCAAACTATATTGTACAGTGGATGCGAGTTACGTGTGAAATCCACCGAAAAGTTCCATAGACTGACAAACTAAGGTGTTGAAGCGTACAGAGTCTTCTTTCAAGTTGAGTGTCCCAACCTTCCCAAGTTCGAACAATCAACTGCTTTGCTCATCCAAACATCTCTGGAAGGAAGATCAGTTAAAAACTTTTCTCCAAGAGATCGGAGCGGTTCGCTTATTTACCTCCTACTTTACACCATTACATAGCGAAATCGAGGACTTACATAGTAGATGGAACGATTCGTGAATTCTGCACTCCAACAGCGGGTCATAGATGTGTTCAATCACACCACCGATCGTAATCAGATAGTAAATTCTTTTTGCATCCAGACCCTATCGGAATTCGAACCAAGTACCTCCCACTCCAAGTGATGCAGCTTAAACCACTGCACTATTTGATCGGTAATCAATAGTCTTAAGTTGGTTTGTGTACGTTTAGGCGTCTGTAACTCGATATAAATTAGAATTGGTCTTACAACTGAGTTGTAAGGTCACTATGTAGTCTCTCTTTCTCTCTCTATGATGTAACGCTCAAAAGCCTCATATAATTATTTTCTGGTTGGAAATAATTTGGATGTTCTTGATTGTTTTCCGTTTTCCGTCCAGCTTCTTTATGTGGATGAGGGTCATCCTAATTCAACTATATTAGCTAAAGCTGTAACTATGAGCCAGGCAACTCAACGGATCGAATAATTTTGAATTTCGAAGATTTGTTTGTTGTCGACCGCAAATTCAAATATCTGCAAAGATTCTGTTCGATTGGATGCCTATTTTCATACCTCACCACCTGTCATTAATGACACCACATCGTTAATGACATGGGATGACACTCAGATCATGTATTTCCTGGCTCTTGGTTTGAGTGGTCGTGTTGCTAGATATGGAGCTGGTGCCAACCTGTATGTGACCGTGGCTAATTTGAAATATTTTAGTGTATTTGACGGTTCATCTCTCCATACAATTTTTTGAAAGTTTGTATTGCCGACGTATAGAGTCTAGGATTGCACGGTACGACCTCCTGCCTAACAATCGTTGAGTGAAACGGCAGAGGTGGGTTTTACGAAACCACCTGACAACTCGTTTGAAATTGATTCGATTTCGAAAAATCTTTTGAGGATCTGTTCTATATCGAACTCATGTACTGTATGCTGGAACCATAACACACATAATCCCTTTTTCCGCAATATTCATGATGTTTTGTAAGGTATGATCCGTTTGATTGGTTTTAATCTATCCGTCGATAATTACATTAAAAAATTGACCAACCGAAGGTAAATTCATCCAAATTCTTGCATCAATATTGATATGCGGTAATTTTGTAACCTGATTGAGACTTGGCGTTATGCTGATATCTATATGGGCAACACCTTTAATGACAACTCTTCTGATCAAGACGTTGAAGTAATGATATCGTAATGTCTTACTTGAAAGCCCGAACCAAGAAGTTCGCAACAAATTATTGATTGACGAACCAATCAGCTCTGTTCGAGCAGTGGGTAAAACTGATTGCACTTCTGGTATTTCTAATTCATATGAGAGTTAAAGGTATATGATTATGTTTCCTCCATGTATAACATCGACCTGTTGAAGGACATCTGAATATTGGATCTTTGTCGCTCAACCAGTTAAAACATCGTCTTGAATAATTCACGTCGTTTATCGATAGTCTTATCTAATAATGCCAGATATATGTGTCAAGAGGTCACCTGCCTATAGTTAGGCGCTTTCCATTATCTTGAGATATTGGAGTGAATGCAATGTAGGTATAGGCAGCTGGTGACGTATTCTTAATCATATATTTGGAATGGCCAATATGAGTCCTATCCCAAATTGATGAGAAAATTTTAAAACCCAATGGGAATTTTATCTATATCGAGTTTGCTGCTTTAATCCGTACTCTAAAGAATATACAGCCAGCTAAGGACTCTAATAATGTAGTTTCTTTGGTTACAACCACTTTTAGAGCTTCCTTGGAAAATTTCATTTTTTCTTAATCAGACATAAGACCCAGAATAAACGATTTTTGTAGATCAAAATCCTTGGAGACTATGGCTTTTCTTTTATCTGGTCATTTTCCTGGTTCATTTATCAACTCTGATCATAAATCACAAAACAAAACCACACTTTTGTTGAAAACTCATGAATAACTCTAGTCACAAGTGCCTCGATTTAACTCACACAAACTCTCGACAACCGAAATTCATGGAATTCTGATTTTACTCTACTTTTGTTTTTTGCCAGTTACTCAGGCTCGATTGACCCATTGTGACATCCTCTCCAAAGTTGTCAGATAATTCTCAAGTATAAATCGTGATCCAAAGCAGTTCAGTCTATGAAAGAGAGTATGAAGGACAGGAGCACAACAAGTGCTCAACAGTTTCTTTTTCCTCCCCCAAACTGCTCGCAGTTTGCGTTGTGATTTTCCAAGTGTATCTATCGCATAATTCAAGAAGAACTGGAATCTTTGCTGATTTATTGTTCCAAGGATATTGGACTGGCAATAAGAGATGAGGCTGTCGCAACTTCTCTGATGCAAACCATCAAAGTGATAGTCACCTCTAGAGCGAGGTTAGGTCCCACGAAAGTGAAAACTGGACCCAAGTGGGCCAATTTATAAGCCTATACGTTTTCTTTGATATTTAATGACTATATCTTAATGTCTATATCTGACTGTAAGTCGATTCAATGCAACTACCATCTCCAAAACATGTTTCTATACAAAACTGTATTGTCGTTAATCGCTTTTAGAGCAGACTGCCTGTCAATAAGGATCCAGATGCGACAATCACTGCAATTTTTCTCCTTTGCAAAGAGTGCTGATCTCAACATTTTAGCAGAAGCGTACCTACCAAAGAGGATAGATAATTTAACCTCAGGATTTAGCATCGGCACCAACTAGATTACATCATACTGATACATCGGTAAAGATCATCGTATCGTCACCAGAGGGGTAGGTTGCGCTGTTGTAGTCCCATTTGTGTTTTTCGGTGTTAATTACACAAAATAATTTCCCAAAAACGTTTTCGACTATGGTGTCGAGGGCACTTGGTTGTACTTACGAAATTGTTGATAGAACTTGAACTAATCGAAATGTCACCGGTTGTAACTTAATGGTTAAGAGAGTTTCTCATCACACCGTGGCCTCGAATACGAATATCGCCGTTGACAAAAAATTAACATGCTCCGGATGGCATAAAAAGCGATTAATGTGCACCAATACGTATAAATGATTCGTAAGGTCTAAGTGGAGACGTGATTAGGACCGTTTACAGCTGTAACACATTCTCCTGCGTTCCCTATCAGTTATGCTCTTTTACTCTCTGACTATCTACTTACATACACTGCTCTTGATACAATGGTTACTTAGACTTGAATTGACTAGAGGTCCTAGTTGGACATTGATAGTGACGATTTGGAGATTTTGGGTTTTAAACAATCTTTCAACGGTAGGTTAGCGTTGGCAGTAATAATTCCTCATTTGATGTGTTCTATAGATATTCTCAATTAAACTTCCACTTTTTGCTGCTGATATTATTTCAGTTGATGTTAGGAGATTTTGAATGGTCAAATCTAAAATGTGTAGTTCTTGTGTAGTTCAAAGGTCCAAGTTGGTTTTTCTTCTAAAGCTTAAATTGCGTTTACCCCTATTCCACAATAGTGGAATAAAAGCAGAGTTGTCTTTATCCCAAAAGCTGGTAACCTAAATTATTTCAGCCAATTAGTCTACCATCTATACCTTTGTCCTTATAGTGTGGGTAAATCTTGCGAAACTGGCCTACATCTATTCAGCACTTTTCTGAATATTAAACGCGCTTTTGATAGCATTTCGTTCAACACGATAAATTATACATGGTATCTGTCAAAATCACCAACATTGTCAACCTCTTCTGAAATTTTTTTCTTTTTTTGGTCCTAGATAATAAACGAGCTTTTAACTATATTGTAGCACCCTGGGACTTCTTTGTCCAGAGGTATTTCTTCCAACTAAATATTACCGTCTTATACAATCGACCACAGTTGTATATGAGGGTTACGCTATTGACGAACAACTGCCAGGACTTTTTTTTTATTTTTAATCAATAAATTCTGTTTGTCTCTCAAGCACAAAAACCATTTATTTGACGATTTATAATTCGTAATATAATTTTTGCCATTAGATTCGACACCCCATAAAGAGAGTAGATGAAATTTGGAAAAACCAATTTTCTTCAAGAAAATCCATGTAACGGAAATTAAAAATTTTATTGTACGAGAACGTCATATGTATTATGTATGTATGTGTATACGATTATATCCACACATAAAAATAAATTGGTAAGAAAATCTACACACACGCACACATATTCACCTATGTATATAGGTGAAGAATTTCTTGCTCTTGTGCAACATAAAAGGTGAAAATTTCGGTTTAGGTAAAACTTTATACTCGCCCTATAAACTGAGACAGGGTCCAATAACACCGACACCTTTTAGTATCTTACTTCTCACAAGAGCATGATAAGCTGTTGCAAGGAATTGAGAAACAACTTGGTGGGCTTCAAGAACTGTTGAGTTGAATTCACTCTATTTCGACAAAATCTCATTGAGACGTGTCGATACTCAACAATGCACGGTTCTTCATTGGATGCAACTGAAAACAAGAAAAAAAGGAGTGAACTTAGCGTACCCGATTTTCAACGCTAAGCATTGAGATGAGCTAGCGGCGAATATATTCATCAATGCTATTCGTGACGTGCCAATCACGAATCAATTGTAGTTGAGTGGAAAGAGGAAGCTTGCGGAGGTATGTTAGCTTTGGCTCTGCCTATTGAATCCGGAAATAGGAAGTGTTTGGATCAGACCACGCGAGAAAACTGGACTCCACCGATGATTCAGTCAAACCTAAATGGGTAACCAGGTTACTGCAGAAAATGAACAATTAGAGAGATGATCGAGTTGGGATTTCTCGGAGAAAGCTGCTTGGGAGAATTATATGCTGGAAATGTGTGGAGATGGGACATCTTCCACGACATTGTAAACTATCCGAATTACGACAACTGGCAAAAACTGCCTCAAAGGTGATTCATGTGTTCTTATTAAATGGAGAAAATGGAAACATACTTACATTGAATACAGGGGCATCGAGATTTACTCTGCGCCCAGATATGATCGCAACATAGGAGAGTGATAATTTGAGGTGCTTTTCTCTTGAAACAGCAACAGGTATTTCGCTTTTTGAAAAGTATAATTCGACTTTATGAAACAGAACCAGTTTGTTTTTGGACCAGTTTCTCTGAAACCATACATTGCGAACTGAGATAATGCTACACAATTGTATCAAGGATAGTTTGAGTCATCAATGAAACAGAAGCCGAAAATCCAGCAAGATCAGAAGCAATCGTATGGGCAACAGTATTTCTAAATCACGATGTTAATTAAGCCAGCTAATAACCACTTCGGAGATAATATAATGACTGACCCAACACCGGTAGCAACCAGAGAAACTGCGGTGTCAGTCCAACTAATTAACTTGTCTGACAGAAAAATCACAATGAGCAATGGTGAACAAAATTGCAAAGTGTCAGTCAGTGGAAGAGATAGTATGGAGAATGGACAGAAACATAGTGGGGATACCGACAGTCCAGTGATCGAGTTCATTTTGAAAAACTTGAAAACTGATTGAAGCCTCATTAGACCATCAGAAAGTTCGTGCAGCTCACCAGTGGTCTTAGTCAAGAAGAAAGATGGATCGATCTGGTTTTGTGTTGACTACCAAATGCTCAACGATCACGGACAAAATGGTACAGTAATTGGATCTGAAGAGTAGAAATTGGGAAGTGGAAGTTCGTCTCGATGAACATGCCAAATTTTTGATTTTCACTGGACTTGTTAATTGAAACTTCGTGCAACATATATGACATATGTTATCTATTTTGTATATCGTGTCGCAGACCCTATTGCTTGACTATTTTATTATTATTTGTCGACGTCCGGTCAATAAGCATTGCAAAAGAACATACTCCCATCTCAGTATTTTTCTGAGTTCTTGAAGTTTCTATTAAACCATTTCTAATAATATTGCTTCTAATATTCCTATGCAACATTTTCTGAAAAATAAGTCGCCTAAATGAATACTATTTGTATAAAGATGCATATATTCGTTTTGTGGTTAATTTGAGTATGTAGTTTGACGTTAGTTCAATGATTGACTGGTTCTTTGAATTTTCTAGTCATATTCTAGGACTAGTGCTTATAAACTCAGGGTTCAAGAAATAGAAGTACTTCCCATTATTTGTTGCTCTCTTATCTTTTCAACTTATTTTAGCTTCAAGGTAAACATGCATTCTATAATACATCTACACATTGGGCAACCAGGATAACATCAAGATTTTCTTATAAATTGTAAAACTTTGAAAGGCATCTTTGGTATTAGTACAAATCGATTTTTGTTTAGTCTGATTTATACTTCAAATGGAGAGACAGTGCAGGAATTTCTCAGAGAAAGCTGCCACCTGGCGGAATCTAATGTCGAAAATTTGGGAGCTGGAGCATTTTCAACGAATTTGTAAGCCACCCAAGCTACGACTATTGGTGAAAGCTGGCTCAATTTTTCCATAAAACTATCGGCATATTGCAATTTGGTGCAACATGCATGGCATATGTTATCTATTTTGTACATTGTATGGCCAACGCCATTGATTGACCATTTGATTATTATTTGTCAAAGTCCGTTCAATAAGCATTACAAAATTCATCTCATGTTTTAGTAATTGGTTAAAGTTTCTGTTAAACTATTTCTATTAATGTTGTTTGTATTGTTCCTATGCAACATTTTCTGAACAATTATTTGCCTAAATGACTACTATTTGTATAAAGACACATATTTTGGTTTTGTGGTTAATTTAAGTGTGTCGTTTGATGTCAGTTCAATGTTATATTGGCTCTTTGAGTTTCTAAGGTTGGTTTAAGATAAGTATTTATAAAATCAGGGTTTAAGAAATAGAATAGAGTTGGTTGGTTTTCGAGTTATGCCGGGTTATGCTGATCCATTCTATAATACATATTGGACAACCAGCATACAAGAACATTTTCTTATAAACTCTTATAAAGACTTCCAAAAGGTATCTTTGGTGTTAGTACACCACAACACAGGGTTATAACACATAATTGGATTAAACACAAATCGACTTTTATTAAGCCTGATTTATATTTTCAAATTAACCACTTTGTATGTCATCTGATATATAAGTATCTCGTTATATCATCATATAATATAATCCCAAATAATAACAATTTTTTATCCGCAAACCACCTTCCCAAAGATGACGAAAATAAGAAGAAGAAAGTTTCTTAGATTCATCACAGATAGATCAATACACTTTAATCGTTTTAATATTTTTTCTTACAGTTTATTAAAAGTTTCTAGTTTGTCTTTTGGTGTGTATAGTTTTTTTTGGGGTACACACACACCCAGCATCCATATATAGCTTCAATCAACAGAAATGAACACTTAAACGAATATCGACAAAAACTATATCAAACATAATATAATATTAAATCAAATACAATATATAACCGAGTATATAAATCTTATGTACATATATACAGTTTAAAGACGATGTGTGTACATGGTACACAACCTATCAACGTATATCGGAGAGATGGAAAACGAGAAGAAAATGGATTATTTTCATGAACTATCTTTTATTTTGTTATATACAGTTGGTTGCCTCTTGAGTATTTTATGTGCAGTTCTAGCACCCTTTAACTTTATAATTTATCTATAATGTCTAAGATGTACGATGTAAGGATCCATGAATATGTATGTATGTATGATGTGTTTAAAAATATTAATTTTAAAATAGTTTGAAGATTCTTGAAAATTGGGTCGGAATAGTATTAGGAGTATGTTTGTAAAAATCTGCAGTATTTATGTTTATTATATTGTAGCTCTCAAGATCAGCCCTAAAATCTTGATATGGTCTACCACTATCTAGGTTAACCCGCTTTGCCAAGACTTCTGATTAAAATTCCTCGGCGAAAGAGTTATATCCATGTCTGCATCATAGGAGATGACTATGTCTGGAGGGACGGTATAGTTCCAGTAACTGCAATGTTACAACTGCCAACTTACTTGGAAGAAAGCGATATATTTTAGGCACTCGACGATGGGATCGAAGGTTAATAATTTAAATATATATTATCCTAAAATGGTAAATAAAGAAATTTTTCTTACCAGGATGAGGAGATAAATTGAGTTGCAGACTGAGCAACAATATGGATTATAAAACTAAGAATATGGATGACATCATCATATCAAAATTACGGGCCTGTTGGACATTGTATCCCGTTTATGACGTGTCCTGTAAGGTACAGTTATAACCATTAATCATGGTGGTCCGACACTAAGTTTAGGGACGATTTACTGCCCAAAAAAGACATAATATCGTAAGAAATCACTTTGTCAACATTTTTTATCAAGTCAAGATCAGAAGCAATCGTAACTTGTCTGACAGAAAAATCACAATCAGCAATGACGAATAAATTGCAAAGTGTCAGTCTGTTATCAGTTATCAGAAGTCAGAATGGACAGAAACATAGTGGAGATACCGGCAATCCAGTGATCGAGCCAATTTTGAAAAACTTGAAAAACTGATTGAAGCCTCAAAAATGGATTAGGGTGTCGGGAGAACGAACGTCGTCCGACATAATATTAATACTGGATATACTGTCCTATCAAGAAACCACTGAGAAGATCACTAGCTAAGCAAACCTATCTACCCAAATCTATCTGCCTTATGTGTATCTTCATGACATCTCTTTACTGGATCGTACGTTCAAGGAACATCCTAGCAACTTGCAGTAAGTGTTGAAAATATGAGGCGACAATAATCCGGATACAAATCGAAAAGAGCTGTAACAGTATTATATTCGCCTAAATGACGATATTATAGTCATCTATTCATATGTTCCATAATTCACTGTACGAACTGATTGGTTTTTATATTGCTGGCCTAAAATGTCTTCTAGAAAAGCTACCCACATGCCAAATTTTTGATTTTCACTGAACTTGTTAATTGAAACTTCGTGCAACATATATGACATATGTTGCAGACCAAATTGCTTAACCATTTGATTATTATTTGTTGACGTCCGTTCAATAAGCATTGCAAAAGAACATACTCCCATCTCAGTATTTTTCTGATTCCTTGAAGTTTCTATTAAACCATTTCTAATAATGTTGCTTATATTGTTCCTATACAACATTTTCTGAACAATAAGTCGCCTAAATGAATACTATTTGTATAAAGATGCATATATTTGTTTTGTGGTTAGTTTGAGTATGTCGTTCAAACAAGACATAATATCGTAAGAAATCATTTTGTCAACATTTTTAATAAACTTCCCATTTTTAATAAAGAATAGAACTCCCAAGTGCAATAGAAATGTCAGGTTATGAATATCACTCATCCCGTAAACCAACCTATTGGCCTGATTGTCTTTTATATCTCGAAAGGAATAGCCTCTTTCTGCATTTTTGTATTATACAGGTCGATCTCTTTGTTACCAGCTATTTCAAAGTTGTTTGAGAAGTTTTTACTGAAACGACTTAAATCAATTATCATAACTACCTGACTTCCACTTTGGATTCAGGAATAAATATTCGACAATTGATCTAGTTCATCGCTTAATAACGAATGCTTATCGCTACGTAACCAACGAGGAACTATGCATCGACCTTAATGTTGAATGGATTGATGAAGTGGTCCAAGAATCTATACCATCAAACATGGAAGAATATTACTGCAACATACCAACAGTGAAGTCAAAACAATATTTCCAACGTTTGGTTAAGATCTTTGGCTAAACATTTTGGTAGCTGAGAAGCAAATTTAGAAATACAGAGATACTAGCCTGATTAGGATACTCCTATAGTTCCATAAATGTGTTAGTAACCTTAAAGACGAGTTTTTTCGAAGGTTTTGCTTTTGAACTGTGTTCCGTTGTCACTTACTAGAGTTTCAGATGTAAAAAAACGACATCGTTTTTGAGGAATGATAAGAATGTCGGCAATTTTCCTACTGATAATTCAATTAAGAAGGATATGTCTGAATATTGATCTACCACAACAAGAATATAGGTATTGTCGAACTTTGATTCCATCAAATCCACGACAATAAGTTACTATGGTCGCTCGGTTAATCGAAGATTTCCTAATGAAGGTTTGAACAGTTGGTTTCTATACTTTTACTACACAACCCACAGTTTACAACATATAATTTTGGCTTGCATTTAATGCTCAAACTAATAACACCTTAACCTATCAAGAGGCTTTTGTATGCCGTTATGTGCCCCTGAAGCAATATTACATTGTATTTTTATACTACATCACTAAACGCGCGCGAGAGCCCATCAGGCACCAAATCTTGGTATCTTGGAAAATAGTACTGTTTTGTAGTTTAAGGCTCCAGCTCACTAAACGATCACTTAAGACTTTCTGGAATCGTTTGCCATTTCAATCCCATATGATAAGTTATTATTTTGAAAGGAAAACCCACAATATTAGACTGACAGTTTTTAATACACAACAAAACACTCAAACACACAATCTTAACTTAAAGTGTCATCAATACGGATGCATGCCGACATCAAAGAATACATATCGATAGTCAAAAAGGATCTGAGATGTTTAGTAAATATGTCTTGGGAGGAGGGTTTAATATGTCAAACGCATGTTCCAAATGGTTTAGCATACTCAAACTATTATCATAATTTCAATGGTCTGGGTCAAAAACAGTGCGACTATTTGTGATCGTGACCAACGTTCAAAAGATCCTAGAACCGATTGATAAAAGAGTCTCTAGATCATATATACCGATTGAGACAGCATGGACTACTCTCACGAAAAAACCGTTTTATATGTAAGACAGATGTTGGCGGAATAGAATATATTACGGGTGGTGTTTTGCAAGGATTCAAGTTGGGACCATTGTTACGTGGTAAATATTATAAATAATGGTCCAAACAACACCCGAATAACTTGAATATGCTGTGAACGCAAGTGATAATCCGATTCTGTATGTAGCAATATCATACGTACGATGTAGTGGCTGCATTAAAGGTTGGCAAATTCGCTGAAGAATAACCAAACTCTAGAGATCACCACTAAAGATCGAAAGTAAGATCAAATGTGAGGAGCAAATGAATATCATCAAGTAATTAATATTCTATCTCGTAAGATCCTGCATACGAATAATTGGTGGATTGACAGGACTGTATAGGACCAATCGCTAGGCAAGATTGTCGGATAACGCCAGACCTATTCCTGCAGCCGTTTACATAAAACAATAGATAAGGATAGGAAGGTATGTTAGTAAGGAGTGAACGACCCGGTTACAGACACCTAGCAAATCGTTACTAAACTGGAATCGCCAATCAGCATTCTCCAGTCAATATCCTGTCTACGAGTGAAACACGAAAATACTGCAGCTTGTATACTTGAATAGTGATTGACAAACAAAATTCTAACTGTATCGTCATTGAGGACATCTTTTGATTTTCTTTCCTTTTTGTAGGAGACCTGGAAATATTCCAGTTGAATCTGGTGTTTTAAATTTTGAGAAAGGACCGATGCTCCATTGGATTGGACCTCTGCCACTTTTGGCATCCTAATTTGTCTCGTATCAATTCCATTGAGTTTCTCTAAAATTCCGATAGTGATCTTCATATTACCACCCTCTTGAGTTTAGCAATCGCCTTAAGGTTATCCATCTCTTCGTCGAAAGATCTCCATTTCAATGTGTTTTCATGTCCGATACAATTTTTGAACTCGCTTTGTGAGGATTTGTACAATTTCCAATCTTCCGTAAAACCGGTTTTCATAACTTTTTTGAGAAATTTTCTAGCGTGCTTTCTCGGTCTAATATCCTGAATAGAACCTCACGTCTTATGCACAGTTTCTTTTTTTCAAAAAACGATTGCTGTTACCTGCAACAGTTTTCATTTAGGAGTCTTTAATTCATGTTGTTATTAACAGATAGAACAGGACCTAGGTCTCGAACAGGTGTCTCGTATCGTTCTATGAGGGAGGACGACACCTTTGAGTGCTGTAAATTTATCTGTTTAAACTGTACCCGTTCCAATCATGTTGGACTGGGGTAGAAGATAACTTTTCCCTAAATCCAGTGTTGGGCGCGTAAATTACGCGATGTAGTTTACACAGTTATTTAAATGTATTTTACATGTAAACTACACAAGTTATTTTTTACATTACGTAATGTAAATAACGACTTTTTCATGACAAGGGCGCTATCTATTATATAATTTAATAACTAATAACTTATAATTTAATTATTGTAAAAATTTACTGTGTAACGTTACAAATAAAACAAAAACAAATTAATATGCCAAAAATTTTTGATATCGTTTTGATAAAAAAATCGTAGGTTAATAAATATATGTTTTTTAAATTTGAACACAGATGGCAGTGTAGATACATAAATAAACTTTGCTTAGAATTTGTAGATAACTAAAAGTCTAAAATAATTATGATTGACCGTCTAAATGAACGGTTTGATTGATATTTATGATGCGTATAACCAGAGCCATGTATTGGGCAGAAATTTATTTGAAAGCAACCAATAGTCTCAAGGTAGTCAGTAAAAAATACGCGGCAAAATTCGCCAATATATTTACTTTTATACTAAAACCTTACAAGCATTCTAAAATTCCAACAAATCTATTGATCTCTTGAAAGCAAGCAAAATGGAGTGATTGAACGTTCTCTTATTTTTGGTCTTTACAAGAGGATACATTGGAACACAGTGAAAAGTTATAACCAGATGTGCTGCGCATTTTGGTAGTTGGAAAAGCATCTTTGGTAGAATAAGATAATTGGGATGAAAAACGAAGATCGGTCCTCAAAAGTGAATAAACTACTCGATGGGATCGCGTGGATACGCGTGGATTTGGTATTCAGGAGTGCCGTAAAGAAACTTGCTTTATGCAGCAAGGCGCAGTTGGCAGTCTCTTATAATTTTATTTAATATTTTAAAAATTATTTTTCGACGTTTCACGTTTTCTACACGAGACGAGCAACCTTACTCATGGTTATCACTAATTACATCGGGGCAACTGAAGAATATAAGAATATAAAGCCGTGGATTGTGTTTTATTATGCTACTCTATTGCTGTGAAATGTTTCCGCGGTCGTATCTCGTGTGGGATGACCATTAGATGTCACTTTACCAAAAGACAGTAGTGGCGATTCTGAGTATTGCAGGAAAGAACGGGAAGTGATGAAATTAATAGTCGAAGGACAAAGTATCAAAATCGTATAACAAATACTTAAGCGTATACTAGACTCCATACTTAACGAATAACTACAAGTTTAGTCGTGGAGTCGAATCAATGCATCAAGTCTGTTCCCATATAGTATGATGCCTTAGAGTATTTTAGCACGGTATCCGAAAAAGCGGTAATGGTTTTAAGCGAGTATAGTTCTGATTAATATACTTAAGTTAATACTTAAGTAACTTAAGTAAATACGTAAATACTTAAGTTTATACGTAAATTTTATTGTACTCGTTTTTCAGCTTTGGACTGTTTTATAACTATTTCCAACCATTTATACACTATTTCCAGTTATTTTTCAAAGCTTTCACATTTTTGACATATTTTATGTAAATTATACGTTTTTTACTGTAATTTACGTTATTTACATAAAAATGTAAATAACGTTTTTTACATGTAAAGTGCCCATCACTGCCTGAATCATCTCAGCTACTCTGGACTTTTCAGGTTGCAGAACAGGATACACTCCAGCTCAGCTCTCCCCAGGAATGTAAAGTCGGTAAGCTACGAAGACCCCCTTAAGAGTTCTATCGTTTATACACTGCATGCTAAGCATGTCGTTATAAAGGATCTCCAGAAGCACGCTCAAAAAGTTTTGAATTGTGATGAAAAGTGATGAACGTTGCCCCTCCTTGAGCTACGGTGCTCATAAAGTATACAATTTCATTAAAAGTCAGTTTCAAAATTTCTTCCATTCGTGCGGGCTCTCAGTCCAGTCACAGGTTTGAAGTCTACCTAGAAGACAACCTTTCAAGCTAAACAAACCTTCAAGATCTCACATAATACATAATTACATCTCACGAGTAGTGAAGAAAAATTGTGCTTATACACAGAGGTCCACAGTGTACAGATTAGGCTAGATGATACGTAGAGCTACACTTCACTGGATATCCAGTCACATAGGTATTAAAGGAAACGTATCGACTGATAAAGTAGTTTGTTTGGATGCATCTTCTTTTTGAGACCTGCGTCCGCTCTAAGATAGACATCCTGTTTCGCCCATCCAAAATCTTTTTTGGAATAATAAATCTGCAAAAATTTCAAACGCTCCTTAAAGATCTGGCTGGGTATTCTCACAGTACACTGTTCCCTGTATATAATACCATGTTGAATATAAATTCGGAAAAACCCAAAATGCGAATAGTGTAGGGGACGAGAAGAAGAAACTGTTGATCACTGCTTGTGCTCCTCTCCTTCATACTCTCCCCATGGACTATACTGCTTTGATTACGATTCCTTTTTGAGGATCAACTGACGTGCTTGATGATATCGGAAATCTTGGGCAAAAAACACATTCAAAGAACAAAATTCGGGACTGACAGTATACATCTTGGAACGGATGTCACAAAGGGTCAATCTAGCCTGAATGACGGGGGAAAAAAGGATGTTACAAATCATGCTAATTTTCACTTAATTCCTGAATGGGTCGATATAGAGAAGAATCATGAAGCTCTCGATAAGAGTTTGTCATGTTTGGATGCAGCTTCTATGTGAGACCTGAACCCGCTCTAGGAGTTACGTTATTACCTCTTAAGAGAGTATATCACAACCTCATCTTTCGTCGCCCATCCAAGATCTGTTTTGAAACAATAAATCTGCAAATATTTCAGACGCTCTTTGAGAATCTGGCTGGGTATACTGTTCCCTGTATAATACCATGTAACTGTTGATCACTTTTTGTGCTCTTGTCCTTCATACTCGCCCCATGCACTGCACTGCTTTGATTACGATTCCTATTTGAGAATCAACTGACTACCTTGAGGGTACCGGATGTCTTGGGCTTCATTCGAAGAACAGAATTCAGGACTGAGAGTATACGTCATGGAAGGGATATCACAATGGGCCAATCGAGCCTGATTGACGGGGAAAAAAGGATATCACAAGTCATGCTAACGCTCACTTATGTCGGGAATGCAACGATATAGAGAAGAGTCCTGATCCCCTCGATAAGAGTTTGTCTTGGCATAGTGCCTCGAGACAAAGAAGCAGAATCTTTAGTTCTGCTTTGATTTGAAGCCAGAGAAACTGAATCGACTGTAACTCCCGTGGGCCATCAACACCAAATCTTTAAAAATTAAAGCCGACGAGCTGAAGTAAAATTGAAAATGAAAACACTTTTCGTTTTCCGAATGTTGCAATTAAAAATTTAAACGATTTCGCGTTAATACAAAAACAAAATTAATTTTTTTTGAACAAAATTAAATTTTAATTAGACAAAAACAATTTTCAACGTGCTTTCGCCACCCCAACCACCCCCCGCCCCTGTTAGCTAAGCGATTGTATAATGTTGGATTTAATTATTTGAACTACAAATTTCTTGTCGCTGTTGTCAAGGGGTGAGCTGTTGTACAACATACATACTCGTCTATAGAGGCTTTATGCACGCCCCAAACTTAATGGCCAAATAGATTACCAGTTCGGGAAATTCATTTCATTTTGTCTTTTATTACAATCATATTAGAATTATAATTTATTCATAACGTTGTGTCTATGTATTAGTGTTTTATTTTAAACATTTTTGTGTGTGTGTATGTGTTTGTGTCGACTTGTTGATTTTGAAATGTTGGTGCGAGTTAGAATGTTTGGTGTTGTTGAATACAAATGATGGCCTGTACCCGCACCCGTACTCCGACTGTATATATCTACGACTAATATATAACCAGAATAATAACGACATTAAAGTCGAAAGTTAGAGAGTATAACTCCCATCATTTTGTCAGCCAAAATCTAAAATATGTTTATGGGTTTGTGGCGAAATGGTATTTTGGATGCGTGTACGCGATGGCAATTCATTTTTATATAATCTACCATGGAAAATTGTTTGCTATGTGCTGACTATATACTCGTACAATATATGTATGTACATAGCACATAGGGCAATCAATATTCATATACAGCATAAGTGAGTATATGTATGTGTATCTGTGTGTGTGTGTATTTCGTCGCTCGTTGAAAGGTTAAAAATAATTTAAATTTATTGCTTATGTAAAGCGCGGGGAACAGTACTCGAAAACATTACTTACAATCTTGGATGGAATTGTTCGAGTATAAATGGTAAGTATACTGTCTAGTGTTCTTGGAGAGGATGTCGACGTAATTCGATTTAGTGAAATGAAGTTCTGTTTCTTGTCCTTCCTGTAGGTGACTCAAAAATATCCTGGACCTGGTGTCTTTCAATTTTAAGAAAGAACCGACTCAATGTTTTGTCACCACCTTTGCCACGAAGTTCAAATCTCTGAAACTTGGTAGTAAAATAAAATTCTCACTTCCGATAGTGACCTTCATATTACCACAGAGAACTCTTCCTCACAGAAAGATCGCCATTTCGATGTTATTTCACTTCGGATAAATTTCCTGTACTCTCTCTCCGAAGATTTGTACAAGCTCCAATCTTCCGTTGTACCGGATTTCATGACTTTGTTTAGAAGTCTTTTTCTTCAGTCTGCCCCAATTCGCTAGTCCACCATGGTACCCCATTTCTTTAAGGTTTACTTAGAGAGCATATCTTCTCATAGGCGCTGATTAGTGTTTCTGGAAGCTCGTCAGCTGACTGTTTGCACTCTATAGCTTTGAAGGCGTATAGCTCAGATTTATAAGAGAAGTAAGCCGAGATCACTAGAATCCAATATCGAATACCTTGTTGCTTTATTTCAACGACGACTGCTGTAAGGTCATTGCAACAGATTTCATTAAGGAGTCATGTTATTACTTACAAACAAAACTGTTCTATGGGCCTCGGGCAGGTATCGCTAACTAGGACAGAGCCTAAGGTCCCTTAACACAGTTGTATTGAACTTTTAAGCATTCGATAATTGAATGTATAAGCTCCACTTGCGTATGAGATTAGTCAATAGTTGACAGCTTGTGCCAACTTGGGTGGTGTTTGATGAGCGTTATCCGAATTAAACATCGTACTTCAAGGATTTGCCTTGTATACAACAAAAGCTCACACAAAATCAATAAACTCGAGAATATGGTAATGTCGTTAATTTAAATATTCCACCCTCTTCCGCCCCAAAATATTGTTTATAATTATAAACGACAACAACAATTTCTAAATATCGATCGGATAATCTCATAACAAAATGCATACATGTAAAGTAGATTAGCACATATATACTCGTAATAAGGAGATTAGTGAACGAAAACTACAATGTATACATCCCGCAATGTACATCCCGACTGGGTTAACTCGTAACATACATACATATGTACACATGTGTAGAGATTAAATACACCAAAATTATCCGCTAATTATAAATGATGAGGAGAACCGCAAAGTGGATTAAAGCAACATTTACGGTTCAACAATGGAATGTTAGCGAATTATAATGGTGCATTGAGCGATTTAGTGGTGATGTTTGTGTGGGAAACTGGATTCGACTACATTCGTTATGTTTTTGTTGTTCCTGTTGATTGTTAATTATACATACCTGGGTATATACCCGTACGGATACTTAATCGAAAATGGTAATGTTTTGTATAATAGAACGTACAGCCGATATGTCAGTGACAGTACACTCCATCGGTTTCGATCACGAACCAGCTCTTCATACTGTTGCAAGCAACCAAAATATGCCAGATCGCTCTCTACGTGGAGCCATCGTCGCCGACAGTGACTTGAGCCAGCAAACTCACTGTCCTTTAATTTCATGCACGATATCAGGAATTCGCATTAAATTTCTGATCTCGTGATTGCGTTTTGGGCCATGTATCGCACGAATAATACTTCTCTCGAATGTTAGAAGCCATCTTTCGTACTCATTCGTCAAGGTCCAACTCTCACATTCATACATGACAAAGGGTCTGATCAATTCTCTGTATATAGTACGATGAGCATTCAATACGAGCAGACGTATTTCTCGAACACTATAGTTAAATAATTATAATTAAAAGTGTAAAGTCGTCATTCTGACTCAAATTCCACAAGAATTTTATTTTGATTAAAAAGTGCAGTGTTTTAGTTTTAAAAAAAAAAAAAATTGCAGTGCTAATCAAAAACTTAATTGTTGTGTGCATATCATTTTAAAAGTGTAGTGGCGTACATTATAAAGTGATAATGACATAAATTTTGGGTGGGTATGGAAAAAACGACAAATGAATGGCCCTTTGGTGGAAGAAGTAATGCACTTCTTAGAACACCACCAACAACTCCACCGCCGGAGATCACCACAATGCGATGTGAATTACTGAAGTCAACTACTGAAGCCACCTCCAGTGCTCAAATAGATATTATAAACAACGCGGAGATAGTAAATAAATTTCACCAAATGGAAAAATTAATCGCGCAGCTGAGCAATGAAGTTGCCGTTCTAAAGAAAGAAAACATAATGCTAAAAGAAACAATAAATACAAATAACAACGCAGGAAACTCAACATTAGTGAGCAACCAAGTACTCGCCTCAGATCAAGCCGATTATCACACTGATGAAGACGAGCTTGAAAGAGAAACCAACTGGATACTACAGAAATCCAAGAGAGCAAATAAGAAACCAAGAAAAGAAACAAACTTAAGCAAGAGAAAAGCTGAATCGTCACCAGAAATTGAGCCAATTCAAACCCATATCAAAAGCGCCAATGCAATTACTGCCCAAAAAGTGCGTGACCCAGAAAAAAAGAAACAGGTTCCACCCCCGATCAACATTCTAGGCATAGCAAATCACGGCAGTATTCAGAAACTGATGAAAGAAGTAGTAAGAAATGACTACAAACTAATATCACTAAGTAATAACATCTGGAAAATAAACACAACAGAGGCCGAAGACTACAAAGCCTAGCCAACAAATTAAATGCTGATGGTCACCAGTGGTATACCTACGAAGATAAAAACGATCGATCAATCAAAGTAATGGCAAGAGGTCTCCATCCAACTTGTTCAAAAGATGAAATTATTGAGGACCTGCAAAGCAAAGGTCTAAAAATAATTGATGCAGTCAACATTATCAGAAAAGAGAGACGAGAAAACAGAGACGGGAATGCTGAAATCACGAGAAGAGGTCTCCCACTTTTCATGCTAACCTTCGACAACAAATAGAAAATATTTATAATATTAAGGCTAACCCTGAGGTTGAGGGTTAAAATAGAAACACCGAGAAAGGTCACTCGACTAATACCTCAATGCAAAAACTGCCAAGATTATAATCATACACAAAAGTACTGTCACCGTGAACCAAGGTGTGTTAAATGTGCAGGAAAACATGCAGGAAACGAGTGCACAGCTCCCCGAAATACAGCACCGAAATGTATCAATTGTAAAGGCCAGCATCGAGCAAACTACAGAGGATGTGAAGTTGCAGTAGAACTACAAAAAATGAGAGATAAATCACGCAAACCGGATACAATAAGAAATATTGTGGCGTTCACAAATACGACGAATAGTCACGCCACAATAGTGAAGTATAAACAAAATAATCGAAAAAAGATTTCGAGTCAAATTCTGTAAATTCGCTAGAACTGTTGCAACATAGCCTCACAGTATATATAGAAACGAAATGCAACATACATCAAGTCCGGTCGCATATGCCTGATGAGATGGATTTGATCTTTTCGATCACTCAACGAATCAATGACGTCATCAGATCGAAACCGGCCTAGCGAAACGAATATTACAGACCACACATACATAAAGATGCCATACCAAGACAAAACGTCTTCATCGGCTGGTTGATTCAGCGCCCTAGCTGTCAATCAATGCCACTCTGTGGAGTTCAAAGTTTAACTCCCACCATTCATCATTAGCTGTCACGATTACAGCTCCCTGCATCACAAATCACACTTCAACAATATACAACCTATAAAAAAAAACACGGAACCAAAACCGCCAATTCCTAACATGCAAAGAGAGCGAGTAATCGAAAACGTTACTTATGCACAGATAGTCCAGCAGACAGAGCAGAAACAGTCTAAAGTGGAGCTCGTTCTACAGGATATACTGAAAAACATAGAGAACATCAACGAAAGACTTACTACGCAGGAACGAAGTCTGCAAAAAACACTAGAAGAAATGAAATCACAAACTAATTTCAATAAAAGAGTAGACGGAACCCTTGATCGAGTGATTGACAATATAAATATTACATAAAATCAAATTATAAACAAAAGAAATGAATAAAACATTACGCATTGTAACCTGGAATGCAAATGGGCTATTGCACCACATACAGGAACTAGATATATTCTTAAACATGCATAATATAGATATATGTCTTATATCAGAAACCCACTTCACCAAAACTTCGTTCTGTAAAATAAAAGGATATAACTGTTACCATGCATTACATCCGGAGAACAAAGCTAGAGGTGGATCAGCTATCCTCATAAAAGATCATATAAAACATAACGAAGAACTTAAAGTCGAAAAGTTCTCCATGCAAGTCACAACAATCAAAATACAATTAAACAATACAAAAACCTGCAGTATCTCAGCAATATATTGCCCCCCAAGATACAATCTCAAACAAATAGAGTATACTGATCTATTTAAAACACTAGGAAGTGTCTTTTTAATTGGAGGTGATTACAACGCAAAAAATACCTATTGGGGATCACGGCTATAACGACTGTTAAAGGAAAAGAACTGTTTGCAGCAGGCAAACAGCTAAAATGCGAGTTTCACTCAGGCAGTGCACCAACTTATTGGCCTACGGATATCAGCAAGACTCCAGATCTTATAGACTTCTTTATTACAAGAGGGATTTCAGATAATTATATCCATATAGAGAACAGTGAAAGTCTTTCATCAGATCATTCACCAGTTATTATCATACTTAGCCAAACAATCATTATGAAAGAGAGTAATGCGAAATTAACAAACTACAAAACTAATTGGGACTTCTTCCAAACACAGCTAACAAAAAGAATAAGTCTGCAGAACCCAATACAGGGACCAGTCCAAATAGAAGAAGAACTAGATAAGCTCATCCATGATATCCAAAGTGCTGCGTGGGAAAGTACTCCAAATTATAGTCAGGAAATTACACGCAAAGTTAACTATCCAGAAGAAGTAAGAGAACTTCTTAAAAATAAAAGAAAAGCACGAAAGAATTGGCAAAAATATCGAAATCCGGAAAATAAGAAGGTATTTAACCATTTGTGTAAAAAATTAAAATACCTATTAAAAGACATTAAAAATCAATCAGTTAATAAATATCTAACCACCCTAACTGGGCAAAAAGATACTAATTATTCATTATGGAAAGCAACTAAAAACCTTAAAAGGCCCCAACTCCAGGTTCCTCCAATTAAAAATAAAGAAAATTGGGCTCGAAATGCTAAATAAAAAGCAGATTTGTTTGCCAATCACCTTGAAGAAACATTCCAGCCTTACCCCAAATAAACAGAAGAGGAAAATATTACTTCAATATATAAACAGGATGAAATAAAAATTACACCTGTAACATTGAAAGAAATTACTTGGGAAATCAAGAATAATCTGAATGCGCATAAGGCTCCAGGGTATGATCTTATAACGGGTCAGATAGTAAAAGCATTACCAGAGAAAGCATTGAGGAAACTAGTGCATATAATTAATGCAGCATTTCGACTAAGATATGTTCCAAGACAATGGAAAGTTGCAGAAGTACAATTATGATACTTAAGCCGAACAAACCTCCGAATGATAAAGCTTCATATAGGCCAATTTCTTTGCTACCAACATTATCGAAACTATTTGAAAAGTTTCTTCTTAAAAGATTAAAACCAATTATCGAAGAAAGGAATCTCATCCCCACACATCAGTTTGGATTTAGGGAAAAACATTCTACGATAGAACAAGTACATCGAATTACTGATGTAATCGAGAAATCACTTGAAAACAAACAAATATGCTCAACCGTATTCCTTGATGTAGCGCAAGCTTTCGACAAAGTATGGCACCAGGGGCTAGAATTCAAACTTCACCGAGATCTTCCGGAGCAATTTTTTCAAATTTTAAAATCATACATATCAGAGAGGCACTTCCGAGTAAGATATGAGAATGAATACTCCCAATTAAAAAAAATAACAGCAGGAGTACCACAAGGGAGTGTTCTTGGACCAATTCTTTATCTCCTATATACAAGAGATATACCAATTACTGAAGCAACATTGGCCACTTTCGCCGATGACACGGCAATACTTGCAACAGCAAATAACATCAATGACTCCACTAGTAAATTACAGAGGGCTACTAACCTGATATGTAATTGAACAAAGAAATGGCGAATTAAATTAAATGAAGCAAAATCAATCCAAGTGAACTTTACAAATCTAAAAGTTAATCATATACCAATTATGATAAACTCGATAGCAGTACCGCATGCAAACACTGCTAAATATCTCGGCATGACTTTAGATGCTAAACTTAGATGGAAGGAACATATAAAAAAGAAAAGAGATGAACTAAACATAAAATTCAAAAAAATGTATTGGCTTTTAGGGAGACAATCTGAACTAGCGATCCACAACAAACTTCTGTTATACAAACAAATTCTAAAACCTGTATGGACATATGGCAGCCAACTCTGGGGTTGTGCCAAAAAGTCAAATATCAAAATCATACAAACAGCTCAAAATAAGATCCTGCGATGCATCGTTAATGCACCGTGGTACATTCGAAACGACAACCTCCATCGAGATCTAAAGATCGAGCTTGTCGTGGATGAGATTAATTATCATGCAACAAAACATCTACAACGTCTGCACCAGCATGAAAATCTGGACATACGCTGTATGCTGACTACCACTCCAACAAGAAGACTGCAAAGAACCAAACCGCTGGACTTATCGCGACCGGGAGGTCAGTAGACCTATACTGTGGTGAAAAATCTGAGGAGTTAAACGAAACTAAGGATAATCATGTAATTACTCCGACAAATTAAAACGTATTATGCAATGTAAATTACTAAATGGGTACAAGACTCAGTCGTAATATAAAATAAAATAAAAAAAATAAAAAAAATTCTCTGTATAATTTATGATCGACATTTGCGAAATGTTTTGATTTCAGAAGTGAACGTAGAGGATATAAAGCTAGATTACCAGCGGAAAGGCGAACCTTGATTAATTCTCTCACGCTATTATCGTGAGTGATAAGAGATCCAAAATACTAGAATCTTATCACTTTTTCAAACGTGCGGTTATACCACTACTGAAATCATTTGTGTCTTGATCTCGAAAGCCAGAGATCAGATATTTGGTTTTGGACTCATTGGTTTTGAGGACTCATTGATAAAGAAATTCTGCGATGCATTGTCGGCTATGCGATGGCAAAGTACATCATCCTTTCCTCACTTTCGATCAAAGTTTCGTGTCGGGAGTACGAACCTATTACATAAGTCGGTCAGATTTATGCCAACTCTATCATTAAAGTCAATAATCACCAATCTAACATCGTGTTCAGGTATAGAATCCATCAGATTATCCAAATTATTGTAAAATGAGTCTTTATTTTAGGGTTGGTCGACAGATTGGCTAATCTCATGTGCAAGTGAAGCTTACACATTCGATTATCGACTGCTTGGAAGCCCAGCACAACCTTTTGGAACACATGGTCTCCACTTTTAGGCCTTTCGAAGTTTCTTGGAGCGTTTCTCTTTCTTGCTCCAGCCGTTAATCTTTCATACATATATGATAAGGTGGTCAAACGCGCCAGGTTTTCTAAGTGAATGCATGTCCCACGTGCCGACTCTCAATCTCGTGGCCGTATACTTAAGAGAGGGGTCATTGTTACTGTGGCGGTATCCGATTTTTGTTTGTTTGTTAAGATCACTACTTGTTAAGATCAGGACTTATATTGGGAGTGCCAGGGCCAATAGCTCTTCTAAAAACAATCGACATTTTGAGGGTGCCATATAGGAAACGGCTCGTACTTAAAGACAGAGTTCAAACACTTTTTTACAATAGATCGGATATTACCACGCTATTTTCGGAGAAACATACTTAAATTTTTATGAGAGGTGAGCTTTTATTAGAAGCATGCAGTGAGTGTAAACGATAGTACTCAAAAATGTATATTCGAAGGTCAAATCCATCTACCTAGGCCCGTATATCTACAGCTTTTGTTCTAGGTTTAATGGAAGTATCTATACTACTAGGATATTCTCAAGTGATTGAAGAACTAAAATATGGAACCGAGACTCGATAGGATCTATTTACAAAAGTGATAACCTGGATGATCCAAGCTAGAACCACTTGAGTGTAAAGCTTGCCCTGAGTAGGATCACAATTACAATTACACATCACACAAAAAGAACTACAAACGATTCGAGGTGAAATTTTAGTGAGTAAGAATTGAAAAAATTCAAAGGTGTCCATCTCACTCATAGAACGACGCACGAAGAACTGTAGCACATTTAAATCTGTTAGGATGTCTTCTTGGTGCAAGGCTTTATCCTGGTAAGTGATCGAACCTTAGAGCCAACATTTATGTTAGCAATAATATCCCATTTATGAGATTTGTTGCTTTGACCTTACAACAGTTGAAGAAGTGTGACGGGTTAAGGCGTAAGGTCTAGTGAACACCGATTACTTCCCAAAGATAAATCTAATTTCCAATACTTAAATCTTTTGTAACCTTTAGTAAAACCATTGTCCTAATCTTAAT
Source organism: Tipula lateralis (assembly GCA_963932295.1). NCBI lineage: Eukaryota > Metazoa > Arthropoda > Insecta > Diptera > Tipulidae > Tipula > Tipula lateralis. The sequence goes on from OZ010738.1 coordinate 50,271,186, forward strand.
TGATTAGAGCAGCGTTTATAGCTAGAGCAATTAGAGCTGAAGGTACTGGGTTTGAATTCTGTTAGAAGCTGGAAGGAAAACAAGATTTTGTGTCACAAACAAAATCGGAAACGTAAAAAGTGGAGCCTTTAGTCAACGAGATTTTGTCTGATCAAGACCATATGTGGAACTGGAGATTAATAAAAGTACAATGTTCCCAGGAAGAGTTTGTGAAGCACAATTTGTCAGAGAAGGAGTTAGTTTGATGACACCAAGGAAAGTTTTCTATGTTTCGACGAGCTATTTGGATTATTTTGCAAGAATACGAATAGCCCAGCTATCTATTCAATGAGCCAGTTATTTTTAAGGATTTTTTTGGGCAGTCTCACAGGGTACTGTGACAAAATACTTTCGGCTCACAATTCCTATTTGAGGACCAATTGACAACCTTGAGGATAGCAGATATCTAGGACTTCATTAGAAGAACAAAGAGATTCCGGGACTGAGAGTGCCCGTCTGAGAAGGAATGTCACAATGGGCCAATTGAGCCTGAGTGACTGGAAAAAAAGTCTTCGGTTTGAAAATTATGGTCAGTACTTGATTTTTTGGGTCGGTATAAATCAAAATTTTGGTCAACATCCGACTGGAATACATTTTCGTCTGAGAATGAAAGGATGTGATGGCACACATGCTACAATTTAATTACAAAATTCAGAATTGCAACGTCAACTGATGTGCTTACAGGGTGCTGCGTGATTACGCATATCCTGAGGTAATCTGTGAAAATTATATGTATGGATGAATCAAGAATACTTTAAAACTAATTTTGTATATCAAGCTAGTAGACTAAAAGCTCTAAGTAGTCTAAAACTGTCAGTGATAAGGAAATCGCTTTCGGTGAATTTGTAGACGCGTTGAGGTCAATACCTACTATGACAAAAGAAAAGGGAACAAGAGCAATAGGAGTGAACCCGTAAGCAGTTAGGTGGATTCGGTATACATATACAGCAAAGAGCTGCCCATAAAGAGGGTATTATTGATTCTGTTGCTATCATCGGTTGTTGATGCACAACTAATAGTCTTACAGTAATCATTCGGTGGAAATTTTACTAAATTATCATAGAACTGAGAGAGGATGCAGTCAGACTCATATGGGAATGTGAATTCAGGAAGGACTTAGTATTAATCAGACAGTTATTGTATGCCAAATATCTAGGCGTAATCTACGGACACGAAAGCATTTTGGGCCTGTCACAGATTTTGTTTAAAACTTATAACCTAAACTGATTGGTCCGCCCAGGTGGCTCAGTGGTTAAAGCTGCGGCAGTTGGAACGGGAGGTACCGGATTCGAATCCCGATAGGGCCAGGATGCAAAAGGAATTTTTCACCACTTGATTACGATCTGTGGTGTGAATGAACACAACTATGACCCCCTATTGGGGTGCAGAACTTATGGGCCGACCCATCTTCCATGTCAGCACTATAGGCTGGCATGGAGCTGTGCAATGTGCAGATGGTTAGGAAAATCGGACGTCTTCGAATTGGCTGTAATGGCGTTAAAGTAAGGACGTAAATAAGCGAACCGCGAACAAGTAGGGAGTTCCTCGAACCCCAAAACAGATTAGAGATAAAAAAAAAACTAAAACCGAGAAAAGGCAGTGCAGACTTTATTAAATAAAATCCAAACAAAGCTTGCCTTTATATTACGGATGCAATTAGAATTTGTCCAACATTTGCAATGGACACCAATGGCGCTTCAAGGACACCTTCGCATGCAATACAAAAACAGGCCGCAACTACATTCATGAGGATGCAGGTAGAAACTAACTTAAAACCAGGACATAATTGAGTGAGTAAGTATGCCGTGTGATTGTATATACTAACTACGACGCTTCATTTCGATAAACCCTTCCGTGTAGTCATAACAGATCAAGAACGTTGAAACAAAAAACGAACGTCGTTTGAAAGAGGGTTAATGGTACTCCAAAAGAAGGTAAAGTGGAGATAGGAATTTCTGGGAATAGAACTGCCGTTGCACATGTGCAACCATATTCTAAGCAAAAATGGCCATATAGACCTGTTTGCAATTGAAGGTCTAACCGGTGGGTCTAAATGCTACACTAATGGTATGAGATTGTCTGAATACGATTAAACAACTGACAATTCGAAACACAGTATCACTCATTTCAATACCAAGGGATACGAGTCAAGAAGAATGAGACTGTTGATAGCCTTACTCGCAGAAGGTGCTGCTAACCCTTTTGTGAAGTCACTAATAATATCTTAGGGCAGCCGTAACTCTTTGGGTGATTCTAAGAACATCTCCTACTGAAACGGAACTCCTGGTCTGCGGCAAGCAAAAATATTAATCTTATCCTTTTCGAAACGAGTTAAAACAAATGTCTTGGCACCCTTGAAGTGGAGGGTTTTAAAATACTTCTCCACAGATTGTTTTAAAAAGGTTAGGCCGTGTACGACGGACAGATGCTGATTCTGGGTCAGCGGTATACTCATATTGTGACCAGCTCATGACCAGGAAATAAAATACTATAGAACACCTTGGACATATCTTTAGAGCCAGTTTGGCCCCTTGATAGGTTCCACGATCATGGAGAAAAGACAGAGTAATGTTCATGCCGAAAGATGGAAAAACTAGATATGACCAGACAAGGTGAATCTGTTGGAACTGTGATCCATAAAGTCGTTGGACGGATTGAATAATCGCTGAAAAACAAGGAATCTGCCTTAGGAGCTATCTGCTTTAATGTTATGATTTCTGCAGCTGAAAGACAGGGCATGGAGACCACACTTGTTCGTTGGTACGGTTTCATGCTTAGGTACGACAATGGTTACCACCCGAATGTGATGTTCTAATGGTGAGGTTCATTCTATGGGTCCATTCTACAGGCAAAAGCAAATGGATCAGCTCTACGCCAGCCTATAGTACTGACATGTGGAAAATCGTTGCATGAGTTTTGCACTCCAACGGTCACATATATGCAATCCTTTCGCTAATAATTCCGATTGTCTTTGGTGCACACAGGAATGGCCAAAACCTTCTTATCTCTAACACTAAATTTAATTTGATTTATGCTTCCAATATTGATTCGAGTCGAGTTCCTTTATGTCTATATATACGAGTATATATGAGACATATAAACATTCTTAAGATATGGCGTAATATTTATAGTTGGGTTCGAATTAAAGTCAAATCTACTGAGAGGAATAGACATTTCGAATGTAATTTTAAGAAATAAATATTTGAGATAAATTAGACGCTGCGGGGCATATTTGTATACAACAACAAAAACCATTTTTATCGATTCATTAACTAAAAAACTTTATTCGTCTTTGTGTGTGTGTATGTACGTGTGTTAAATGGGCCGAAAGATGTAATGGGGATATATTTATATAAGATGATTGATTTTAGTGCGTATACGCTTTGGAAGGTCTTTATTGTTATTGGCTATTATAGACTATGTATGTGTTATGAATTGATTTAGTCATAAATATCCATTTGGATAGGATTCCTGTGAGTCGTCTGACTACATATACCATTTAGACTTTGATAGTGGCAGTTGTTCTCAACTCAAGTCTTTCCTAGTTCTACCGACCTTGTCCAATTCCGTTGACATTTCCTTATTTTTTTCTTACTCAGCAGTTCTTTATTCCATTGTATTCAGCTATAAACCCCAATGGGCGTAAGACCTTTTTATTTCCTATACAAGGTGGAGCAAAAGTACCGCTACCATTTTGGTACCAAGTTTATTTGGTCTTTACATTTTTTTTTCGTTATGATTGGAAAATTATATCGGCTAAATGATGACCGCGATTCACAAGGCAACTTTTGGCTCTTTTTAAGGCATTTTTCATGACATCGTGCAACATTTTAGGCTGAATTCGTTTGGAGCTTATTCACATAAACTTTTTATTTTAAAAAAACCCATAAAAAAAGTCTGGTGCTGTTAAATCTGGAGATCTGGATGGCCACGCTAAATCGCCATTTCACGAAATTAGTCTTCGTGGAAAAACCTCATTCAATAATTTAATTGTTGTGTTGAAGGGGCTGTGGCCCCAGTTATGTATCTAGAACCACACATTAATAGATAACAGAAATCCAACATCATCATCATCGGTATTTTAACCCTGACATTTAATACTTCCAGACAATACAACAAATAGAACAACGGAAGTGATGTTCTCACATTCATTTGCTTATTTCGAATAAACTACAACGGATGCATGGAAATAAGAACTCTTGAAACTATGCATTTTTACATTATATATAAGAACACATTGAACTAAGCATTTTAACAACTAAGCACTTTTAATAATTATATATATGACTAACATTAGTAATTAAGTTGAATTGTATTTTGTATCTATAAGTTAAAACATTGTAATCCCAATAAAATAAAAAAGCTGTGGAATTTCCACAGCAAAAATAAAAAATAAAGTTTTTCCCAAGGGAAAAATATAACTGGCGCAGTTGGTAGCGGATATTTTTAAATATCTGTTCCTACCCAAAAAAAAAAAAAAAAAAAAACAAAATAAAAACTGCAAAGTGAATAGTTAAAGTGTTTTAAGTGTCACAATAAGTGAAAGTTAACGGATTATTAACTTAAGTGCTTGTAACCGAACTGCTATTCGCGAGTGTATAAAAATATATACTGTTTGGCGGCATACCAAACATAGTTAAGAACAATAACAAATAGTGAAAAGAAATTAATAAATAAATAAAATCCTAATTAAAGTGAATTAATAGAAAACACATAATAAAATTTTTTTTTCCCGAAATATCGTTTTGCCCCCACCAGTGGTAAGCTAAACGAACTAATAATTTAATATAATAGACGACCGAGCGTCAGTACTCGAACAGTGAAAAAAAAAATATATACAAGACTTAATAAATAATATACATTCAACTTATAAGCGGAAAACATCGATATTGCGGCAGTACCATTAAATAGAATGAGGGCATATCATCTCTTTTTATTGATAACATTAAATTGGTGAGTACATTTGATACAATTATAATTCCCCCGTTAATATCCAAAATTTCCTTTCATAAGTTGAAAAATAAAATAGAAAATATATAGTAACCCAAACAATTTAAATAAAATTACTCAAAATTGATCAAATAAACGATAAATACGCGGTAAAATACAACGCGATCCGCGATCTTTCTAATTCTAATAGTGATAGTGAAAGTGAAGAATCAAAAGTTATAAAAATGGAAGAAGAACAATTGAAAAAAATGGAACGTACCCTAAGACTACTACAAATCCCAGACGCTATAAAAGACATTCCTCCATATAGTGGTAGTAGAACAGAATTAAGTAAATTTATAACACAAGTAGAGGACATATTAAAAATACTTAAACCAACGTTTACTGACCCATCATACCAAGTTATTCTACTTCGAGCTATCCGAAATAAAATTATAGGGGAAGCTAATAAAGCTTTAGAAATGTACAATACCACAAACGAGTGGGAAAGCATTAAAGGAAGCCTTATTACTCATTTTGCTGATAAGCGAGATGAAAATAGCCTTATTCGAGATTTGCACGCAATAACGCAAAGAAACGATAGCGTAGAAGTCTATTTTACGCGAATTTTAGAGATTTGCAACACACTCAAAACATGGGCTAATCTCAATACTCCAACCGAAGCTGTACAGAAAGCTAAATGGTATGACTCCATGTGTCTTTCCGTATTCACAGCTAATTTAAAAGACTCACTTGGACTTATGGTTAGAGCCATGCAACCACCAGATCTTCCTACAGCTCGACTGTACTGTTTGAAAGAACAGAATATAGTCTATATGAAAAATAAAAGCTATTCACCTCCAATACCTTCACGACCTTTAGTACCTCCTAGAAATCTGTATCCACAATACAATAGAAATCAATTTACCCAGAATAGACCCCAATATTTCAACCAACCACAATATAATAAACCACAATATTTCAACCATCGTCCTCTTACCCAACAAAATAACCAGCAATTTGGAAATCCTAGAGGATTACCACCTAAACCCTTACATAACCATAAACCCGAACCGATGGATACTACATCGAACATGGACAAGTACAAACAACAGACATACTACAAACCCCATTTCCAACGACAATACAATCCAACGAATCAGCCATATCGTTTTAATACCAATGGCCCATCACGAGTTCAGGTAAAAGAACTTTACAATATCGCATCCAATCCATATAACTACGAAAGTGATAGTTACTTCCAAAATGAACATCATCCACAACAAGAATGGGATGACACATATGAAGATCATGAATCAGGCATGAACGAATACTACCAAGACAGCACAAACCAACAAGACGAAATACCAACCATTGAAATTCAAGATGAGGATTTTTGCCTACCAGCCTCGGAGAGTCAACATACGGATACTTAAGCGTGAATAACCACCATCAAAAAGGTTATCAGTTACCCTATATAGACCTTATCCTAAACGGACAACCATATAAATTTCTCATAGATACTGGCTCTACAAAATCTTTTATAGACCCCATTTTAGTTCAAGAAAAATTTATTCAAAATATAGAACCAATTACCATATCTACCTTATTCAACAACACTACCGTAAGCAAAATGGTTAAATTAAAAGGCATAAAAGAATTTAAAACTAAAGAAGAACTTGACTTTATTCTTTTTAAATTTCACAACTACTTTAATGGCCTAATTGGCATGGAAACAATGCAGAAATTAAAAATAACTCTAGACTTAGGTCAATCTCTCTTAATAACTCCACTTGTGCAAATTCCTTTAAAATTTAAACTAAACTTCATGTCTGCTAATTACAATATCGCTCCACGAAGTAAATTAATCGCAAGCGTTCCCGTTACTATAGAGAATGGCGAGGTGTATATCAAGCCTCACATCCTCAATGAAAATTTAATTATACCAGAGGGTATATATTTGAGCAAAAATAACTATGCTAATGTGGAAGTTGTTAACTATAGCCCACAAAATAAAAAATTCGTTATTGAACACCCGTTAGAATGTGAAGAAATTGGTAAATACCATACAGAAACTAACAATATCGAACCCCTACAAAATTATAACAATTCTGACATAAAACAATTAATTAGAACATCTCATCTTAATCACGAAGAAAAAGCGTGTATCGAAAAACTTTGCTCTCAATTCGAAGAAATCTTCCAGAGAGAAAATAGTCAATTATCTTTCACCAATGCAATTAAACATGAAATTGAGTTGGAAGATAGTAAACCTATATTTACAAAAAGTTACAGATATCCGTATATCCATAAGAAAGAAGTGGAAGAGCAAATTAGTAAAATGCTAAATCAAGGCATTATACGACCTAGTTATTCCCCTTGGTCCTCGCCCATCTGGATAGTACCTAAAAAGAAAGATGCTTCCGGACTCACAAAATGGCGAATGGTCATAGACTACAGAAAGCTAAATGAAAAAACCATTCCCGATAAGTATCCGTTACCCAACATCACGGACATACTAGACAAGTTAGGAAAATGTATATATTTTACAACCTTGGACCTTGCATCTGGATTTCACCAGATTGAAGTAAATCCAAGAGATATACCTAAAACAGCATTTAGCGTTGAATTCGGACACTATGAATATGTTCGAATGCCATTCGGACTAAAGAATGCTCCCAGCACGTTTCAACGTGTTATGGATCATGTCTTGGGAGAGCTTCAAGGTAAAATATGTCTTTGCTACATGGATGACATAATAATATTCTCTACGTCACTCCAGGAGCACATAATTAGCTTAAATAAAGTCTTTACTAAACTTAGAAACGCCAATTTAAAAGTACAACTCGCCAAAAGCGAGTTTCTTCATAAGGAAATTGCGTTCCTAGGTCACATTGTCACCTCAGAGGGAGTTAAACCTAATCCCGATAAAATAAGGGCCATACAAAACTTTCCGATCCCGAAAAACGAGAAACAAATCAAAAGCTTTCTCGGATTACTCGGTTATTACAGAAAGTTCATAAAGAATTTCGCTTTCCTTACTAAACCAATGACGGAGTGTTTAAGAAAAGATTCCGTTATCGATCTTAACGAAAATTATGTGAAGTGTTTCGAAAATTGCAAAAAACTGTTATGTGAAAATCCAATACTACAATACCCAGATTTCGAACAACCTTTTTTAGTGACAACTGATGCAAGCAATGTTGCTATAGGTGCTATTTTGTCCCAAGGAACAATAGGGCAAGATTTGCCAATATGCTACGCATCTCGCACGCTCACAAAAACCGAGCAAAATTACTCAACCATCGAGAAAGAATTGCTAGCAATAGTTTGGGCAACAAAATACTTTAGACCATATCTATTCGGTCGAAAATTCACCATCATTACGGATCACAAACCTCTCACGTGGTTATTTTCATTGAAAGAACCCAACTCTAAACTCGTGAGATGGAGGTTGAAACTAGAAGAGTTCGATTATAATATAATCTACAAAAAAGGTATTCAGAATGCCAATGCAGATGCGTTATCTCGAATTCAGATAGATTCTAACCATATTGAAGTTCATCATAGTGAAAGTTCATCCTCAATAGAAGATACAGCGAGTATCTTATCAACACCACATGACTTGATCCCGACTACAAAAAATTCCACTAACATGTTCGAAAGACAATTAGTCATCCACTTATCCAATACTCTTAAAGAACCTTTGATCAAAACTGAAATGCTCTTTAAAACTCGAAAAAGAGTAACAGTTCATATACCACGTAAACGCGGCATAAAAACAATTATTACAGAAGAATTACGAAAATTATTTGGTCGAACTAGAAATTTAACATGTATATTCACATCAGAAGAGTGTTTTCAATATGTCTTAGAGGCATATAGAACTATGATTTCTTCTAAACCAAGAGTAAACCACCCTAAGGTTAATGCTGTACGATCCATGTCACTTCTAATTGATATTGAAGATGAGGAAAAGCAAAATGAACTCATTAAAGTCACTCATGAACATCGTGGCATCATAGAAAATTACGAACACATCAAAAGGGAGTACTATTTCCCCAACATGAAAAACATGATACGAAATTACATCAATCAATGTGACGTTTGCCAACAAGTCAAGTATGATCGACAACCTCCACAACTACAACTATCCCTAACTGAAACTCCAAGGAAACCTATGGAAATTATACACACTGATATATTCCAATTAGAGGCAATAAAATTTCTAACGATCATAGACAAGTTTAGTAAATTCGGAGCTGCCTATCTGTTAGAGGAAAAAACCACAAAAAGAATTTCCGAAGCACTAATACAATATTTCAGTCAACATGGCATACCAAGAAAAATCGTAGCTGATCATGAAATAGGTAACGGAGGAGAGGTTAAAACATTAATGGAAAAATATCAAATTCAATTGCACGTCACTACACCATATAATTCTACAGGTAATTCTCCAGTCGAAAGACTACACTCCACACTAAAAGAAATTTGTAGTATTATACGCCTAAAAGATAAAGATAAAAATTTACGAGAAGTAATGAATCTTGCAATACTCTCCTACAACAATTCAATTCATTCAACGACTAAACTTACACCATTTAATCTTTTAAAAGGTCACTATGTTTTAAAAGAATTAGACTTTGTAGATGAAATCGATTATCTACAGCAACATAAAGAAAGATACGAACAACTATGTAATGATATCCACACACAATCAACCGAAGTAAAATCTAAAATTATTACAAAACTTAATAAAACCAGAAAACCTATTTGTCATATACCCTCAAAACTATTCATCTATACAAAACGAAAGAAAAGAGGAAAATTAAGAGCTAACTATAAAAAAAGAAAAGTGCTAAAAGATAACGGAATAGTAATAGAAACTCCAGAAGGAAAGGTACATAAAAATAAAATTAAACGACTTTTCCAGGTCTCTACAGATCGCGTGTCAAGAAATCAAGCTGACATCACTTAAGAACAACAAAGGAGTAATAATCGGAGATGCTAAAATCTACAACGGATTTCGTAAAATAATACATATTATACAATTGGAACCATACAAACAAATTATAGACAATATTAAACAACAAGTAAATAATTTACTGAAACAAATTCCAGGCGAAAAAGATTATTATTTAACCATTCTAAATAACAAAAAAACTATCATTCAAAATAGGATAAAACAAATCGATAAATTATACACCGAAATTTTACCTCAACGATACAAACGTGGACTTATAAACGGTATTGGGACACTTATAAAAGACATTACAGGAAATTTAGACAACCAGGACTTAATTGACGTACAGAGAGCCATTAATGAAATAAACCAGAATCAAGATAAACTCAACAACCAAATCAATAATCAAATACAAGTCAATAATCAAATCATAAACAGATTAAACGAAATTCAAAACACTATAACTATCAATCTTAATCAATTACAACACGAACACAACAGCACCACAGTTAAAATTAATCACATATCTCTATTGATTCTATACGACCAACACTTTTACAGAATCAACCATGTGTTAGAAATCCTACAAGAACACCTAGAAAACCTTCTAGACATTGTAGCATTTTCAAAACAACGACTAGTATCCCGACATCTACTGACAAACAACGAAACAGAATACATAATCAAGTTATTTGAACAAGACGATATTAAAGTACAGAACCACAACCTTCTCTATGAGTTATTAGAATTAAAAGGATTTTTTAATCATACACAATTAATATACATTGTTAAAGTTCCGATGTTTTCAAAAATGAAATACGAACATTATCAACTTAAATTCATCCCTTTCCATAACAAAATTATAAACCCTATTCCTCATAACCAAATTATCCTAAATACCCAATTGTATCAATTTGTGACGAATCAATGTAAAAAAATATACGAGACAATATACTGTAAAGAAAAGGAATTACGACCAACACAAGGTACATGCATACCAGCGATAGTAAACCAACAACAAGCCGAATGCAGAACACAAAACATTACCATCTATAAAGATATCGATTATCTATCTCAAGGAATACTATACGTACAACCCGCAAATAAGCCAATAGTATACACATCTACCTGTAACCAAGAAACACATAAAATCGTGGAACAAACACTAATCGAATTCAAAAACTGTACCATAAACATCCAAGGTCAGAAATTCACAACAGAAGAAATAGAATTCTCCGACAACATCGAAATTCTAATACCCTACAACGAGATAAACATCGTAGAAATCAAACCAGAAATAACACTTGACATACTTCATAACAAAAGTATTCACAACTATAATCAAGTCAAGTTAAACCATAAAGCAGCAACACTACACAGCTCCACAGGTCATATATCACTGGTTTTCATTATAATCGGCATCATATTATTCATTTACAACTTCATCTGGCCAAATAAACGATGTACCGCTTCAGGACTACTCAAGCAGCCTGCCGCTCATCTTAGAGGGGAGGAGTTATGTATCTCGAACCACACATTAATAGATAACAGAAATCCAACATCATCATCATCGGTATTTTAACCCTGACATTTAATACTTCCAGACAATACAACAAATAGAACAACGGAAGTGATGTTCTCACATTCATTTGCTTATTTCGAATAAACTAGAACGGATGCATGGAAATAAGAACTCTTGAAACTATGCATTTTTACATTATATATAAGAACACATTGAACTAAGCATTTTAACAACTAAGCACTTTTAATAATTATATATATGACTAACATTAGTAATTAAGTTGAATTGTATTTTGTATCTATAAGTTAAAACATTGTAATCCCAATAAAATAAAAAAGCTGTGGAATTTCCACAGCAAAAATAAAAAATAAAGTTTTTCCCAAGGGAAAAATATAACTCCCCATCTTGCTGAAACCGCATGTCCTCTAGTCCTTGCTCTTCAATTTCAGGTACAAGAAACATTCGAATCATGTCTTGGTACCGTACAGCAATAACAGTGACTTTAACACCCTGGTCATTTTCAAAAAAATAGAGACCAACGATGTTTCCAGCATGAATACCACACCATACAGTTGTTTTAAGTGGATGCAATGATGTTTGAGATGAAAATGAGCTTCATCGCTCATTATCAATTTAGACGAAAAATCTTCAATTTCACCAGGCAGCCTAAGAATTGCATTACTGTACTCAACTCGTTGATCAGGATCACTCGGTAGCAATTTTTGGACTAATTGAATTTTGAACGGGAACATTTTCAAGTCACTTTTCAAAATTCGCCTTATAAGTGGGAACCAAATGTATAACTGGGAACCACGTCTCCGAATAGATGATTCTGGAGACTCTGCAACACTATCGCGCACCAGAGCCACATTTTCAGCGTTCGAGACGTCCGTTGTCTTCCAGAACGAGGTCTGTCTGCTGTCGTATCGTATACTGTCGAAAATTTGCATGTAAACGATAAATTGTGGTTTTGTAAGGCACTCGACGATTAGGATATTTTTGACGCTATTTCCGCTGAGTGGCAATAATGGAACCATTATTTTCAATAAATATTGTCACTATTTCTGCTCGTTCTTGTGGCGTATATTTATTCATTGTAAAATTGAGGCGTCTACACAACACAATGGTGAAAGCGAAACTGAGAGCTTAACGTCAACATCAAGCGGAACACCGGAAAGAAATACTATCTCACAAACACAACAGTTTGATAGAAAGTGACTCTGGCCTCACCATCTATGGCTAGTGGTTTACACCCAAACGGTATGACGGGATCAACCCATATAATTTGGGAGTGAACGACCATCTTAATTCCCAATCTACACCGGGTACAAACCAACCTCTGTTGATGTGACAAAAACATCTTCGTTTATGGAGTGGTTGATGTCTGTCTGAATTCTACCTACTGTACAACCAACGTAAACGACAATCTTGTAAAAAGCTTTTTGGTGGATTTCAATTAGTGTACTTCATGTGATTCTAAAAGACCATAGTGGCCCATACCATTTCAACAATCTGTCGGTTTCGATCTCGAGATCACTCTCTACTTCGTGAAGTCCGTCGCCTCTACCTCTCGCATTAATAATCACTATCTCCTACAGTCCGGATCAGCACTCATAACATGGCCAAGTATCAAAAGACAGTGAACGTACTCTCATCCATTCTGAGTTCTACTCAATAAATTAAACAATGACATCATACAAACTCAATTTAAACTAGTGTGCTAGTACTAGGCAGGAGCAGAGAAAGCGTTGTCCAACTTCTTCAGATTCATGAAAAATCCTTCTTACATCTTCTTTAAACAGATAGAATCCTCTTAGTATTCCTTAGATAATTACCTAGTTTCATATGTGTGCTCTATTCAACTAAACACAACGCCAAGTTAACCGGTTTAAAGAGTGTTCTCGGTTCTGCCCCCTCTAGTAGCTAAAGAATTATCCCTTGCCTACAGGGAACGCACTTCGGAATAACTTGCTATAGGATTTTCACACTATCACACCAATGCGATCTTGCTGACGCTTCACCATGCAATATTTGTGATGCTGATACCACCGGCTCAATTAGTCCTGCACTCAAATAAAATATCATATCGCTTCTAAATATGTGATATCGATGATTCAATCAGTTCAAAACGTATTCATTCTCTAGTACGTCAAATTAATACACGTTCCAATGAGACGGATACAGATTGCCATTTAGTTGAGACTCATCAGTAATAATTTTAAGAACTCTGTTTCATGTGGGTCATGAACGGGCCTTTCAAAACTCCCTGGAGTGCCATGTAACTGAAAATAGGCTTCTTGGAGCGTGAAACAACTGTGATATAGTCACGGTTCATCAATTCCTACTTTAAGGATTATTTTTGAGTGTCTGGATGAAAACTAGCCCATACAATGCACATGTTGGTTTCTGTATTCAATGTCCAGTCGTCTGACTACATATATACTATACTACGTTTCCTCATTTCTTTTTTACTCAGCAGATCTTCATTAGATTGTGTTCGGCAATAAGCTCCAATGGGCATTGGACCTTCTCATTTACTTCATATAACTTGGTCGATGCGAACACCGGAAAGATATCCTATCTCACAAACACGACAGTTTGATACAAATTGAGTCTAGCCTAACCATTTCTGGTTTGTGGTGTGCATCCAAACTATATAGGAGAATCTATCAATAGAGTTTGGGAGTAATGACCAGTCCCACAGGTCCATCTTGTAAAAGTTTTTTTGGTGGATTTGAATTAGTATACTGGATACGGCTTTTACAGGCCCGGTTTTTCCCGTAACGTTTCAACAATCTGACTCCATTATGGTATCGATCACGAGATAGCTCTTTACTCCATGAAGCCATTCCCTACCGAAACGCGACTATTCCTTTACAAATCGCTGTAACTTTTAGCCCGTATCAGCCAGCAGAACGTGGCCGCACCAGCCCACTCACTATCCTTTGACTTCATACACGATATCAATTCGCATTGGATTGCTGATCTCGTGATTAGAAGACATCTCTCGCACTCATCCGTCAAGTTCCAACTTTTATATCCACTCATGACCACTGGTCTGATTAACGCTCTGTACAGTGCATTTATAAATTTGTATGATCCGAGAAACACTCTATCATGTAACCACTCCAGTATTCATATGTCATGTGCCATCTGCGTGCTAGTACCAGGGGCAGCAGCAGAGAAAATGGTTAATATACCTTCTTCCTGTTCCACATCCCAAAACTTCTTCAAAACTCATTACACGTCAGATGAATGCTTTTAAAACGTTCTTTAAGTCCTCTTAGAGCTAAAGAATTACCACTTGCTTAGAACTATAGTTTGTCCGGTCTGCGATTGTCATACTGTCACGATTATTTTGATCTCTCACTATGGCAACTTTGTGAAGTTATTCCCAACAACTCGAATTGTCCGGCCTATATTCACAAAAAATATCATATCGACTGTAATTCGTACACATCTTGGAAATTAGTTGGAATTCATCATTCCGAACTCCTTGAAACCCATGTGGTTCGAAATAGTCTTCTTGAAGCGTAAAACCACTGTGATATAGTCACGGTTCATCATTTCCCCCTTTTAAGGATTAATATCGAGTGTCTAGATGGAAACTAACCTATACAAAGCGCGCGTTGATTTCTCTTTCTCAATGGCCTGCGTAAAAATTTTTTGCGCTATTTTGTCGTAATGTACATTTATCAAGAAGTGGCCTCCACGATCAAGATCATTTATCAAAATAATACCCAAAAAGCTTCCAAGGCTAAACTATGAGGTACAACTGAAGAAATTTAATATTTCCTTCGATTCTCCAATTATTACAGTCACTCTGAATGCTCAATAGCATCTTATGCCACAGACACGAAAGAGATAAGCACGTTTAGTAAATTCCATTGGGTATAAAGAGAGAAACTATTTTTTTGCTCTCTTTCTATCCTGTTGAAAAATTCACTTATCACGCTTAGTTAATCTCTAGTTTGTCTGTGGCATAATGTTGCGACGCAATTGCAAATATTATGATACTTTCATTTGAGGCGACGCTCTCTTTAATACTACCATAGAAGACAGTGCCTTGACTGTTGTGAGAATTCTTCGTTTCCATTGCAACTGGATAATTATGTCATTTTGTGACTATGGTGATTGCTTAGGCGGATGTATCACTTAGAGATCTTAAATTGCATCTCATTCCTCTAGAGGTCTTAGAATCCAGCTAATAGGACTCAAATAACTTGAACCTGTAATAATTTGAGATTAGTGTCTCAAAGTATGAGAGAGAGCTTATAGAATGGTAAACAGTTATAGATTCAATAGTTTTAAACGTTTATAAACAGGTTTGAACTTTGTGCAGGGAGCTAAATGTAAATCTCTCTCTGTTTGGCTTTACTACATAATAATGCATAAAGCGTATGAGATTCAACAGTTTGGCACGTTTACTAAACCAGCGTGATTAAGGTTAGGTTCTACTCATTCATAAGAATAAATTTTTAGGCCAAACGACATCAATTTGATATAAAATTTAACAAAATAGAGTGGAGCAACGGTAAGTGAACTATTTCGACGGACAAGTTCACACTTTAATAAAAACACTCACAACGCACGATGACGTTTGGACTAGATCAATTATATGTATTCCAAATATATGAACGTGTTTGTTTCTTTCTGATCATTGGGGTTAAAACGCTCTCAACTGTTACCGTGTATGGTGCAATTTACTAAAATTGGCTAATTTAATATAGCCCTACCCATCGCAGTTAACTTGGCAAATGATGAGTACTTCAACAAGTGGTCGACTCTTGTCTCGTTTAAAGTTACTTGTTTGTTTCTAATCCTTCTAATCTATTTTGGGGAACAGGGCACTCCCAATTGATTCACGGCTCCCTTATTTACGCTCCAAATTACCACATTACAGGCAGATCGGGATTCAAACCCGGTACCTCCCGCTCCAACTATCGCATCCAAGTTTATATGCAGTTATTGCAGGTCACGTTGGAGTGTAAGCAAACAACATAACCAAGTTCCCTTCGAAAGATGTAAAACTCTCATTACTACTTTACGGGTTAGGAACAAATTTCAAGGCATATACTTGTATTGTTTGTCACCCTGTATCGATCGAGTTGTAATCTAAATTAAAAATGTCAACGTTTTAATTCGATTAAAAATAACTCGAATTCGATTATCAATCGAAATCAATTTGTTTCGTTACACATTATGTACGGTTGGTGTAAGTCGTTGGCCACTTGGATACACACGTATCCAATACGTGAATCGAAAACAATTCTCTTGTGCACATTTGCTCGCCAACATTGTATTATATAATATTGAACCAAGTGGATTATATATAATGTCGTTAAGAATATATATCGGCTTACTAATAATGATAGTCGTATGCACTAGCACACAAGCGGCGAGCACGAGAAGTGATAATCCAATAGCAAATGGCGGAATAGTTTTAAGTATGGAAAACTATGGTTTTACGGCGGTTGTACTTATTTATGTCAAAGGAAAAGTTGTTAAATATTGTGGTGGGACGATACTCTCAAAGTACCATGTACTTACAACCGCCACATGTTTTCGTAAAGATGTTGTTAATATGGTTTATCAAATTCGACTCCGTGTCGGTAGTGTCAATATTATGAAAGGTGGTGCTATATATAACGTATCGAGAGTTGACGAGCATCCCGAATACTATACTGCTGTATCGTCGCACAATTTAGCTCTACTTTATATTGGTGCCGGTATACGAATCATGGAACGGGCGATAGAAGTCAGAGATAATGGTTTACATTTTAAATCATTTATAAGTCCGGGTAAAATAAATCATAATTTTATTGTGGGAGGTGAAGAAGCTCTTGTAGTCGGTTTTAGTGAAAGTGCAATAGTAAGTTTGCCAAAATATTTGTATTTACTATTATGGTACAAATACAAACCAACCAATGAAATTATATATTTTCCAGCTTACACCAAACAGTAATATGCAAGATATGTCAACTGAAGCTATAAGCGGTTTTCGTTGCCTCGATTACTATTATCGAGACACAAACATAGATATTGAACTGGTTGATGATGAAATAATGTGCTTGAATAAAGTGAGAGTTGCTGGTTACTGCGACATGCTGGATGGTACACCAGTTATAGTTGATTCAAAAGTGGCTGGATTATTGTGTGCTAGCCCATGCTCCGTACCCCATGCCCCATTAATATTTACGCGTCTTGGCAACAGTGTAATGTGGGTGTATAAACAAATAAATGCGACACAATTCAAGAAAACTGCAAGGTGTTTGGGAGGTAAGAGTGATTTCCCATAGATGTACATAGTCTATACCAATGCCACAGGCCTCCCTCATTTATAATCAGCATCATATGTATTTTGAAAATATTAAACGTTAGATGTGTTAAAATTGTAAAATATTTAGTACACGTCATCAATGTTGAATTGGTGAAGACTGCATATGTGTTTCTACATCAAACTCAGAACCTTCATCGTAATTTAACCTGACCTAACTTAAACTCATAACAGCAAATCAAGAATCTTCTAGATCAAACTGAAATCGTTAATTGTCGCTTCGAATCACCTTCTACCCTCTACTGTTCCATACTTTTTTGATTGAAAATATGACAGTGACTTCTTCCTTCCCAAATGAGCTCATATAGTAACTCGTATTGGAATCTTCTCGAAAACATTATCGAAACTACTTCTCCCACTCAATCACCGACGCTTTGCTTGAAGAATTTGTCAAGGTGCAGGTCAACATTCGAAGTGGGCGAAGAGGATGTAAACTCGACTCGTTGTAACAAAGCCGACCTCGGTATCTATGTAAGCCCAAACTACGATTGTGAGTGTTGAGAGATCCAGGTTACTTGAATCCCTTTACTTTATTTACACGTTCAAGCACCACAAACGAAATCAATTGCGATTTGTTCTCTATAGAACCCAAATGATCAGATATTTGAAACTCTTTACTGTTGGGTGGATCCAATATATATTTCACTCATTTAAATGCAATAGACTCCTTCGATTGATCGAGGCATAGGGTTATCTGAAATCTAGGAATACCTGCGTTGTGGCTTACAAGGAGTTTCATAGTACAATTGAGAAGAAGCAACCATCACCAGTGACTGACCGATTTGAAAGGAAACTGTTCACCGATAGTTTTCTTCGCCAGAGGATGATGCCTTCTAGAATATCATTCGAAAGGGAGTGATATACCGCCACCGTTCTCGCACTTGAACACGACCATTTTCTATTCCATTATCTACATGACCTTTGTGTCTCATCGGGTAATGGTGAATTTAAACGAATTTATCGCTTCGTTGGCCGCTATTGTAACATGTGCTGCAAAGCCACTATGTGGAGTCTTGCCAAGTAATCTGACAAGTTAATCAGCAATGTATTCCTAATTTTTGCTTGAACAGTTGTTTCAGTTCATACTAACCCCCAGATGATCCTACCAAATACTTTAACACTATGATCGGCTTACCATCAATGTTGATGGTTCAGACGTATCATTCTTCGTGATAACGTCTTTGAAGCAATAATTTAAAACAGTTTTGTACTTTTTGACATCATTCGACGTTCCTTGTTCACATTTTCAAAGATCAACTCCTGCAGTTGTGACTATAAATAGCCTTGCTTTGCAACGCCTTTGATTTTTGGGGACTAAATCACTTAGTAATAATATCATAGCAACAATACTACCCGATGCGAAGTGGTATTAGTTACACCATCTCTTAAAAATCCTTCAAATTAATGCTCAGCCATCTTACGATAAATAAGGCTAGAATCCCAACCAGCATATATTTAGAAACGATCGCTGAATAAAGAAATAATATTAGTTTTTGTGCTAAATGGCCCAGTTGTTGGTGGTCCAGTTGGATGTGCATTTAGAGCAATTAACACAAGACATGCTTCTTGTGCCGTATCTGCACCCATCTTCATTAGGTTCTCGGTGTCCTTTTTATTTGCGGTCACTATCAACTACTTGGTCAAAGGAGTAGGCGGAAATGCAAGGGTTGTCTCTTTTTTTACAAAACCCATTTTTTTGCATTTACATTAACGATCAGGCACGATATAAAGACAACGATTCAAAATTTAGAATATGAAACGTACCAATATCACTTAGAGGGCCCTCAAATACCCTTGAAGAAGTATATAAGATCGATATCATGGTCCTACAGGAAACAAGACGCTGCAATAACACAAATAAGCATGAATCAGTTTATTGATTGGTAGCTGATGTCGTCCATTCGTGACTGATTTCACACCTGCAATGTAAAGAAGCCTGATAAAATCAAGGATAGCTTCTATGATGTACTCGAAACAGTCTTAATACCACAACATGACGTTGAAGTCGTAGGGCGACTTTAATGCTCAAATTGACAGTGTTGGCAGTACATATTATAGTACCATTGACCCAAACTCCTTGCATCCTTCATCAAATAACAGTGAAACCTGCACGACTGAGCTAGAATTACTGTACATCTTGGTGGTTGACAATACATTCTTCTCACATAAACGCATTCGTAAAGACACAAAGAAATCAAACGACCCATAGCCGCCTTAATTGACCACAACGACATCGCGCTCAAAAACAGGCACCACCTACTGAGCAACAACCTTTCTTGCCTCAATCTGATATTACCGTCAAGATGTCTTACCACCACCAACTAACATATATTATGAAGTCCGAGACGTGATTTTACGGATGAAAAATTACAAGACACCCGGTGGGGATGATATCTGCAACGAATTACTCAAATATGGCAGAGGTCAATTTTTCTGCTGCGCACGTTTAAGTTTGACGCGACAATCTGGTCAAACGAAAACATTCCAGACTACCGCGGTATGGCTTTGTTGGACACAAGGTACAAGATTTTAACCAACGTAGTCGCAAATCGCAACAAAGTTATTAACATACAGCGAGCGGATCTTGGGTAGTTACCAATACGGTTTTCGTCCAAACAGATTTACGAACAGATTTAGACATGTCATCCGTCAGCTCAATGAAGCGCGGTGCAGCCGTCTATATTATAACTCAACGACATTTGAACTGTGGGTTGTAGCATCATCCGACTGAAAGAGATCCTCCAACCGTTGAATAAAGCATAGACCAAATATATGATCACTGCGAGAAGGCAGACACGTGGACACATCATTTTAGAATAAACACAATATAAGAGGATGAATGAATCTAAATATCTGTCATCATTGATCATCGAACACATGCCATCGAGGATCGCAACAGGTTACCGTTTTTACGACAATATCAAAGTCTTAAAGCCTCGCCAAATGTCACGCTAACTGGAACTGAACACCTATAAAGCGCTGAGATCAGGATTGATCTTGATAACGTTAATACATCATTGGATTCATAATATCGTCAAGGATAATATGGCGTGGCCACGTTAGCGAAATCGAACAACCAAATAGTCCTTAGAGTCGACACCCACGAAAGTAGGCCGCCGAGATAATCCTCTTACAGGATGAATGGATCAAAATATGTCGAGGAGCATCGTTAATGCCAAAGCTCGTCAACAATATTTAACAGGTTAACGTTAGATGGAAGATAGGGTTACGATCATTAAACATTACAAACAGTTAGTGGAAGTGCAAAAAGAAAGAAAAATTGTGACGTTGGTATGGTAGGTTGAACAATTGGGCGACATCAGGGAGATTACCACTAGCGAAAACACATTTCGTATACGAGATTCCCGTCTCTTATCCCGGTTCTTAACCATCCAAGATTTTTTTTTATGCCCCACAAAACGATTTCCGATCCAAGACTCACTGGTTAGTATAAACCACCGATAGATCGACACAAATGAAATCATCTTAATAATAACTTTTTTGGTTTGTTTCCATGCTAAACATAAAATCGTCGCGCGAGGGTCATCATGAATGTAATTTACCACTACGGGAGATGACAAAAAAACAACAAGACAACGGCATTGAAGAAAGTGTATTTTATTAACAAAAGATAGAGGTTCTTTGGATCAAACGGAAAAAAGAAGAGAAAAAAATACACGAGGTGAGGCGAGACAGTTTGGAGTGGGAGCTGGTCGAAACGACATCGAAAAAAAAAAAAAAGAAATATCAACCGAGAGCAAGAGTTGGTGTGTGGCGAAAACACGGTACGAGTACATGGTGGGAACATTGTGACCATTACCCGATACACGATTTTGGCCTGTTCTTTTGGGCTCCCTAAGACGGAAAAAAAGGTACCAAAAATAAAACACACGGACAATTTTGGGTGATTTATGGACAGCGAGTGTATATGGACGTGTGTATATAATTAAGCTATAAATGCTATTGTGTGTATATAATTATAATAAGTGTGAAATACATAATATGTGTAAAAAACAAACGTGAATTGTGAAGGTTGTTTATATTTCATGTTATCAAAGAGAAAAATTTAAGTGAACCAGAAACCACGAGGAAAGGGCGTACAGCAAAGATTGAACGGCGGATCGAGTGATTTGAGCACGTGGGAACAACCGGTGCAACGGCGTAACATCCAGGAGGTCCCGCATACTAACGGTGAGTTTTTCCCTTCCCAACATTATCTCCCTCTTTCTTGGTCCTTCGTTTCCGTACCGCATTCCCTTTTCAGCGTTGGATTTGTGTTTTGTGGTGGTGGTTTCCATGAGATCGTGCGCGTAACCCCGCCCGAGTTTACCTGCTCCACGAGCTATAGTCCGGGAAGTTACGTGCCGGTAGACTGGCGCCCAATTTGTGTAGTTTTAAATTTCATTTTTGTCTACCGAAACCACCACATCATTGAGGCACGTTACATTTTGGCGCCCAACGTGGGGCCCGAAGACATAGGTCAATGGAAGAACGAGGAGAATGAAATAATTTTCAAGTTGATTTTTGTTTTCGTGTGATGTGTTCATAAAATTAGTAATATTTAGTATTATTATTTTTTGTTGTTCTGTTCTGGACAGTCATAATTTGGAGGTTCATGTAAGTACTATTTGGTATCTGCGGCTGTCTTGAATATAGTTTTTCTTTGTTAATTTATTTAATCACCTATATATAGATACATTTAATATTATACAATTTATTTAATTATTTAATTTCATTTATATTTTAGAGTTATTTAAACAAGATTTAATTTGTTGTTTTATGCAAATTTGCATGGTTTATGTTGGCTTTACATCTTTACTGAAGTACATACAAATTATAGTATCTAAGCAGGTATACGTACCCAGGTTGTCATTCCTTACGATCAGATTAGCTTGGAAAATTTCTTATTATTTATTTACGATAGAGAACGCATGACTTCAAGGTTACAATAATAGCAGTGTTTGCCTGTCATAATAAGAAGAAATAAATTTTTAAGGTTAGAAGTGAATACCTGAGAATATTTTGATATATCGCATCCTACGGCATAGAGAGTCGGCATATATTAGTGAGGATTTTAATTTTTTTTTCCTCAAACTTGAGCGTTATAAATTCGAATACAAACATAATTTAACTAAAACCACTCTGTTAATTATTGAATTACAATGGAGGAATTATTGGAATTTAAATTAGACGTGGACGCACTGAATGTTAACGAAATAACTTACGAGCTTGGAATAAGGAACATAGTGATGAATGGCACGGGAAGGCAAAAGGCTATTGAGTTGATAAGGGTAATGGAAGCCGAAAAAGAACCACCACTAGAGGCAGCTGGTGATGAAAAGGAATTTAATATGGCTATCGAAATGTTGTGCGATTTGCAAAAAGATTTAAAGGCCTCCATCAAGGAAGGAGACGTTGGCAAAGAAAATAGGATCAAATCCAGAATCAGACACTACCAAGACAGAGCCTTCAGAGCTGCAGGGAACAGTGATGAGACAGACTCAATATTGTATGGGGTTGTAAGAAACATTAAACGAACATTACGAATGTCGTTAGAGGAGTTGCAAGAAGAGCTTTCTCTAAAATTGCGGAGACCCAGTGTGAGCACCGTGGCACAAGAAAATGAGACAAGAATTTCGCTGGGTAGAGGCAGAGGAAGAAAACCAACAGCTCCTCAAATCTTACCAAATTCCAGCTCGGGTTCGAAAAACGAAGAAAAGGTGCAATTGCGTGAACAGAGTAGTGTATCATCACCTCGTCAAAGACAATCAAACACGTCATTCGGCAATTATCAATTCAACGATGTGGAGGAGCTGGGGCAGAAACCAGCATTGGAGCATGATTTAAGCGCTCGAAGGTCACTGAACTCTACGTTGCCCAGATACGTCGAAAGGAAAAGAGTATCCATTGAGAAATGGCCCGTTCGATATTCTGGAGATGGTTCGATTGCATTGACAGATTTTTTGAGGAAAGTGGAGTTGTACGCAGAAGCGGACGAAGTGCAAATGACGGTTATCTGGAGAGGAATTTTTAAATTGTTGGAGGGAGTAGCCTTAGAATGGTATGAAGTAAATGCGGGAGCGATAAACAGTTGGGAGCAATTGGTTAAAGGATTAAAAGAGCGTTTTTTATCTAAAAATCATGATTATGTGGTACGGGAGGAGATTTTGGCAAGATTGCAGAAGTCAACTGAACCTATAGCTGACTACCTCTTACAAATGTCTAAGTTGTTCCTAAAGGTTTACCCACCGTTGGATGAAGGATATAAAGTATATGTACTTCAGCGGAATATGTTATCGCATTATCGTCTACAGCTTACAGTAGCAGATGTATCTAGTGTGGCCCAGCTTGAAAGACTGTGCAAGAACATGGATGAGGCTAGATTAATGGACACTAGACAACAACAACATGCTGAACCACAAAGACAACAATTGCCTATGACAGTGCCGAGATCACTTTATAGACGAGATGATACGAGGAATGTATCAGCCGTGGAGTGCAACACAACTCAACGAACCAGTAGGTTTGGACGTAGATCACCACCGAACCGAAGTGATAGTTCCACGTTGAAATGTTGGAATTGTTTGAAAGTAGGGCACCGACATTTTGACTGCGCCAAACCACGGGAGAGAATATATTGCTGGTGTTGTGGAATGGAAGGTTACCGAGCAGATCACTGCCCTCGGAATCATCGAGGTGGAGGATTGTTTGAATGTACAGGAGGATTGAGCCAAAATGGTTCAAATAATCCGGAAAACCAGCATCTGGGATAGTATGGGGTCGTCTCATCCCAGTTAGTAAGCAGATCCCAAGACATCAGCTAACGAAATACAAAAAGAAAACGGCGACTAGTGGTTCGTGCAAAAGATGTCAATATTTTCGAGAAAAGGCCTTGGAAAAAGATAAAAATATAGATGAGCGAAAGTTTGGTAAAGCCAAGGAATGGGAAACGTCTATAAGACAAAGAGAACAACACAAAAATAATGATGCTGTGGTCGATCGCGAAGAAACGAAGACGCTGGAAGTGAGGGGTAATGAACAGAATAAGGATATCAAATTACTAGGTAGTTCACCAACAATTGAGTGTGTGATCAACATCGAAGGGGACAATCGACCTCACGTAGAAGTGCATATACTAGGATATGAGGTAACGGGATTGCTAGATTCAGGGGCCAGCTGCACGATACTAGGTGGCTTAGACATATACGCGCGGTTGCAACGGTTTGGGCTGGTGCTAATTCCAATAGAAACACAAATAAAAACGGCAGATGGAACAATACATCGCGTCAACCACGCCGTGGATATACCATTCGTAATCGAAAAGGAATGCAAGGTAATAAGGTCGTTGGTAGTCCCGTCTATTCCCAAGGATCTGATTTGTGGCATAGATTTTTGGAAGGCTTTTCGGATTTGGCCCTCGGTTGTGAACGACAACACGCATGATATGAACTGTGCGAGTTTGGTGGAAAACCCAGATATGAATATTCAACATCAGCTGAACGATGCACAAAAACTAACACTGAACCACGTTATGAAATCCTTTCTGATAACGCAACCGGATAAGCTTGGCTGTACCAATCTGACGGAACACAATATTGACACTGGAGATGCCAAACCCGTGAAAACGAGAGCTCGTCCTGTTTCACCTTACGTCCAAAAGGAAATGAACATGGAACTGGATCGCATGTTAAAATTAGGAGTGGTTGAGGAGTCTGGTCCGACTGAATGGGCACACCCTATAGTTTGCGTCCCAAAATCGTCAGGCAAGATGAGATTTTGCTTGGATGCACGAAAGCTTAATGAGGTAACGGTAAAGGATAGTTATCCCCTACCATACATCAACAGAATTTTGGGACAGTTATCCGGAACAAAGTATTTGTCCAGTTTAGATTTGAGTGATGCCTTTTGGCAAATTGAATTAAATGTGGCAAGCCGGAGCAAGACAGCGTTTATTGTGCCCGGAAGAGGGCTTTTCCAGTATAAAAGAATGCCGTTTGGACTGTGCAATGCCAGTCAAACGCTTTGCCGGCTGATGGACAAGGTTCTTGGGGTGGATCTAGAACCGAGGGTTTTTGTGTACCTGGATGACATAATCGTCATGTCACAAACGTTTCAAGAACACATGACTCTACTAGCAGAAGTAGCTCAACGTTTGCGAAAGGCTAATCTCACTATTAGCCTGGAGAAATCACGTTTCTGTCTCAAAGAGATAAAATACCTCGGATACATCCTAGATGAACAAGGACTAAGAATCGACCCCGAAAAGATCACAGGAATCCTAAACTTTGTAGCACCGAAAAATATTAAAGACACTCGAAGGCTCATTGGAATGGCTGGTTGGTATCGGCGGTTCATACCTGACTTCTCCGTTGTGATTGCACCAATCTCAAACCTTTTAAAGAAAACGACACAAAAAAAATTTGAATGGACCACTGCCGCACAAGTCGCGTTTAATAAATTGAAAACACTACTAGTTTCCGCGCCAATTCTTGTCAATCCAGACTTTGGGAAAATGTTTACCATACAAACCGATGCGTCTGACACAGGTATTGGGGCCGTTCTGACCCAAGATGCTGACAATGGGGAACGAGTGATAGCATACATGAGTCAGAAACTAACATCCACCCAAAGAAAATATCCGGCCACAGAGCGAGAGTGTTTAGCAGTAGTACTGGCTATCGAAAAATTTAGGCCTTATATTGACGGTGTGAAATTTCGAGTGATAACCGACTGCGCGTCACTGATATGGCTTAGAAACCTGAAAGACCCGGCATCAAGGTTGGCACGCTGGTCAATGCGACTACAAGGATATGATTTCGAGCTTCAGCACCGTAAAGGAAAACTTAATGTAGTTCCCGATGCATTATCACGAGCTGTTGAGTGCGTTCAATTCAACACCGAGGAAGGTGACGACGACGCTGCATATGCAAAGATCAAGAACGAGGTATCAAATTTTCCTGAGAAATATCCTAACTTTCGCGTACAAGAGGATAAATTGTATAAATATTGTCAGTCATTGGGAGGTGATGGCACATATAGCTGGGAGTGGAAGCTATATGTTCCTAAATCGAGCATCCGGAAAATTTTATATGACAACCACGATGGACCTTTAGCGGCACATCTTGGATTTTTTAAGACGCTACGACGACTTCAAGAGAGATACTATTGGCCAAGAATGGCCGGAGATGTCAGGAGATACGTTAAGGTTTGTGAGCAATGCCAACTTAATAAGCCGAACTGCGAAATATCGAGAATACCAATGGGAGAGTCTCGCGTTCCTGCTCGCCCATGGGAGACTATTGCGGTTGATTATATGGGTCCATACCCTCGATCTAAATTGGGAAACCGATATTTATTAATAGTAGTGGACGTCTTTAGTAAATTCGTGCTACTGAAACCAGTTAGAGCGGCGGAAACGATTTCACTGTCAAAATACCTGGAGGAAAGTGTTTTCCTGGTATTTGGTGTTCCGTCCGCCCTCATATCAGATAACGGTAGCCAATTTATATCCAAAAAATTTAAAGATTTCTTACTGCGATACGGGGTTAAGCATTGGCTGAGTGCCTACTATCATCCACAGGCTAATCCGGCAGAAAGGGTGAATCGGAGCATATTGTCGGCGATACGTAGTTACATCATAGATGACCACCGTGAGTGGGACAAAAATATAAATCAGATTGCTTGTGCATTGCGAACAGCAGTGCATGAATCTTCTCGTTACTCTCCATTTTTTGTCAATTTTGGAAGAAACATGGAGGTGTCTGGCGCGCGGACTACTAACATGAATCACAAAGAAGAGTGTCAAACTCGAGAGAATCATGCAAAGCAAATGGAAAGAATACATAACGCTGTAAAAGAAAATCTGAATAGATCCTACGACAAGAACAATAAGAGATACAACTTACGCACGCGACCTATCGAATTTCAGATAGGCGAGCTGGTATTAAAGAAAAACTTTAGACAATCAAAAGCTATAGAAGGATATAATGCGAAAATTGACTCTCTGTATGAAAAATGCCGCGTAGTTAAAAAGATAGGTAACTGTACGTACGAATTAGTGGATTTAGACGGACGTAAAATAGGAAGATTTCATGCCAATGACTTGCGAAAATTTTTTAGTAATGAAGAAACGCTTGTATAATTTTTCGCGTCGAATTGTGGGTGTACAATTTCAAACTTGAAGATTATTTTATACTTCGAGGAAATAGCGATTGTAGAGTTTAGCGAAAATTTTCTTGAGAAAAATTTCTCAAGAAAATTTTCGTTGTTAACTGGGGCTGTAGTGTGACGTTGGTATGGTAGGTTGAACAATTGGGCGACATCAGGGAGATTACCACTAGCGAAAACACATTTCGTATACGAGATTCCCGTCTCTTATCCCGGTTCTTAACCATCCAAGATTTTTTTTTATGCCCCACAAAACGATTTCCGATCCAAGACTCACTGGTTAGTATAAACCACCGATAGATCGACACAAATGAAATCATCTTAATAATAACTTTTTTGGTTTGTTTCCATGCTAAACATAAAATCGTCGCGCGAGGGTCATCATGAATGTAATTTACCACTACGGGAGATGACAAAAAAACAACAAGACAACGGCATTGAAGAAAGTGTATTTTATTAACAAAAGATAGAGGTTCTTTGGATCAAACGAAAAAAAGAAGAGAAAAAAATACACGAGGTGAGGCGAGACAGTTTGGAGTGGGAGCTGGTCGAAACGACATCGAAAAAAAAAAAAAAGAAATATCAACCGAGAGCAAGAGTTGGTGTGTGGCGAAAACACGGTACGAGTACATGGTGGGAACATTGTGACCATTACCCGATACACGATTTTGGCCTGTTCTTTTGGGCTCCCTAAGACGGAAAAAAAGGTACCAAAAATAAAACACACGGACAATTTTGGGTGATTTATGGACAGCGAGTGTATATGGACGTGTGTATATAATTAAGCTATTAATGCTATTGTGTGTATATAATTATAATAAGTGTGAAATACATAATATGTGTAAAAAACAAACGTGAATTGTGAAGGTTGTTTATATTTCATGTTATCAAAGAGAAAAATTTAAGTGAACCAGAAACCACGAGGAAAGGGCGTACAGCAAAGATTGAACGGCGGATCGAGTGATTTGAGCACGTGGGAACAACCGGTGCAACGGCGTAACATCCAGGAGGTCCCGCATACTAACGGTGAGTTTTTCCCTTCCCAACATTATCTCCCTCTTTCTTGGTCCTTCGTTTCCGTACCGCATTCCCTTTTCAGCGTTGGATTTGTGTTTTGTGGTGGTGGTTTCCATGAGATCGTGCGCGTAACCCCGCCCGAGTTTACCTGCTCCACGAGCTATAGTCCGGGAAGTTACGTGCCGGTAGACTGGCGCCCAATTTGTGTAGTTTTAAATTTCATTTTTGTCTACCGAAACCACCACATCATTGAGGCACGTTACAAAATAACAACATAGCCACGCTATATAAACCAAAAACGCACTTAATAAAATAAACCGATAACAATGAATATTTCTGCAAATCCCTACAAACAAAATGGTCGAATACAAATACGTTTACGTAAATAAATCAAGAACTGGACACGAAATAAAAATGACAGTTTCGACTGTATCTAAATTTTTATTTATTTATTTATTACAAATTTATATTTACAATAATTTAAAAATAAAATACAATTTTGACAATTATTCCTAAGACTTTTGATTACGTCACAAAATGTATTTATTTATAAAATCTAAAACTTGTGATTATATTAAATTCGTAGCAAACTATTTGTTTTAAACAATATCAAATAATGTTTTTATTTACAATTATTGATTGTTTGGGAACAAACCAAACAGATTTGTCTCAACACTATATTAAACAGTGTGTTTAATTATTACTAGTTTTGTAGAAAACAGCTGTAGTTTATTTGGGCAGTGAACAATATGAATAAGATTATATTATGTATAAGAGTGTAACATCTAAGTAGCAACATTATAGTTAGTATTGTAATTTAATATAAAAAATTCAAATGTCAAAATCTGTGTCTCTGGAACTATCAATAGATGGCGTCATGAATTTGTGAGAAGTGGAAGTTCAGCTAACGTTGTGATATTTAACATTAGAATATACTAAAACGATTGAAAACCAAAGCTTAACAATTACGGAAGATGCTCCAACATACTATGTATAGCGAGCCTTTAGCTATGTCTGAATCGAGCGCATGCCCGGTTGCAAAGTAACCTCAGTTATAAATTTATAAGTAATAAAACGATAAATATTCAAACCATATCGATGGTTTGGTTTTTCGATCAACAATTAGCCATTAAGATAACAACTGACGCCACTTCTAGTTCCTTCTGAAGTTAGTTTAAGAAAATAAGATAGCAAATTTTGGATAAAATTGTGGGTCTTGCTTAGCCAAAAACTAAATTGTCTCATCATATGGGCTTGGTGAAGTTTGGTTCAATCAACATTAACTCTACGACTAGGGAAATATTCTAGAACGCTTTTGAGTTTGACAGGTTACTAAATTTGTTAGATTGACTACTACTATACTAGCAACGAAAGAAATCCATTTGTGCAACCCTGCCATAAGTTCATGTAGTTGATGAATGACGTGTAAACATAAACTTCAAATTTGCTTCAAAACTACTCATATGCAATACTCAAGTCTGGGCTCCTGTTCCAAGAATTTAAAAATTGGTAAGTTCCTGCTCTTAAATTATTTAATACTTTTTCTAGTATAAACTTCAAATGTTACGCCTGAATCTACATTCAGTGGTTAAATCATATATGTGTATTATCTACATTTAGGAGTTACAACCACAAAGGCAACTTATTTGCCAAAATACATTGCGAAAACAGTAAAGCCTACTTTGGACTTATAGCTTCAGATTAGTATATAGCGACCATAAATTAAAAAAAAAAAACTCCGAAATGAAGTGACAAAAAGAAAGAATTTCGAAGACAATCAACAGAGCCACATATGTACCTGTTATTATTAGCAACCAATTGACAACCCTCTACCATAAACATAGCTAAGCTAGTTAATGTTACAGATTTGACATTCCCTATGTTATGTTTTCATGAATCGTCGTTTTTCGGCTAATATGCTTGCCAATTCATTCATGGTATTTCAAAAATCAATTTTGTTCAAAAGCTAATGCCAAATATGTAACAGGATGAACCAACTAAGCCCCATCAGGCAATGATTATGATACAAATACAATTTATTCAAAGTATTGCAAAGCGGATAAAGAAATGGTAGCCCAAGATGATATTGATCCGAACCATCCATACCTGATTAAACGCAGATAAATACAGAGTGCCTACGAAGAGTTCATTGAGGAGTATCAAGTCTACAAGGCACTACCACCAACCCCAAAATAAAAGAATGAAGCAAAGAATCAGTAAAACATCATCAAGGCGTGCTATCACTAATACTGAAAAAAACGGAGTCACTATTTACATCCATGCTGAGATACCCAACGAACCGCCGCTTGTAGTATACAACCATTACCATCGGTGAAAACCGCAATGCCATCGCAGAAACGGCCAACAGCATCAATCAGAGGCTACTTCGTCAATAAGACGTGGCATTGGGCATCATGGACCGAGCATTGGCCTCCATTGAAGAACGATTGGCGCATAACGACTACGCCAAAAACATGCGAGTTTAGACTCACTTGACAACGCAAAATTAATCAAGGTGGATGAAGAAGAACCAATGAAATATATAACTGAAAACTATTATGGGACACTACAAGATATACACCTTGATAAAATTGCAACAGACGGTGTGCGCTGAAAAAACAGCGAGGGTAGTCAATATTCACCTGCTAATGCGCAGCTGCCACTATTAACGTGAGAATACAAAATCTTTTCAACGACATGTCCTCCAATATGATTCAAAGCCCCATCAATTACCCCATCTAAAAATTACGTATTTAAATTCATTCCTAAAAAAGTCAGCTGCCGAATTGATAAACCATCTATCAATTTTTCAAATAAGGTATAACAACAAACGGTTACTATAGTCGCTTCGTATTTTAATAAAATACTCACAAAGCTCAAGTAGATGCAGAGACACTAGAGCGGCATGAAAGCGCCCTCACATGCTCTCGTGAAGTTCCTAAAGTGGATGAAATGCATAGAATTTCTGATATTGGAGTTTCCAAGCATTGGAGACATCTATACACCAAAAGCCGAACATAAGACAATATAAGCTCGAACTACACCAACGTCAGACAGCCAGTTAAAGACAATGCATTCTTTTAGATATACTCTTTTTTAGAAAGATAAGTTATCGTAGTGGCTGCACATTTCACGTCCCTAACCTAAATCACGTATTCGGTTACATAAACATGGGGTTTCAGTTTAGAAGTATCCGAGATTATTTTAATTATCTTAGACGTCCACATTTTTTTTTTTTTTATTTTATTTCGCAAATATACGGTGCCCAAATCCAGCAGAGTAACAAAGGGTTATCGTGGGAAGAATCTGAGTCGCTAGGCATAAAAGATGAATCCGCAATAAAATGGTATACAGCCAATAAAAACCAACCTTAAGTATCCCTAACACGAAATTTCTCCCCGCAATGCGATGTCCTGAATGAACTTCATGTAAAAACAGCTGTCTTGGACTTTCAAGCTGTCGAAAACCAATGATCCAATAAATTTATCATTGTTTTGAAAACTGAATGAAAGACTCAACTTTCCGAACCCCTCTCTAAATACTCCATCCTTATGTACGCCACTGAACCAAGTTATGGAAATCATGGAATCGAAAGCTGACGATGAATGAATAAGAAATAATTCTACAACATAATTTCTGGAAGTTCTGGCCATTAAGAAATTGGTTGGAGTGCGTAACCTACCTTTCAATTTCAAATTATTTCAGATTTTAAAAATCTTAAAATTTAAAACACTTATCTACACAAAATATTACAATAAACAAACACTAATAATTATATAGTTTCTTAAAATCTTATTTGTTTTGTATTGTATAATTAATTACATTTTAGATATAATTTTTTTTTTTATTAATTAATAATTAATTTCGATTTGTTTTGTTAATTCGACTAAAAAATTCCAAAAATTAGAATTTAATTAATGTGAGAAGCGATAATAATTATATTATATGTACAACAGTTCTAAATTTTTTAATTATTATTATAATTTTTATGGATAAAAAATCTAAATTTTGTTTTATTAAATTAATTAATTATTAATATATAATATTTATACGAATTAATTAAAAATTGTATATAAATCAAATTCAATTTGAATTTTTATTTATTTATTTTGGTTTTTAAAATATGTACGTTTAAAATATGTTATTATATAAATTTAATTAGGTTTTTGTTATATAAAATATTTAATATTTTATTAATTAATAATTACTTTTCTACATAACATCGTACTCTCATATTTATGCATATACTTGGTCTATATATAAATATGTATTTGTATTTTCCCAATTTATTTAAATATTTTCTATATTAAAATTTGATTTAATTAATTAATATTTAATAGTAATAGTCTTTGATTAAATAACAAGTAAAATAATTCAGCTCGACATTTAAAATTAATTAAAACGATTTTTTCTTGTACATCTACTACTTGATAATAGATGGCAGCGCAGTCGGGTTGAAGAATTGCTTATACACTGAGTGGAGTAAATATTTGTACGATGGAAGTTTTTTACACGTGCAATAAAAACATAAATTTTAACGATTAAGCTGATCGACGTAAATAAACTGTTAAATCCGGATAATAATGCTGATGAAATAAGTCAATGGAATAGTGAGATGGGGAAGGAGGTCAGTATCAACGTTCGCAACTATAAAATGGGTTTAATTTGGCAAGTATTGCTAATAGACCCGAAGTTGGTTGTTTTATTTGAGTTTTGCCCTTCTGTTGAGAGAATTGTTACCAATACTCGACCAATATGAACAAATCTCACTTCATGACCATTTTACAGCCTAGCAGAAACAGTATCAATCAGGTAATAGAATAAATGATGTCTGTAATGCATATCACATAGAGGAAGAAGAACTCATAAGAGAAATAGGGCTTTGGCCTAGTAAACAAAATTACTAAGACAACCCAATATTGAATATTAAAGTTTCAGATACAGAGTCAGTGGCAAGAAAATAGTTAAGCAAAACCAGTCCACAAAGAAAAGCCAGATCTTCACTAGAATATATTGTGCAGAAACGAGGAACTTAATAAAGAGAATGCATAGCCTCTTCCAATAAACATAGTTGGTATAAAAGACAATTCGCATGATGACATAAATAATCTAACTATACTGATGACACCGGTAAATTATTTAAGCTCCAGACTCAGATACCTCTTTCTGTGAAGCTGAATGCCGAGAAAGTTCCACGGAGTATATACGAAAAAAATTTAACATTCAGGATGCAATAAACATCATGAAGAAAGAAAGAACGATAAATGATAAACGCAACAGTGTCCTCACAAAAAGTGGACCGCTTTAAAATTAGAAAGTCATAGTTAAACCAGTGAAGAAAAAGTCATGCTGCTTTATGGTACAGTCATACTCAGATATATTGTGGGTACATGCCTAAAGTTACTGGGGCTCCAGAGCTACCACTTCATAAGAAAATTGTTTTGAACTGGCCAACTGATTTAAGCAAACCACCGGATCTTTATGTAACAAAAAGATAATCAGACAACTATATTCGTTAGAAACAACGAAACCATAAGATAGCAAATACTCCTTTTGGTAAGCAACAAAAGTTCTTAAGAGATCTATAATTTCGCAGAGCTAATTCGAAATGAGGCTGGAAGCCGGTCTCGAAAAAGTAACCCAAAGACGACCTTTACCTAGATAACCTGATAAAACTAAAGGTTCAAACGTGTCTTCTATGTGTTTCACAAACAGGTCATAGCTGATAAAATTGTTAATTTGGTGAAACGATGTCAACAGTTTGAAAGACAACTTATATTTCTGCGAATGAAATTCCTGAGTGTGACTAATATATTTCAAAAATTGAACAGAATAAAGCCAGTACTGGTGGAAAGAAATCTTATTCCTGATCACCAGTATGGTTTCAAAGTGGACCAAGTTTATACAGATAGTATACGTACACTAGAAACTAAAAAGATATGTTCAAGCGTTTTGTGGATGTAGCGCGCTAGCTTTTGAACGAGTTAAGCATAAACGATTACAGGTTGTATTTGACTTCACCAAACAATATTATGAGGAAAACTCGAACCTAAGGATAGCCTATTGGGCCCATCCTATACCGCCTATATATGCCGATAATACTGCGATTTTAGCACTAGGAAACAATGCAGTAGAAGCTAAAAACAAACGTCTGTTAATTCAGCCAGGAACTGGATGCTCCTAAGAATTTAGAGAATAGGACTCATAAACTAAATCTGTGCAAATCTTAAAGATTGCCGGAAAAGGCGAATTTTTGAGTTCTGACAAAACTGTAGAATTCATAGCTATCGTGGGAGAAACCGATTGACAACTATCCTACAAGAGCGAAAGATAAATAAAAGGTCGTCCTCGAAGAGAGAAAGATGAGTAGAATGTCGTCGCAGTCATGGGTAGAATTTTCATTCTTAAGAAGTTAAACAACTAGTAAGAAGTTAAAAACGTGGTTAAAAACTACATCAGGCTTGGGGCTACATCAGAAAGTGAGGTTATAATTAGCAAATGAAAGCGGAACAAAACCAACAAACTACACAGTTCCCACACTCACATCCAAAAGTATATAGAACTAAGTAAATTGTTTTAGGAAATACATAAAAGATCTAGACAACGACTATTTCTCCGTTTCATATAGTTTGTTAAAACCTTTTTAACGAGACAGCGTTAGAAAGCATAGTTAAATCAATTAAAGCATAACTAAACATAAAGTGGTTCATTCAAACTAGTTCAAAGGACGTCATATGTGTCGCTGGTGGTGTTAAGCAAAGATACTAGCGGATATGACTGGTGCATTTATGTCCAAGGTAGATTTGAAAAGTTTTTTCAAGATGATGTGAAATGAAAAAACCAAATGACCGCGTTGGACGGTAAAATAAAATATTGAGAACATATAACTGACAAAACTGGACTTTGATGGTGAATAGCACTGTCGAAATTTTCAAGAAAATTTCGACAATTTTGTCGAGAATGTCATCAGAACCCTTAATCACCTATGTATCATTTAATATCAAGAAAATATTAGATGCGGATCAGCCAATATAGTTGAAATGAAAGTAATACTTTCAAGAACTGTTCAGTCAAGCAGATGTGCCATCAAATACACTAGATCTGAGCTTCATGATAATATGAACTCTACAGAAATAACGTTGAGTATTTCAATATAGTCCTGGAATGAGATTGAAAAGAATTAAAACCTAAAATTTCATTTGAGTGATAATTGATTTTGAGTGAAAACGACCGCTCACAAAATAATTTGGATAAAAATTGAAATTTTGGCACCAAAATAAACCAAGTCACGGTTTTGAGAAACACGTGTAAGAGAAAGTAAGTAAGCTGACATCTGCTTAAGAGTTACGATCACAAATGTCAAAAACTCGTTCTTTGGTTACACTTAAAATCCCCGAATACAATGTTTACAATATGAGTTCGTAAGCTGAAATATGATCCACCACCCACAATCTCGAATGTTAAAACATGAGTCAATGTAAAACTCAAAACAATAACTTGCTGAGTTCGTAAAAAGGTATGGAGTATAAAATAACAAAGACCACGGCACCATTTGTCAGATTGGAACATCAAAATTATTTTTCCTATAGTTTATAGACCGAACCAATCTCAATCTAATCTTTTCTGATACTTTCACCATCTAATACCACGTGAATCGATCTGAATCGGTGCGCTGCAATCGGTTACAATGCCCATATACCAGACCATTTATTGTGGTGAATCCTTAGTAAGGGTAAGGCAAGAGTTCCCGGAAAGAAACACTCATCAAGTCAAATTTGAACTATGTACAAATATTTATCACACTCACTGTAACGAACTGTATTTTAAATTAGCTATTCTTTGACGTGATGTTTACACTGGCAATATAAATTTTTGAACGGCGAATCACGCGTACCCAAAAATGGGATACTGCCGCTATTTGTGTTGTATCCACTGCCGCTCAATTCAATATTAAATAGTTGGGATTTGTTCGATAAATTTTTAGTCGCACTACTATTATTATGCTTCACGTTGTTGTTACTACCAAAATGGTTAACAAAAAATTTTCGACCATTTTCACAGCCACCAAATAATAATGAAGAATTATTATTATTACGATTACTACTATTATTACTACTACTATTACTATTATTTATGTTTAATAAAAATGTTTGATTGTTATCTAAAATATTATTACTATCGCATTTTGTTTGTCAAACATTTACCTTTTGATTTTCATTATTAATAATAATACCTGATTGTGTCGAAACAATTTGATGTTGTTGCATCGTTGATAGACCTCCACCACTCACCGCCAAAGCTGTTTTATTGTGATCGAGTAGCGATCCCGTTTCCACATCGTTCATATCGTCGGCCAAATTGTTACAGCTATTAATACCACCGCCAATAATTCCACCTAAACTAATGTTGCCCGATGCTGAATTGTTGGGACCCATTGTATTTGTGGCTGACGAACGATTTATTGAATTGCGCTGACGACATAGAAATGGTGAGGCCGATGGTGACGGTTGCTGAGTCTAAAATTACAATAAAAGTTTTGTTGTTATACAAAAGGGATTTCGATCGATCACACACTCCATTTATGAGCGGAAATTAGTCGCGCATCTAAGGTATTCAAATATTAGAACCCTCTACTTTTTGACGGTAGTATAGTGTGCAGGATTCTACATTTTATGTATTTACAGTGCACATAAAATAATACCACTTTAAAGCAAAAAATTCTTGGTTGGAAAACATTAGGACTAATTTTAATAATGTAGGCGATTACTTTCGGCTCGGAGTGTAGTTCACGTATACCCAAAAATTATGTAAAATGGGTGCAATCACGAACTTTAGTTCAAAATTCATTTGATTGTTAAAAATCGATTGTGCAGTTCGGAAGCAACATAGATCAATGAACCAAAAGCTAACTTTTGAAAAAAAAAAATATATAAAATTCATGCAAGGAAAGAACGAGAAAACTCTGCAAGAAAAGGGCCATGCTAAATGGATGACACCTAGTTTTAAATTTCATAATGGACACTAATATGTACTATGAAGTTGCGTACAAATCAAAAAGTAAATCACAATAGTGCCACCCTGTTAACAAAAGGAAAATGAAATAACAAGTTCATTGGGCGAAGAGTAAACAACTCAACGAGAAATAAAAGCAAATATAAAATGTCAACCCCTATAAACCAGGATTCGTCGTATAAATAGGTGTGCAGTGTTGCTATACGGGCAATAAACTTACGATTTAAGTGAATTTTAAAAATGATAAATAAACGTTTTATTAATGGTATTATAAATTAGTCGAATTTGTGCTTCAAATAATTGGTAAATTAATTAGTGTGAATTTTTTATTGTGACAATAAATTAAAGTAAAATACTACCGTTATCCATACAATACAACGGGATTGACCAATACTCTACAATTTTCATATTAACAAGAATTTTCAATTTAAGGAGTTACCGTAGAGAATAAAAAGCAGGTGCCGACATATTAGAGGGACATGATAGTATAGATCTGCCCCTTATTATAAGTCGTTTATTAATAGAGACGTAAGCTTGTCTGATATACAGGACCGATTTGGAAGTAATCCTTCCCAGTTATCACCATTATTTAAGGCAGTTGTTTGTATGTTGTGCAAAAAGGAACTAAAGCGTGATACTTAATTTCATTTTAACGGCTCACCTTTTTGAAAAGTTGAACATAACACGGTTCTTCTCGGTTTATCTTTCATTCCACCATAAGATCGAATATGATGTTACCTCTTCGATAGTCAAGGGCAGTGAATGACTTTATTTATACTCTATATGGGTTTTATGTCATACTGTACGATCTGTGTATTGGCACAAAGGTTTGCATCCCGGTCCCAAATGCCAATTCACGCGACTTGCTCTAAAAAGCGGATGTAAATTTTGTATTGTAAATTTTTTTAGCTGTCCTCCTACAATCAGCTTAAGTTTGTGAATTATTCTATCACTGAGAGTCTGCTGAGCGGCATACAAAACCGAGATTTTCAATACTTCTCAAAAATATTCTATTCTAATTGACGTAAAATTCTTTGTCGAAAATTATGACTGTCCAACAGTTAGTACTTATAA
Organism: Tipula lateralis; assembly: GCA_963932295.1. NCBI lineage: Eukaryota > Metazoa > Arthropoda > Insecta > Diptera > Tipulidae > Tipula > Tipula lateralis. The sequence continues at coordinate 50,310,246 of OZ010738.1, forward strand.
CTAATTGGTGAAACATGAAAGAGTACAAATACAGACATACTGATTTGGTTTGTGAAAGTGGCGTTGAAGTACCTGAAATGTCCATTAGAAGAAGTTCGCAACAAGTTGAGCTGAATGAAACCACAACTTGACAGCTTGAATAATACATGAAAGCCATTGGATCATTGAAACGTCGTACATTACTCAATTTGATAACATGTACATTCAAAGCAAGCTTTAATTTACTTGGTCAGTATTACTGTAGGAATCCAGCTGGGAAAGCATCGAATTCGTAAAATGACAAGTGCACCTTATATTAGATAACTGAATTATTTAAAATAAAAATTTTATAGTCGAGTTATTTTAAGAAATTGCGAAGTCAATTGGCCACCAAATAATTTAACACCATCTTACGATTTCCTTTGGGAAGTCTATAAAAACCATTCTGAACCGGTTCCTGAATTGAATGATGAAATTATTATTGTCATTGGCCAGATAGAACCACACTATTCCAACATGCTATATAAAATCTAAATAAAGGAGTGGAGATCTGTAGAAGTGCAAAAGGTGATCATTTAGTAGATATTATTTTTCGGACTTTTCCAGGGATAGGTAGTGGTTACAGCCTACGTATTTGGTTCGACACTTCTGTTTGAATTCAACTAAAGTCAATTTGGCATCGGAATATTTAACGTGGATGTGCCCATGATTCTTCCAGAAAGTTTTTGTGGAGAAAAATGTGCTTACTTTAAGATTAAGAATGATCCCATTTAATTTATAAATTTTGTACTAAAAAATTTCATCGGAAATAATTGTGATTTAGTTTGGCCCCACGATATTCCGGATTGTGTCCTTATTTTATTTATTGAATTTAGCGTAGTAGCTTCGATAACATATCTTCTCAAAAATTATGAAAAATTCGATATCGAATCCGAAAGCGGATATTGACAAACGGTGTTCAAATTTGAATTATCTTTTTAAATTTGCCGACATTTGTATATTTTGTACTAAAGTGGTTTTCGTTGATTGAGCGATGAAGCACATTTTGAAATTGGAAGAAAATCCACGAGATATATTGGAAAAACAATTACATCCACAAAAAGGTTTGGTGTGGTATTTATTGGTCTGGTGGATTCATTGGTCCATATTTCTTTGTACTGGAAACTGGACACCCTGTTACTGTGAATAGTACAATGATTTCTAACTCTTTGTTTGAATAATTGAAGCATATTAATGTGCAGAACATTTGGTTTCAACAGGACGGTGCAACATGTCATACAGCAACACAAACAATTAATCTTTTGAAAGAGAAATTTGGTGATCAAATAATTTCTCGAAGAGGAACTGTTAACTGGCCATCAAGGTCGTGTGGTCTAACACCATTAGATTTTTTTAGGAGTTTTTTTGAACAACATCTGAAACAAAACACAAGGAAGGAAATTACCCAAATTGGAACCACAATTACATTAACGTGTGTTGTAATATTTTATTAAAAGATTGAAGGCATGTAAGCTGCAAGAGGTGGTCACATATCTGACAATCTTTTCCATTATTAACTGCCGGGTCGACTTTACTGTTCAATAAAGATATCTGCTTATTTCGAAAAAGTATGTGTTTGACCACCCCTATTATGAAAATCCGATATCCAAAAATCCGCTATTATGAAACTAAAGAGATAAAACGAAATCGGATTTTTCGAAAATCGAATGAAAAAAATTATTAGAACAACGTCAATCAAAACGCAAGATCAAATTTAACAACTTCAAGTGAATTACAAAAGTATTGCCAACTTCATGCATATTTCGAGGGCGTAGTGGGAATTCTGGTAACATTGCAAGAGAGAGCGCTACAATCGCAAATCCCAGATGTCATGTGTCAATACTATCTATCACTAGACCAAATTAAAATTTTCAGGCTGATCTTTCATTTAGTTCGGTTTTTGACAGCCATTGTGTTTTTTTTGCAAACATAGATAAAATGAATTTCGTGTGTATTAGGTAGCCGAACATTCAGGACGCCCAAATGCAGTCTTCACACCAAAACTGGTTGAAAAAACCATGATACGGTATTGCTTGCAAGACCGCTGATTCAAAGTGCGCGAGATAGCTGAGATAATAGGCATCTCAGATGAACGTATGCGCAATATACTACACGAACATTTAAATATGAAAAAACTATTTGCGCAGGAGTTGGGTGCCGCGTTTGCTTACAATCGACCAAGAGTGCAAAGGATTGACAACTTCAGAGGCAATTTTATCGAAATTGAAAAGTATTTCGTCGTGTCATAACTGTGGATGAAACATAGATCCATCACTATACATCGGACTCTAAACAGTGGATTTCTACTGGCGAATCCGAGCCAAAGAAGGTTAAGGGGGTTTCGCCAACAAGGTCATGGTCACCGCTTTTTGGAATGCATGCGACATAATCCACATCGATTACCTTCAAAAAGAGAGAACAGTCAACGGCGAATATTACTGCAACTTATTAGAGAAGAAAAAGTTCCCTTCCATCAAGATAATACTCGGATGCAGACGCCTGTAGTTTCCATGGCCAAAATCCATGAATTACGCTTCGTGTTGCTTCCACATTGTTTCCCTTGCGTCTGTTTCCTGTTTCCGAACTGGCTCGGCCGAAAGAGATTTGTCTCAATGATGAGATTATCGATAAACCCATATTTTGAACAATCGGATAGATCATATTATTCGGTACGGAAATTGGAAAAACGTTGGACTAAGTGTATCGAGCTAAAACGTGAATATCGAGTCGAAAATATTTTTTTTTTCATTTTACCAGACAGCTCTCCTATATTTAATATATTCGACCTAACATTTTGTAAAAGCCGATATCTGACTGTTTCGTAATAGCCCACCTGGATTTCAAACTCAAGACTATCGCATTTTTAGGACACACCTCCAAATGTGCACTTCAATTACATTTTATTGACTAAATAATCTAAATAATATCAAATACCATGTAGGTTCTGAAAAGGTCAAAAATGATTTGAGATTGTTTCCTATGTTCTATATGAAAGTTTAAAGATAATAAGCACGGTGCTAGAACACAATGTCAAGTTTTATAACTCTGCAGCACCGAAATCCCGGTTCCAAAAAATGTCTCGGTACTGAATCCTATGGTTTGAGTCAAGAATTGGGATTCTTGACTCAATATGTAGGAAGGGAAGAATTGTAATCCAACAACTGTAAGCGCATAGTTTAGGCTTACAAAGATCGATTTTATGAAAATTGTTTCAACCAGTTCAAAAATAGCATTCCTGTCGGTAAAATTAGCAGTCCAGAGCTGGTCACTAAATAAAAGTATGAATAACATGATGAAGAAAACGGCAACATGCTTCAATTTTACGTGATTTCAAAAAGCTGATTGGAACTACTGGAATACAGAATCAATATGGAAAAAGGCCAAAATTTCTTGATTTCGAATTGTGTGAAAATTACGTCAAGATTACCAAGATTCAAAATGAAGGATTTTCTAAATGATGGAGTCATTAAACGATATAAAAATCCGTGTAGTTTGTAGAATACTCGTGATATATTTGACAACTTCGGATCGGAAAAAACCGATATCGGAATTTTTTGTATTAGCCTACCTAGATTTCAACCTCATGACTATTTAATTTTGTTTCTTTCCGTCCCTCTTCCAATTTGCCCTCCAATCACATTTGGTTGACTAAATAATCTAAATAATATCAAATATATTTATGGATTTTGAAATGGAATTTTTAAATCAATATGTAGAAAGAGAAGGATTTTAAAAAATTTTCCCATGAAGGTCCTAAAAAGGACAAATATGATTTGAGATCCCTTGCTATGTTCTATATGAAAATTTAATGATAAAAAGCACGGTGTCAGAACCGAATGTCCGGTTTTACCACTCTGCAGCACCGAACTCTCGGTTCCAAAAAAAATCTCGGTGCCGAACGCTTTGGCCGGGTTGTGAATTGAAATTCTTGACTCAATATGTAGGTAGGGAAGAATTGTAATCCAACAATTGTTAGGGTACAGTTTCGGCTCTTACAAAGATCGATTTTATGCAAATTGATTCAACCAGTTTAAAATATAGCATTTCTGGCGGTTCAATTAGCAATGAGGAGCAGGTCACTAAATAAAAGTATGACAAGACATGATGAAGGAAAAAGCAACATGCTCCAATTTTACGTGATCCCATAAATCCGATTAGAACTAATATTTGTGTTACAGAGTCAAAACGCAAAAAGGCCAAAATTTCTTGACCAGTCAAGTTACCAAGATTCAAAATGATGGTGTCAGTTTATAGAATACTCGTTATATATTTGACAAGTTCGACCAAACATTTTATAATAGGCCAATTCTTGCAGATCGAAATAAACCCGATATCGGACTGTTTTGTATTAGCCCACCTGGATTTCAAACTCATAATTATCGCATTTTTAGGTCACTTTTAGTGTTTTTATAGCCACTTTTTTCCGCCCCTCCCAATTAGCACTCCAATTACATTTTATTGACTAAATAATCTAACTACTGGCTTAATTCAAAATAATATCAAATATATGTACATAAATACAAAATATTAAGTCATCACATGCAACACACAATCTTAAAACAAAAAAAAAATTAAGGAAAAACCATCACACAAAATAATTCCAACTTGCCTCAATCTCATCTCGTCGAATATATAAATAAAATGTACAGACAACTTTATCAACGATAAGGTAAATAGCCCGAAAAATTAATTCTTAATTAAATTTAAAATTAAATTAAAACTGTCCCGAGTTATATATATATATGTACATTGGATTTAAACATCGTGAAGATTTATTAAATTATTCCAACTCTATATATAATAAAAAAAATAAAAATAAAAAAAATAATTAAATAAGGGAAAACGTTTTTTCTTATATAAAACACACAAAGTTTGTCGAACCCGCGGCAAAATAAAAAAAATTGTCTCAAATGTTGTTTTATGCGTGAATAAAATATTTTGGAAGAATAACAAAAAAAAAACAAAATAATAATAATTAATTAAACAAAAAGTAAATAATTAAAAATAATTTCATTTTTATTCCATCTTAAAATAAAATTAAGATTTTCCGACGAATTTTATTTGTTTTGTTTTTGTAAAAATTAATGTACAAGTTGTTTTTCATTCTTACTTTTTTATAAAATATAAAATTTAAATAAATAAAATTTGTGTTTAATAGAAAATTTTGTTTTTTCATTTGAGACAATTATTAATAATTAAAAAATATATATTATAAATATAATTGTTCAATCAATAATTAATTTTCGTGTTAATTAAAATTTTTTTTTCTTAACAAGTAATCTCAATTTTTTGGTATCTCTGGTTAAAAACAAAAAAAAATAAAAATTAGAAAAAAATATTAGTTACACAAGTCAATAAGTTTAACCTAAGATTATAATTTTCTTAAACAAACATGTATCTGTGACGTAATAGGTGGTATAATATAATATAGTATATTTATAATGCTAAAGGAAATCTTTTAAAATTTTATATTTTTTCTCAATTTATTTTTTTTTTTGGTTGGTTGGTTGGTTAGTTAATTGATTGATTGATTGTTGTATAGTAGAACTATCTAATTATTCTAATATATAGTAACTATGCAAAATCTATAACAATGTCATCACATATAGAATGTTTTTCAATTACTTTATTATTATTTTGGCAGCACGTTGCACGTACACAGCCCTCGTCCGATGTCGGACAATCCAATGCACAACAATCCTGCGACCCGTTTGAATTAATATTTGCGACACCGTCTGTAATTGTATTTGAGTTTTCGATTTCAACAAATTCTGGCTGGATTGTTGTTGAATGGATGCCCTCGTTGTGAAAGAATTCTTTCACTTTTTCGGCAATTTTCATATATTCCGATAGGTTTCGGCATCTGAAATAAAATTTAAAAAAAAAATTATTAATCTGATTTAATTAGGATTTGAGGGATTTACAGCATTCAATACCGAGGGTTCCCGAAAACCGGAAAATTAAATAAAATAATAAAAAACCAACATTTCGGCCTAGCGAAGGCGGAAATGTTTGTTAACAAAAGTTGACTGCAGAAGCTCTTGAAGAGTATATAAACTTAACTGCAGAAGCGATTTGCGTTCGAACATTTATGAACTGAAATTCTTACTGAAATTCAAGAAGTTATACTGAAATTTTCAAGAATCGTCAAGAGAAAAATTGGTTATTTTAGAACTGGAAAGTGATCAAGGAAAAAATCTGGGACTTGCTATAAAAACCTGCAAGCAATTCGATCTACGAGCGTTGAATCGGTGTTTTCCAGTTCTGGAACGATTTGCACAAAATTTTATCATCACTAAACGAAGCAACTTTAGACATTTTAGAAAGTTTGTCAAATTGAATTCTTGCATCAATATGTGGAAAGAGAATGACTTCACAAATATTTTTCTATGTAGATCCCGTTCCCAAAAAAATATCTCGGTACTGAATACTATACTGGAATCTCCATTTATATGGCCCAAAGCTTCCAGGCTGGGTTGTGAAGTGGAATTATTGCGTTAATATATGGAAAGAGAACCAAATAAACCCTTCATTTAAACACTAAAAAGGTCAAACATGGTTTGAGATCCCTGTTTATGTTTCCTATGAATGTTTAAAGATTAAAGCTTTAAGCTTTAACTGCCAAAATTTTTCCTCACAATTTGTTTTAAACCCGCATGATCAGTTAAAATTGGCAATGTAATTTAAAATTGCAACCCTTCATATAAGTGCCGAACTCCAATAGTCCTCACGTGTTATTAAGCCGCTCTACTTCCGAAATATGCACAAACTTCCATCGCATTGAATAAAAGACGATTTACTAAAATTTTGATAAAAGATCGGGTGAGTCAATGTAGTTTTACACAATCTTGTCGTTGCTATCCTTATTAACACTATTCGGTTTTGGAAACTCATTCAACGCAGATATTTAATTTTTTTCGAAAAAAACTTGCTTTCATCACCCACCACAATGTCAAATATTTGCCTCGTAACTTTTGTCAAATTACCACCGGCATGGAGTCTGGACGTTACAAAACCTACACGGTATCACTGTAAACTGGTGTACCGGCAACCAGTAACCGTAACTGTCGTTTTATTTTGAGACTCGTTGGTCAAAAGGCGGTTTTAGTACTATGTTCTAACACAGATCCACAATATAAACCATTTTGAACTTTGAGCATTACGACATGTCATTCTTTATTAATTTTCAAAAATTTGATATCTCGAATATTATCCAATTATCATACAAACTCAGCGTGACATATATTTCTTCGAGTTGTAATCCAACAATTACTAGGGCACAGTTTCAGCTCTTACAAAGTTCGATTTAATGAAAGTTGTTTCAACTAGTTTAAAATAAAACACTCCTGCCGATTCAATAACCAATAAGGAGTCGGTCACCAAGTAAAAGTATGTGGAGAAGTTGGTCAGTTACCTGGAAGGAGAGCAACATGGAGAAGAAAACGGCAACCGATTTCACGTGATTTAAAAAGCAGATTGGAACTAGTGGAATATACAGAGATCAAGAGTCAAGATGAAAATAGGGCACAAATTTGCGATTTTGAGCTGATGAGAAAATTATCAGTTATTATGAGAAAATAATAAGATTACCATCAAGATTCAAAATGAAGGAATCATTAAACGACATAAAAATCCGTGTGGTTTGTAGAATATGATATTTCGTAATATTGGAAAGCTTTAGGAGGTCGTATCACTAGGTTCTTTATATGTTATACACTTATATGCTCTAAACTGAGTTGTCGGGGTCACCAATGTAGAATATATTTGAGCAGGTGATGGCTGTAAACGTGGCAGTGATCGAAGTTAAGCTTAAACACCAAGGTGGCATTGACTGACAGTTAAGGCGCCGAATCAACCAGTCGTTGAAGACGTTATATCTTTTTTAAGTGTATGGCATTCTAATGTTGATTCGCTAGACCGGAAAAAGAAGGTAGATATCTAGCTAGATGAGACAAGAAGGTAGATTGTCTCATCTAGCTAGATATATTAACTGGACAAAAATGATATATCACCTTGAATCTGCCCAGTAACGCTCCATCCAGAAGACCAAGAAGAGAAAGAGTTTAACTTAGACAAAAGGTTATGGGAAATCAATGTATGCTATAGGATTGTGTATAGAAGTCTTTCTTCAATGAAACACGCCAACTCAATCTCTATAGAAATGAAGCCATCAGTATAGCACAAAATTAAAGAAGCCTACATCACAAGACTTCTAGAGAAGTACTCGGCTACCAAAAATTCAATCTTGGAAACATTAGATCATCAATTAAGAGTGAGGAACACCACCAACTTAAGGTAAAAACCAACAAATCACAGTAAAGAAGATGTCAAGGAATGAATGAGAAAGTATGCAGAAATCATTTTCAAGGGTACTTAACTAAAGTGGCAGCAGCAATTCAAATATTTGAGCGCTACACCACTGTTAAAGAAAAGTCACCGATAAAATTACAAACATACTACCTTTAAAGGATGATACTGGTAAGTAATAACGACAGACAAACCAAAAGTTATAAGCCAGACATTATCAACCAAACGTTGTCCAATAACGAAACTAGCAAAACTCTCCCACCAACGAAGCGAAAACTTTAAAGTACCATTGAAAATATGAAAACAAATAGGCTACTGGACTAGACAGTATAACCGCCGAAATATATTTAAAGGAGATTCATGTGCAGTTTCAAGCACACTAGTACCCAACCCAAGATGTGTGGAATTCTGACAGAATATCACAAAAATGGAAGGAAGGCTTAAAAATTACAATCCCGAGGAAAGGTGACCAAAGCAAATGCAAAAATTGCCGAGATATCTTTCCTCAACACAACAATAAAGATATTCGCAATGATCATCCTTGACAAAATTTCACGCATGATCAATGCAAAATTAAGAAATGACCAAGCTGGTTTTGGATCAAGTAGAAGTTGTTGCACTGATCACATGAACTCAATTAGTATCATTACATGCATAATCCATTAAATGAACAGTGATGAATACTGTTCGAACGCGTAAAAACTTGATGAAATTGGAATCTCAACGAAATTGATTGAACTCATACAAAAAATATATGCTCACGTCTTTTAATGGGATACAATGGGGATTAACAGGTAAACTCAATGATCTGGACTAAGCAGATGACATATGTCTTCTCACACCCAAAGCGGGTCATTTATTTTCAGATCAAATTAACTACTACTACTACTACTACTACTAGCTTCTGCAGCTAACTTAATAGGCTGAAGTGTTGCCACTTAAACATCAATAATTATGATTTTTACGGTTTTTGGCTCAGTAAAAGTGAGAGATAGGCTGAAATTCTTCTGCCCTGTCACACCAAACCAAGATACGAAAGTTTAACTTGCATGTGAAATCAGTAAGTCTGTATGCGTACATGGAAACAATATGGAATCACACAAAATGAGCAAGAAACTACAGGTTACAAACACCTCATCAGATGTCTTTGATGAATACTGAGATGCTTCTGGCCAAACACCATAATTAACATTGAACTGCACAAAAAAACAAATCAGTCAGATATAGTAACCGAAATAAAGAGACGAAAGTAGAGATGGATTGACCATACTTTACAGAAATCATAAGTGATATACCGAGGATGCTATTCGACTGGAATCCGCCAAGGAAAAAGAAAGTAGGAAGACCCGTAATGACATGGAAGAGAACAATGATATAGCTGAACCAAAAATAATTGATAAATCATTGGAAGATATATAAGCTGTAGCTTCCAACAGAGTAAGATAGTCCAGTCTGGAAAACTTCTAAATTGGAGTGATAAAGAACTGGAAAGATTCATTGGTAAAAAATTCGAGTTTTGGTTAAAAATTTAACCAATTCTATTTGGTAGACCAGCACTCATTGGTTAGCGTTATTAATATTGCTAGACGACTTCAGTACACTTTTACAATTGCAAGGAAACAGAACACTTTTTACGTTTTCTTTGTAACAATGACACTTTTCTTGCAGACATCAATCGAACCATCGACTAGAAACAATTTAGACTACCCTATTTGTCGTTAGCAAAGCCATTAAATTGACTGCTCAACATTGAGCGAAAATGAGTTCCTTAAGCTCGTTTGCAAATTTTTACAAATAAAATTTCACAGTTCACATTATTGCAACAGCGATGCCATACTCGTCAGACTTGAATCCAGTAAGCTTTAAATTGCCTATGATAGAAAATTTTATGACTGCAGTACATTCAACCAACCATAACATAACACGTCATGTTTCCATTCAATTCGAGATATGATATATTACTTGAAGCCTGTCAATTCGTACTTCGTAGAATTAAGGCATTATTATACACCCAAATTTTTAGAACATAAACAAAAGTCGATTTAACGAAACAATCTTCCTTCGATTTAGAGTAGGTTGTTTATATTGCCGCAAGGTGGGAGGTAGATAAACCCGTGTACCAGCGTCAAGCCGATTTTCATCCATTTCAGTGTTCATCGTTATATTTCTGTTTGACGATCAAGATACAGCGTTGGTGGATTCCATTAAATTGTATAAACAAATTTAATACAAATCACATTTGATTGCAGTTCTTAAAATCATGGGTTGTGTTGATTTTATAATATATTCAATAAATAGTTTTTTCCTTGAATTAAGATATTACGATTTCTTTGCATTTTTAACGTTATTGTTGGTTCTACGAAAATAAAATATAAGACGAAAACATGTAAGAGAATTAATCCAACTCGTTAATTCACTGACAATACACAACCTTTTTCATTATGCGGGTCGAAACTATGTCGGTTCTTCAATGAGTAATCAAACGTTGACACAATTCTCCACAAATGTGAGTGAAACAAACGTTTGGTTCGAATGATGCCACTAATAAACGCGTTATCCGATGAAGAATGCAGAGTATTATGATTATAAAATTATCTTCAAGAAACAACTGATTAGGAAAACATAAAAACTTACCTAATGTGCGCCGAGGCAATAATTCTATCACCAGCTAGTTGCCATACATGGAATTCGTGTACTGCTAAGACGCCATCTACTTTTTCTAACAGCCTTCTTTGAATTGCGTCCACCTGTAATTATATAATCATAAACACAATTAATTTACTGATACATTGTTACCTTCAATATAACTACATACTTGAATATGGGTAGGAACTGTTTGTAATAAAATTAGAGCAGACTCTCGCAACAATGGCCACACTGAGTGTAAAATTAATACTACCAAAACGATAGATAGTGCTGGATCCATATAATAGCGATACTTCCATTCTGATAACCATACAACGAGTGCACTGATAATAACAATAATACTGCCCAATGCATCACTTAGTACGTGTAAAAATGCCCCCCTCATATTCATCTGTGTTGGATCGTGTGAATGTCCGTGATGCTTTTTTTGAATGGTCGGCTGCTGTTGATTTGGATAGATAAATGAATTATTCTCATTATCATCGTTCACGTTAGCCAAACGAGTTAATTTATTGTGAGATCCCGTCAAACCGCCGTGTGAATGTCCGTGGGCCGATCCACCATGATCTACAAAATTAAAACGTATATTTTAATATAATTTAAATATGTGTGTGGTTTTAAAAACGTACCGTATAGTAGAAATAGTCCAATGACATTAACAAGTAGGCCAATAACACCAACTACAACCAGCAATTGTGGCTCATGTATGTGCTCCTCTTCGATAAAACGTTTACACGCCTCAATTGTAATACTAAAGCATAATGCAACTAAAAACACAGCATTAACAAGTGCGCCAAGCACTTCGGCACGTGCCCAACCAAATGTATTTTTTGACCATTTCTTCGGCGACATTTTTATCGATAAAAATGATATGACTAATGCGGCTATATCACCTAACATATGAAAACTATCAGCAACTAGTGCCATCGAATTTGTTACATAGCCAACAACAATTTCGACAAAAAAGAAGAAAGCCGTCAACCACATAATTGACAATAGTCGACATTTTTTACCCGTATATTTTCCCATCTTATATGAGTTATTAATTTATTGGGAGGTGCGGTTGTCGATTCGAGACGTGATAAAAACGACTCAAATAAAAATCCAATTTGATATCTGAAATTAAATGAAAATAACATGAATAAAAAGGTATTACATCTTAAGATTAAAAAAAAAATATATATATATATGAGATCTTATCACCAAGATAAGTTATGCTTGAAATTAATTTATCACAATTAGATTACATTTTCCCTCGCACAAATTTCTTATATCATAAGTACAAACGTCTTAACACAAAAAAAAATAATATTTCACTTTTATTTGATTTGGGTTTCAAAAAAAATATGATTCCTTTAATAATTGAAGGTTGCCATCGCAAAGAAATACACAATTTTCGATTACCTAGACTTGATACAAATTTATAGATGAGTAATTTACCCGCACCTCTCACTACTATACACACTATATGGCTGGACTGATTTGTCCAAACTAAATGCACACACTCGCCAACACAATCAACACAAGTATAGATTTGACACCCAATTCCATACGATAATACGAGTATATGTCTTACCACTAAGTATATTGTATTTCCTTTAAGCTGTAATATTGCAATAACAGCGATAAACAAAATTCGGTTGATAAGAAACTATCACACAACTAGGCGACCACATTAATGACAAAATAAACTTATTATGTATTTATCGTAACAACTATTCATTTTATTATTATTTTTAGAAATATGCTCGACATATCTTTAGTACACCCGTACCGAAATAAAACTTATGGTTTTTGTTTATACATGTGATGTATATGTCGTTATAGTGACAATCTAGTAAGATTTCTGTTGAGTGATAGTAAACATGTTGTCAAGATGTTCGTGTTTCATTGTACTTCACCACTCAACCAATCTGGATATTTACAAAATTATTCAACCGGTTAAATTGGTATCATGCACGTTACCTAAGCTCTAGATTAAATAAGGAAATCAATAAAAAAAGCAATATACCTTACACGAATCTTAAATGTTGATATCTTTCTCCCTTCTTTATCAGTAATTGTCAAAATAGGGAAACGCAACTATATACGAGTAGAGAGGCAACCCATTCACGTCGGAAAGTGATTATATATTTAGGGTCTGATCACAAGTTAATAATCTCCTGTGGAGATGTAAAACAGACTACAGACAGGTAGAAAGCACTTTATAGAGAGATAAGTGAAACCGTCTTTGTATCGTAAAATAGAAGATCCTCTAGAATCTAACAAAATCTTCATAAGAAGGTTCAAAATTATCTCTACCTAATGAAACGCACCAAAACCGTAAAATCACCAGGCTAAAACAATATGAGCAATATAAGAGTTCAACGTACATAAAGCTCAGCTTTTGACAGTGGCAGAAAAACAATTTTTGTCAATAAATAATCTGAGAGTATTTATACGAAATGATTTATGGCGAAATGAAAAAAGTAATGCCTTAATCAGTGTATACATACTGTCCACTCTGAGTCGCTCGAAAAACTATTTGCAATAGGCAAGCGCTAAGTGAGTTAAATGTACAAAATAATACCAAAAGCAGTAAACCAGGATCCGCAAGCAGTAAGACAGATTGCGAGGTGTATTATTTAAAGCTAGAAGCTGGTCTAATGAAAAGCTAAAAATAGCAACTGTCGAAGGAAATCACTTGACGACCCTATTTTGAAACTAATATTGTTAATGCAATAAAGGTATGCCCGAGCAATGGAAGGTAGCACGGCGTTCAGTTTTCTTCTCTTTTTCCACACAATACAAACCAATATTTAAAGCACCCAGGACTATAATTTCGATATCTCTCTGATTTTGATATTTGTAGCTTAATAATAATCGTTTTATACCAGGGAGGCAAACATTATCTTTACAATTAATTTTTTTCTTGGCTCACATGACCCTAATAATTTTAAGTAATTCTACCATTAAACGTCAAAAGACTAAGCAAGTTTATGTTCAACTCTCTGTCGTGAATCGATTCTACATTCTCAGTTGGAGTTATTATTCACAAAAATATCCAACCTCAGAATTTGAACATCAGTCAAAGCTTCCTTCTTTTTTGTTGAGGGCGAAACTGCGTTTAAAATGAGATTCCTAAATAAATAAGGAAAATCGCGATTCAATTTTTTTCCCCAACAGTGGGATATTAAACCTTTAAGATACTCTTGGATCCGGTTTTTTTTCATCTGAAACGTTCACTTTATTACCAGCAGGCTTACCAAGTGGCGCAGTGGTTACAGCTGCGGCAGTTGGAGTGAGAGGTACTGGGTTCGAATTCGATTCGAGGCAGGACGCAAAATGAACATATCTGGATCCTCCTGTCGTGTTTAGAATCATTGGGCCCACCTTCCATGTCAGTACTATAGGCCTGACATGGAGCTATGTAATGCGCAGATGGTTCTACGAAAAGACTCGGACCTATAGCCGTATAGAGTGGTATCACAACGGATCAAAATTGGTCTAAGTGTGCTATAGCAGCCACAACAACTTAACTTAACTTTTACCAGCAGGCTTGTTGAGAATATTATTCAGTGACTAGATTTGTACATAAAAATTCAAAATGTTTGCCATTTACCAAAATTAGTCAAGTAACCAACTAGGTGGTATTAGTAACACTGATGGTCCTGTCCTTCATCGAAGCATAATTTTTGATTACACGTGAGATCCAGTTTATGCGCCGTTGCTGCCTCCAACTCCATATATGTGCTTTCACTATCTCCTCGTGGCAACCACTTAAACATAGACGTAAAAGGTTGTCAATACCAGCACGAACACAAAGAATTTTGAGCAGAACTCTTCAACATATTAAACTTGGGTTGGATGACTCACAACACCAAGACGACCACCAGATTTAGGTATGAACTCTCACATACCTTCTAGATAAGCGTTCACGTAATAAAATCATAGGTTAGCAACATTTCACTATCCTCACTAAGTTCACCCAGAAGCTATTGGTTGGACGAAGATTAGCTTTTGAACGAAATGTGTCTCAAAGGACAAGACGATTTAAAAATAACTATAATTGAATGTAAAGAAGAAAGCCTATACCACCATACCATATACCTATACAAGACAGATTTCTTTGCAAACTTTCTTCCGCAAATATCAGCGCTGTTTGCAACTAACCTATTATGATGCAGATGGATACACATCGTCATCGAAGTGTGGCGACTGTATTTACCATCACTTCTAAATAAACACATATCACCTTCAATTACCCTTATGATAAATAATATAGAAACGATACGAAATGTCGTAGGAAGGCATTTAGTCTATTTTTGATGACGCCTCATCATAATGTTTGCAATATAATTTTCTAATTTAAAATTAACACTTTGCGGAAAAATATTGATTTCCTTTCAAGCGTTCCACAGTCCAATTAGCGAACCAAAACGTTGCGTATGGTCATTTTTCTACTGCACTAAACTTTGTACACATTCATACCTAGGTCTTAGGGAAAAGTTTAATTCACAGAACTGCATGAAATGTTTCAATTCTTGAGCACGATATCGATTTAATGTTGATGGATGCTCAGACACAATCTGAGCAACAGCTCCAATGTTCTCGGCTATATACGCGCTGTAAATGCATTTGAACATGTTGATTTATCCAATAACAATTCAGTTTCACGTACTCGCTGCAATTAGCTTGATAATTTTTCTGTATAACAAATCGAGCATATCTTTCATTTACTTTGACTTTACATCGGTTCAGTTTAGAATACAGAAGCCATGCCAACACAATGATTAGTATTAGATATACGCAATCGATTTAGTTTTAGAAAATTAAATTCATCATTTACGTGTTTAACCAACATCTTTTACACCATGAGTAATTTCAAACAGTTGAAAAGCGTTGGTTAAAGCTGCGTCTGATGGAGCGGAGGGTACCAAGTTCGAATCCCAAAAGGGGCAGGATGCAAAAAGTATTTTTCACCATCTGATTACCATCTGGTGTGAATAAACACATCTACGACCATCTGTTAAAGTGCAGAATTTATTGGCCGACCCATCTTCACTGTCTATCGGTCGGTAGAAAGCTATGCAAACTCCATATGATTATACGTAAATCAATAACAAAGATAGAAACCAACAGTTGGAAGTGTTTAACAATTCGTAATTATATTTTACGTCATGTTCGTTAGGAACGGGTAATCTTGGTACATATGAATGGTAAGCTCGTGTACTCAAATTTAAAATATTTTTAAATTTGAGTAAAAATTCGAATCTGATTCCCTTTGTAATGAAAGTGTCAAGACGAGTAAATTTCCTAAGAATCTCTCTCATTATACTGAAGATATAGTATATATGGTGTTGATAAACAGTCAATACATACAGAGAGATATGGTGTCAGATTTTTTCATGATTACTTTCCAAAAACTAATTTTCTAATTATCTTAAAAATCTAAAGTGACAGTAGGATGAAATTCTTGCCAACATAAAATTAATTTGATAATTTCAAAGAAAAACAATTCGCAGAAAACTGTTTTTTGTTTTGCTCTTCTTCTGAAATGTTTTTCTGTGAATTATTTTTCTATGAATTGTTTCTCCTATTTTCTCGGTGGATTTTAGTAAACAGTAATTGGTTCTGTGAAACGTTTCCTCTTGTGTTTATTTGCGAAATTCCGGGATACCAAACTATATACGCTTACAGTTTTATGTTGATGCAAGATTAAGTGATCAGTAATCCCGTATATTGCGACCAACTTGAATGAACAGTTCCGATTCCATCATAGATCATACATCCAAGCCATTATATAGATTATGTTTAGGCGTAATCTGTTTTTTTTTTCACATCGTCCGACCCAAACAAAACCCGAGCAATGAATAACTGCGAATTTCAGACATATAGTAAGATATTCAGTCCTTAAATTTGATTAAATTCACTTGAGCCACTAAAAGGTGGAGGTGAGTGGTAGAGATAGTTAAGACGACAACAACTTCATCATTAACGTCAAGCAATCATTGCTTGGGTTAGTACACATTTGGGGAATCATTAACGTCAAGCAACCATTGCTTAAGATGAAGCAACACAAGATTAGTTCTACGAACAATTAAAAGTCACAATAGCAGTAACGCACAGGTATTACGGCGTCAAAATCACAAAGGGAGATAATTCGTTGGTTTCTGTGCGAAACTACAATGGATAAATACTCGTAGACTTCTATATAACAAATGAATTGTTCAAAACAAAAATATACATAAACACACATGGACATCCCAGATCAGATAAGACACCATAACTACAAGATACCAGATCAATGAGAGAAGCAGACGTAACAGCGATCACCAACTAGTAAAAGTAAAATTTCAAACCAAGCCAGTAGCTCTGAAACAACACAAAAACCATTAGGAGGAAATTTGTGTTATTAAACAGATTCAAAGATACGAAAACAAGAAACATCTTTACTGAAACACTCCAACGAATCGCTCGATAGAAATAAAGCCACAAATATAGAAGAGGAAAAATGGAACCAAACTGAAGGAATCTACATCAAGACTGCCAGAGAAGTATTAGGCTACCAAAAATACAATCGACTATCTTGGATTAGTGATCGTACATGAAAAAAGATTAAGGAACGCTGTCAACTTAAGCTACAAACTTACCAACAAAATACAGCCAAAATATGTAAGCACTACACCACCAGTGCGTAAGAAAAGTCACCGGTAAAATTACAAAAATACCACCTCTAAATGATGCTGCTGTTCAATTAGTATATATTTACAACGGATGAATTACAGTAACACCAACAACTCAATAAGTGTAGAATTATGGCAGAATACCAGACAAATGGAAGGAAGACTTGACCATTACAATCCTCAAGAAACGTGACCAACTAGAATGCAAAAATTGGCGAGATATCTCTCTCAACAAATCAATAAAGATACTCGCAATCTCAATGCAAATTAAGAAACGAACAAGCTTGCTTTGTTAAGCCTTCAATAGCTCTTCGGCGTGGCACTATCTTATCATTCGATGTATCATTTGGTCCGGATCAGCACACAGAACGTGACCGATCTAACGAATTTCTTTACTTTGGTTTCTTGTACGATATCAGGAATTCGCATTAAATTTCTGATCTCATAATTGAAAAGAACTCAGTATGTGCCATATATCATGCGCCATAAACCACGTTTTGGACCTTATATCATACGCATGTTTCTTCTCTCGAATGTGGGCAAGACGACACTTCTCATTTTACGGCTTTTGTTTTCACTACTCCGAAAATTTGCTGGGCGTCACCAAGGTTTTCAATACTTCCCAGACAGTGTTCAATCCATCAGTTTGGTAATTAGATCGCAAAATGATATTACTGCCAATATCTAGATATTTTTTTATTATCAGGCTTCACAGGAGAAACCCATTGTATATTTCCTTACCTTCCTTGACTTCTACGAAAATTTCCATCGTAGCTTTGCAATGACCAGATAATTGTTACTGACTACTAATTTTGTTGAAGACCGATACGATCTCACGTCTTGGACAACACGACTTGAGATCATGAGCGATCGCAAAGTACAACATTATTTGTCCAAATTGGTCGAAGTTTTGTGTTGGGAGCACGAATCTATATCAATATATAAGTTGGTCTGATTTCTGCCAGCACTAGAATTAAAGCCACCAACGATTAATCTTACATCGTGCCAAGGTATTTGGCCAATCAAATTATCCAAATTATTGTAAAAAGAGTGGGCATATATTCAAAGTCAATTGGCAGACTAATTTCATGCGCAAGTGAAGCTTACAAATTCGATGATCGTCTGTTTGGAGTCCAAAACAAGATGGCCGAGATCATCTCCACTGAGTAGCATTGTATAGCATTATATAGTCACCACTTTAAGGTCATCGAGTTTCTTGGAAAACCACGAGTTATAGCCGATACTCTTTCATCCATGTAAGAGCAAAAAAAAAGGTCAGGCTTTTTAAGTGACTGCACGTTCCACGTGTCGATCCATAATTTTGTGTCAAGGTAGTGCTATATGGTTCGTAAATATTTACTAAGCATGGATGCCCCCATTCACAGGTCCATTTCAATATGCATATTTTGTAAATTATTGATTCGATAGTAACAGCATACAACTTTCTAGACCATACTGTACACAACATGAATGATTCGAGATATTTTTATTGCTGTACATAAAATGTCGTTAATCAAATCAAATTAATTAAACATCTCTCAATTGACAAATAATTGTGTATATTTATGTACATACGAGCATATTCATATTCATAAATTGGATATAAATTACTCGTATGTAAGTCTATACAAGAGATGTTTCACAAAAACTAATTTAAATCACAAATATGGCGATAGAAGTAGCACCAACAAGAAGTGTTACATATCAGAACCAGAATTTTCTGGATATACTAAGTCAAACATCACACATCATGTGTACATACATCATGTATCTGTCATTTGTGTGCAAAGGACAATTTATATAGACCCAAGACAGAGATGTATTTAAAGTATTCAACCCCTGGTAATACACCAGGGGTTGATTTCATTGACATTCAATATTTAATGCCCATTTCACCATTGCATGTAAAATTTATTTATTGATTTCATGCAACATATCCAATTTTAAAAATGTTCATTATTTATTTAAAAACAAATTGTCCCAAACAGATAGAACAAATCGAATATTTGATTTTATATAATTTTTTATTGATTTTATGATTCGGGTTATTAGTTTTTGTTGTTGTTTGTGGAGGGAAAAGGAGGGTGAGATAAATGTATTTGAACATTTGAAACTTTATAATTTGTTGATATTGCACAAATCATCTGTTTAGACAATCAATGGGTAAACAAACCGATTATTTCATCATTGTTCACACACTTCATCTTAAAAGCACAACTTTATATAAAAGCACATAATGCAGTATATGTAGACCCAGCCCTAAGCCCAATGACCCAAAAATAATTCGAAAATTTGTCAATTTTCTCTTAACTCTTATTTAAGATATTCGAGGTTTTACTGTAAAATTGAATAATTTGATTTTATAAGATTTGGGAAGTAAAAGCTTCTATTTATTTTACAATCTATCTTTTTAAGAAATTTTTTCTTATTGGTGTATGTGAGAATTGATAACCTCAAATATATGGCTTTAATTATTATGTTTATTGGAACAGGGTGTTCCCTGGAAAGGTTTACGCAATTATAATGTTTAATGTAAATAAATCTTTTACCGAAACTGACGAAGCTTTTACTGTTGATACACGCTCTTAAAATATTTCCATACAAAAGGAAATCTGAGAGGTCAAAAGACATCATTAATTATTGTATAAACAGTTCTTGGAGTAATTCTATTGAAACCTTGGAGTAAATGTAAAGATACAGATTCTTAATACAACCACGTTAACTAAGCCAAGAGAATCTGACCTTGGTGTTAAAAAATTATCAATCATGTTACAATTACATCCTCCGAAAAAGCTCATGCCGACTAATTCTAAATTTGTTAATAATAGCTGTAAGGATTTTTCCCACAGCTTTAATCAAGGTAGTACACTTATTGTCTCGGCTATAGCGTAGACTATTGTCATATTGCAAGGCTATACGCTAGATTATAAATAGTTTCCACGACAAGATGACTTTTTCCTCCAAGATATCCGATCACAATCAATGATAAAAAATCTTTACATTTCAGTGCTATTGGAATTCGTACCCGATTGCAACGACGAAAATGAAGAAAAGATCAAAGAAAACAAACTTAAAAAGGAGATCCGATCCCTCTCTAAGCGCAGTCAATTATTATTATAAATAGGTACCATCCGTGGCCGTTTGGCATAATTATGGACCCACACTGCACAGCAAACAGCCAATCTGGATTTGAGTGTACACATTAGCAGCGCTATTGCAGTCCCAGCCTGTGTAAAAGATGCCCAATAACGCTATAATTGTGTGCAGTAGTTCAGATTTTTTCCAATTCCAGAGAATACTAATTCTCTTTTAATTTTGAATGTATTGTTGTTGTAACCACCATATATATGTAGGGACCCATCACCACCTCCCTTGCATTTCATTCTTACATTTTTTAGTCGTTGTTGGTTTTTCTGTTATCATTTTGCCATTTTCCTCGTCTGACTAACGATCTACCATCACTATAGCACACCAAACACGATCTAAACGATAGTCTGGAGATTTTCCTTTTTGATTTTTCTTCTGGTTCAATAAAAGCAGTAGCAACCTCATTTCCCTTGACTCAAGACTACCCAGGTACATGAATTTGTGATTGTCAGTCTTATACCATTAGACTTGAGTGTATGGGACCGCAGTACCTTAAGAGACGCTTAGCTGTCTGAAACAATAAAGAATTGTGTGCTGATGTTTAGGCCTTCAGTAGCACAGAACTCTATGGCGTGCATTTTTGCATAGAATTTTTTTGCCCGGGGACTTTAAAAGGTTCATTCAATTCCGGAGATTTTTTTCCTCACTCCAACTTCTGCTTTTGAGCCCAAAATCGAAAAGGTTCTTCATTCAATACGAGCTTCATACCGACTATTACATGGTCCCTATTTTATTTTTTCTGTGCCTCATCGATATCTAGTTTTCATCATGCAAGCCATTTTAAAAGTACTTTTAAATTAAAGATGGCGAAAATAATTCCAGCACTCAATGCTACTATAGGTCTGACAGAGTATTAAAACGAATCGTCGATTTTAGTACAAAACTATATTCGCAATTTTTGCTGCTTACAGTATCGGTCTTAGCTGAGCTTTAAACAAAGTTTTTGCTATTATTTTTCTTGAAATGACCTGTCTATATTTTGGTGGAGTAACAGATGGAAGCACCTCAGGAACGAATGGTTTCAATAAGGGTTTTCAACCAAATATGATTCTCTGGAACTGATTACACTTTTACGTATTTATCCTCTGCTCATTTCTCTGAACATTCTGACAATGAGAGTGGTAGACTTACTCAAAAGTCTAGAACTTACTCAAAAGACATATGTTATACATCCAGCGTACTTCTGACGTATTAATGTCATTATTTTACAGGTAATGTGGCATCTTGCTGGGAATAAAAATCATCAATGCTTCGAATAGGTTCGAATATTGGAATCAATTAAGTCACACGCCCAAGAAAATTATCAAATTATACTTTGTTTTTTGGATGGATAGGTTTTTAACTAATTTTTGATGAGGTTCAAAGTTCAGAATTCCATATTTTGAGTATTATGTTTGTTTAAATTGGGATCACACATCAAAATTAGATCACTCGCCAAAATAAGGGTAATATAGTGATAAACGAAATGGCTACATAGCTCCTATGATCATTTAGTTTTAACTTGACAAGTCCCTTTTTGTTAGTCTAATGAGTGGTAAGTTTCGAAGCAGTCGGCAACTTTTTCGATATGTTTTTTTCTGAGTCGAGGTAATCTCCGTATTAGACGTTCTTTCTATATACTACAAAAGACCAACAAACGGTTTTTACATCCATGCTTATGTACATCCATATATACCAAGACCTGTTGGCATATATGGATGTAAATAAGCGTTGTACCGTCACGGATGAGTACGAAAGGTCGTCTTTAACATCCGGGAGAATAATTGTGCATGTGATATATTACCCAAAACGCGACGTTAATGGTACATACCAAGTTTTTTTCAATCACGAGATCA
Organism: Tipula lateralis; assembly: GCA_963932295.1. Lineage (NCBI taxonomy): Eukaryota > Metazoa > Arthropoda > Insecta > Diptera > Tipulidae > Tipula > Tipula lateralis. The sequence goes on from OZ010738.1 coordinate 50,332,864, forward strand.
GGAATTTAATTCCAGTTCCTTATATCAAAATTCAACGAGTACGCTGCCTTATTCACGTGCTGCGTGCTGATCTGGAACGAATGATACATCAATCTTTACAGAATGAACCACCTTTTGGTAGCTGTCTTCTAATTGTTTACAATAATATGAAGATCTGACTGATGATCGAAGCCAAAAGAGTCAGATTGTATACTAGGTATGGGCCAACAATAGCCTGAAAAAGAACATCGTAACATCGTCCTACTTCAACTTATCAGTGCCAATTGATGGATGGAGTTTTCCTTATAGGTTTTGGCCATTTCAAATGAGAATGTATCATTTTCTGTATTTATCCAACCGGAGCTCTTGCTATTGGGTCAGCCTCAAATAAAGTACAAATATAAGTACACATTATTACAACAGAGTGTATTGATCACTTGACAATATTTTTAGAAAAATAGTTATAGAAGCTTAATATTTTCGGATTCTACAAATATTGGGGATACCTTTGCCGTGTATTTTTCAAATTCCTCTGTGATACGTGTAGATACTGACACTGGTTGAGGCTGTGGTATCCCTTCACCCTTCGTTATCGTACAAAGTTGATATTGATTGTGTAGCCACAGCTTCATCCATTCGCTGTACTAGTTTTTGTATTAAACCTATCAACTATTTGCGGTTGGTGCATTAAATATTTCATCCATAATGACTCAAAATCTAGGTCATTAGCACTATATAATATAAACACCACTTCACTATTGCAATGTAGCATGTGCAGTATAGTTTTTTTTGTGAGCACTGCACTTTTTAACATACGTAAAAAATAGAATTGGGGTTATTTGAATTTAAGATTATTTAATGATCAATTATTTGAGTAAAGAGCTTATATTATAAAACGTCCTCAATCAACTTTAGCAAAGTGGTTTATATTGCAACTTGTCTCATAAATTTGATATTATATACAATATGCAATCCTGACATAATTTCAGGTGAGTTTAACAATTTTACATTGTTGGCAAAATTTACTTGGCTCTGTACCAACAAAGACAAACATCTAAATGCCGGCAATCAATATTTTAGGATTACATGTATGCATACTCCTTTAGACTCGTATACCATATAAAATAATAAATCGAGCAGACTACTCGAAAAATAGTTGGCATCTTCTCAATATTTAACATCGACGTAAAGTTGAATGCTTTTTAGTATACAAACGAATTCAAAATTAAGGAGCTACCTCCAAGAACTACTTGACTATGTTTACTAGACAAATAAATAATGTTTATTGTGTATGGCGATAATAAGTTGTCGTATCAAAACTATAACTATTTTATCAATGAAATGCTAAATATACTTTTCGAAACAAACCATGTTTTTAGGTCACCAAACATATCAATATTGATTTAACATAATATCATATTTAGATTTAGCGTCCAGATTCAGTCCCCATACTCGTATTTGGCTTATCTCTCGAGCACAATAAAGCACAAATTGTTTTGTGTGTGATACATAGACAAACGATGTTCGTATTCATGTCACTGCACAAAGATTTATTTACATTTTCGTTCGATTTTTTATTTAATTTTTTTTTTTTTGGCATCGGTCTGATACAATATAAAACTAAGAATTTGTATTGTTGCTGCTAACAAATCTTATATATTTACACTCGATTGAAAATAAGACTGTATACATACACATACACAAATGGAGCAATCCTTTCTTTATTGTTATGTATCTCGTGTACTAAATTGAATAAATTCAAAACACTTTTTAGGTTTCTGGATCAATAAATCGAATGATTCAATAAATCGGTTTTATATGTATACACAATATAAGGCTCAACAATCGATTATTTTTTAAGGATGGCTTCAAGCAAGGCATAATTGATTTAACCCCAATTAAACTTGCTATTCGGAATATGGGCACTGTAGCAAGATAAGAGCTCCAAATCATTCCAACGTAACAGAAGAACACGGGGAGTTGAGCTGGAGACGAGAAATGGAGAACGAAAAACGAGACGAGAAATAGCTAAGGATACACCAGATGAAATTGCATTACCAACGCTAACAGAAATTCACTATATGAGTCTCTTCTGTTCGGCGTAAACTTAAGCCGGCGTAAACCATACAAATATTCAAAGAATGCCAAATTGCATATGGCACAATTGCACGACAGACTTTTTCCAAGTGGTTCCGAAGATTCCAGACGGGACATTTTTACTGTAGCGGACGAGTTTCTAGAAGGTCGACCAAAATCTTTCACTGATGACGTTACTGTGGCTCTTGTGAAGTGAAAAGTTGACACACGATTGACACAAAAATTATTGCTGATGAAATGACCTTGCATTCTATAGCTTTATCGCGAATATTCAATTACAAAGAAATTTACTCGATGGATTCCACGAATTTTAAATGAAGTCCAAAAATGGGCTCTAGCGTATTTAGCTAACTTTATATCCTAAATAAATTCAAAAATGGGCAGTCTAGTAAACTTTAGTAAAGTCGTTTCCTAATGATGAATCTTGAATCTATAACTACGATCCATAAACTATACATCAGTCCATGATATGAAGCCCAACCAGAGCCAACCCATCCGTAAAATCTAAGCAACAAAAGTTATGATGTCAGTTTACTTCACCCAATCTAAAAGTATAGCTGATATTCCCTTGAAAAACGGTCAGACGCTAAATGCAAAATGATATACCGAAGACTGCTTACCAAAAGCTTTTAAAAATTTGATGGGAAACCGGAAGAAAGAAGATTTGCGGCGCTAGTTTTACATCATACCAGCATACACTGCTGAAGTAACGTGTAACTTTATACGATCTCTGTGATCGAAGAAATACGTCCAGCACCATATTCCCCGGATCTAGCACCTTGTGATTTCTGGTTATTTCCAAAAATTAAAACAAATTTATGGGGAAAGGTCTTTAACCTGTAACGCGGAGTAATTGATTCATCATAACACTCGTGTTATCGATCTTAACAAGTGATACCTTGAAGGGGCAAACACTGTAAAAAATTGGGGGTTGAATGTCTTCAATTAACAATCATATCTATACCGATATACGTCTTTAGCAGACAGTTCCTTCGATCTCTCGACAGGCTGTTTTTTCGATCTATCTAGAATTTATCAGGATGAGCATCGTCGAATTCCATGGCCGTCAAAATTAATTGGCCGGGTTTTGTGACCGATTCTGGTTGTAGTATACAATCAATGTTTGTCGACTGAACTTCTACAAGAATTTAAAATTTCATCCTCCGATTTCATCAATTAAATGAATCAAATAGAATTTTACGATCAATTATAATTGGCACCATGTCTTGTGCATATCGAAACAATATCAAGGCAATCCAAAGTCCACCACGAATCATTAAGTTCTGGCCCAAACCTTACCAAAAAGTAAAGTAACTAAAGTGATGTAGATAGAAACAACCTGAAAAAAACTCCTGCGTGTGTAACGAGCAACGACTTGAAAATGACTGCATTTATTGAAGCAATAGTATGATGGTTCCGTCTAGTACTCACTTTGCTCTTGAACAGGAGATTAAGGAATTCATCTCATTCTAATCCTTGCATGGTGACATTGTCGAGAGTTAGATCTCCGCATATAGAAGAAATATCAGTCAGAAGAGTGAATGCTATAAATTGTAGCAGGTTGAGATATATTTTTGCCGTTTACTTTGTCTGGAACATTCAAAGAACTCTGCACTGTCATAGGTACATCGAATTTCCCTTAGACGTTTAGTTAGATCGTTATACAAGAGTCGGAACTCAAAGTGTTTATTTTTGCTGCATAAATGAGGTATGATAGTATTTTGCTCCAATCTCGGTGAAGAGCAATCTTTAGGGCGTTGACCGTCTCAACTTTTTTAGTGAATATACTTTGGCCACCAGAATGGACCATATCGATCAAAATCTACTGCGTGTAAGTCCGGAGAATATGGTGGCAATTGTTGTGATAAAGTTCAGCTGGGAAGTTTTCCTTGTAAAAAGCGTTGGGTTTCAAGAGTTTTGTGGGATAAAGCCGAGTCTTATTGAAACGTCTAATGGTTCCACCTAATTGTTTATGGGCCTAATGTCCACAGAGTATCGTTTAATATCTTTCAGATACCGCGGTTCAAACCATCACTGATGCAGGCACATCTGTTAATTTGCGCTCTAGTCAAACACGATCGCTTTGTTTGTTTACAAGCTCACCACCAACGTCCAAGTATTTCAAAGCCATTGTTTCTCCAAGTTTTTTGAAGGGCTTCAATCGTAATTCATTGAATTATATGTTGTCGTGGGATTACATTGAATTCTGACGTTCACCTTACAAAACAATATCGAAAGGTGAACGCGAGATGTAGCTGTTTTTGATTTTCCATCTCCATGGCATCCCTCAGATGGCTGTTGTTGAAAATCCAACTCATTAGGACTTTCACAAGAAAATTAAATATCACGATCTCTTCAATCTATACACGAGCTCGATTTATCGAAATAATTCGATCAACAAGGGCGTATTGCGATTTGTAGAATTAATCGGAAAATATTGGTTAGGCGTTAAATCAAGCTCAGGAATGTGTAAACTAGATAACGAACTGCGAAAATGTGAACCCTAGAAAATGTTGTGATAAGACATTTAGAACGACAACAAGAATTGATGTGCGAATATATGGTGAACGCATTGAATATGTTACTCTGACTAGATATCGACAAGCGATTTAATTGTAAGGTGCAAAAGCAAAAGTTAGACGATAACTGCTAGAACAGATTGAATGTAACCAAAAGAGTGAGTCAACCGAAATGGGGAAATCATATTGAAGTGATTGACATCATTCTGCAAAAGGCCCTAATGTCCCCCAAAAATTGCATATGGAATAAGCGTGTATGGTTAAATATCACGTTTAGAGATGGCTCTAAGGTGGTTTTCGACCTCCAATACTCTATGGTCGAAATTGAATAATTCACCTCTTAATTATATAAGAGAATGGATCACCGTACGAGAGACAGTGCAAATATAAACCAAGGACATTACTGGTTAATGAAATGATAGCAAGATTGCGGGAAGAGATGCGTTGCCAAAAAACACGCGGAACCAAACTCATTTTCAAAAATATTAACACGTTTTCCAAACTTCAGCCGATGATTCAAAAAACCTTTCCTTGCTGTTTATTTGTGCTTGAAATTTGGAGACACAACAAAAGAGTTAATGAATGAGTTATCGGTGAATAGAGAATTTAGAAAAATGCAGATGAATCACTTTGAACACGTGGAAGTATATACTAATTCCCAGATGTGGGAATTATATATTCCTTCGATGAACAAGAGCAAATGGCTAGATTATGAACGCTTATTAAGTTGGTATTATGTAAGGGATTAAGTTCGAAATGAATGAAGGAAGGAGAATAGTTCTATTCTGCGACTCACGGAGTGGTTTAGATTTGCAGGTGAAGGTTTTCAGGGCAGCGTGTATGTAGAAATGTTGTATGAGTACCTTCAATCTCATGACAGTGAAGTTATCCGACAATCGATCTCATCTGCGAATTTAAGGTATACGAAAGAGCTGATATACTGCAAACAGGGGTGGTGCGTTGGAGGAAATAAATGAATATGATTGTATGGATGCAAGAGATGTACTTTAAATATGTAAGGTGAATCTGTGGAGAAAATGCAAGACTGAATTTATTTATTGAAAAAAGTCTAGCTCAAAAATGAGATGAAACCTTGGAGAGAGTGAGATTGAATCATATGGAAATTGAAAGCAATGTTAAAATTAACGTCATTTGACTGAGAATGATTCATGTAAACGTTGTTTGGTTGTGGAGAGTGTCGAACCGGTACTAAACTATTTGTAGTTCAGCGCCAGTACGCGATTGTACGATATCCACTCGAATGCAAGGAATCTGAATGATTTATTACTAATGCGACACATTGAGTATTAGATCATGTACGAATTTATAAAAAGTAACGAAACATCATATGAAAATAGATCACTGTATGCAAGACGAAGGAATGGGTCCCAATTGGAGGAAAAATTAATCTGATTAACAACGGATGGTTGGCTTTGAATATTTCATTTCGATATGCGCCGTTTGGTTGCACAACAGCGTGAATTTGGCAACACTTCGAGTGCCAATCCCTATATAATTTTGCAAGATCCTACTATCGAACACATTACATACTTGTCAATATTCTATCTATATACTTATCCACACTGTATACGCATAATAAACAAACTGTCACTTTTAATGACATAAACTTTTGATTGTACACACATGTTTACGAGTATATAAAACCAACAACAAAAATGTGTCAAGCACGAGTTCGCGCGATTTCATATATTTGTTAAATACAAATTTGTCAGATTCATATATGTAGAAAAAAAACGCAAATATGTGACGAGTGGCTTGTGCGGTTTGCGATTTTTGGGTCGTTTATTTAAGATTTGATAAAACGATTTAGACGAAGTTTTTATTACCTCATGAATACGCGACTATACGCGTATATATGTAGCGCACATTCAAAATGCGATAAAACTTACGCGAACAAAGCTAATTATAATTGTTTGAATGCGAAAATTATCAGTGTAAATATTGTATCGTTGTCGTACCGTTGTTATATACTTTAGATCATGTGGTTTCTAAAGTTTGGTCTCGCCTAAACCTTAAACCCTGCAACACAACCGTTGGTTTGCCAACATAATTATGAATATAATCTTATTCTTAGAATCAACCATATGTGTACATAATTTCTTTTGATTCATCGCTATATGAACCGTTTATAATCTGTTATTTGTTTTCGGTTCTCACCTTTAACCTTTAAACAATAAAATTCTTGTACTTAGGTATTTATTGAACATAATACGGACAATTGTTTTTGTGTATAATCCTATACACCCCAGTTGTGGATTTTAATTTATTTTTTATTTAATATGTGTATGAGGTGTGATGAAACTCATTGGGTTGGATTTATTATAGGATGCTGGTATTATTAATGATTAATATTTGTTGTAGAGATACGGAACGTTTAGGCGATGACGTAATTCTAACTGTTTCCCAATTCCCTTTTAATGTAATATACCTTACCCCGCATCCAAATCGGAGATACATGACTATAAGCCTCGATTAGACTATCGGTCTAAAGTACTTATGTTTCAACACACAAAGCAATGCCAACTTCACCAATTCATCGTTGATACTTCATTTTATATTGTCATAGAACTTAAAGATGTATTTAATGAAATTAAAGATAAGAACAGAAGCAAGTTAATAAACTTGAACTTATCTTGAGACGACAAAAGGCACCCGACTGTAAAATATTTCCTATTTACATGTGCTAATCTACAGAACGTTTACCTTTAATTGATTAAAAGTGAACTAAGTCCGAATCTAGCTCGATCCAGTGTCATTTTCTATAGGTTGAAGTTTATGTGTGGATAATGAGAATTCTCAGAAATTGAGCTTTTTGAGAATAACGTCTTGCGACACCTTAACCATTGTATTGTATGTTTGAGGAACTAGGAAAAAGTGGCAGAAGCTGATGACGTATACAACAACGGAACAGCCGCTCATAATTGCATATTATATCTACTGGCGAGTGGAGCTACTGTAAAAACTAATTGAGTTCGAGTACTGATACGATGAAAACTCAATCCAGGCTTTTGATCGCATTTATAGTTCAAAATCAGCATATACAGTTTCCAATCTATTCATCAAACGAGAGGGAAAAAGCATCCTGGGAAAGTAAGCATTGGGTAAGCAGATGAATGCTGTTAACAAAACGTTTAGAGTGGATCGAGTGAAGATATTTAAAGCAACCCATGACCCAACAAAATCCACATTAGTTACTGCAAATGTGAACAGTTTAAAAGAAAGTTCAAATAAGGTTTCTCATCGCGAAATCAAGGGTAGCCAAATTATGTAAATGTGACAAACTGCACTTGCAAATTTTTTTCAGTCATGAGTCAACAGAAGAGAATCACAAGTGCTGATAGGTTAAAATGAGAAAAAGAGAGAGGGTCAGTTTGACGAAACGATATAGTGCTGAAATTGGATATACCCTTGAAATATATGCCTGGTAATGTTTAGACACTTTTTAGTTAAGTTTCCATTAGAAAAGAACAAAAAGTAAAAGTCGTACAGTAAAGGAAAATGACAGGATCATTGAAAAGTAAAGCAATAACCCCATAACGAAGGAACAACGCGATGTTCCAGATTGGTTGGAAGCGGTGATCAACTTAAACAACTTTGTAATATAAATTCAATCCGCAGTTAAATGGCAAAGAAAGAAAGGAAGCCATGGAGAAATACTAGCTAAAGAAACTGGAACGAACGACTATCAGTGTTGTTAATTAAGTGAAATGGGATATAATTAAGTGAAACATAATGTTCCAGATAAACATCAGCCAATGTAATATTTGGAACTAGTTTTCTAATTGGAACTTGACAACATTTAACTTTCACCGTGAACGCACCATTAAACAAATAACCAAAATTTACGACAAAAATTCCAAATTGACTGCTACTTCAAGAGCGTTAATTCAAATTTTTCGTCATTAATATCTTCCAAGTTTTGGATGTTTCTGGACCAGTGAGACAACGGGTTGGTACAAGAGCCGTTCATGTGTTCATCGCAAATGAACTAATACCGTCGATTTAACAGCGTTCTCAGAAAACATTTTGGCGAATTTTATTTCATTGGTCCATTGCATGAGCTAGAAATTAATGATGTGTGGCTTCAACAAGATGTTGCGATAATCGACTTATTGAAATCTAAATAAGATGAACGCGTTATATCCAAAAATGGTCCTGTCGATTGGCTGCCTAGATCGCCAAATATAACGCATCTAGACTTTTTTTTATGGGGCTACGTTAAATCATTGGTATATGCCAACTCAGTGCCAATATTGAACGAATTGATGAACTGTATGAATGTATATTGAATTGTTTATGCCAACTCAGTGCCAATATTGAACGAAAAAATTGTCAAGTCCTTATGGGAAAATCCATTGAAAATAGATAATCTACACAGCAGTGACCTGAAGTTTTGAGTACCAGGACCTATATATAAACTCTTCAGAATCAAGAAGTAAGTACAACTAAGCAAGCGTTCAAATGTTTAAAGAAAAACATAGTATCATAACCCGCCACAAGAAGCACGAGACTAATTTTATGAATAGAAGAACGCTTAGTTTGATTGACAAAGACTCCGAAAGACAAATAATCTTATTCTCTCTAGTCCAGGAATACGATTAATTTGCACGGGCGTTCGAACATTTTTGATGCAAGAATTTGTCAGCCTACGCATCAATCTAATATCTAGATAGTCAACCTAGAGCAGAAGAAAGTTAAAAACGAATTTAAAAGTTCATCGGGTACTAAGCAACCCAAGGTAACTTTTCTAGTTCCGAGACAAGTTTTATTGAAATACAACGGCCTATAAAATTATCAGGTATTCCGTCATGTCATTGTAAACTTACTTCTTTACTATTTTCGATATCTTAATCGTAATCTTTTTTTTATAAATGATATAATTAGACAATAAAATGAATTACAAAGTATGTACGACACCTAATAACCTAATCTTATATCAAAAGATTAGCGTCAATCACTTAAGATGTAACGTATGCCAAAACTATAAGTATTAAAATGTAAAACTGATTTCATCTTGATATTTCTTAGATTAAAAAGCTGTGTATCACTTCTAATGTACTCGTACTATACATGCAAACATACAAAGTGTATACATAATTGTTTAAGATAAACAAAAACTTTAAGTAGAATAACAAAATAACTAATATCTTATTATTACTTTTATCACCCGTGTGTAGAAACTGAAAGTGTTTACTTTGCTATATAGGTTTATAGCAATTAAAAGATTAGCTAAGTAATTAAATTTATCACAAGGAAAATGTGTCTATTGTCTTTTATATATGTACAGGGTGATGTTTTATGAATAATGAACAAAAAAGTACATTTGACAAACAATTGACCCGAACCGTGTCTACAATCTTGCTTAAAGATAATTTAGAATGATCGTCAACGACATAGGTGCCACATTTTTATAAGAACACTGCGCAATTCACTTGGGATCAGCATGCATAATGTGATCAAACCAGACTACTCATTGCAGTTTATTTTATTCACAATTTCAGGAGTTTGCATTTAATTCTTGATATCGTGATTCAATCTAACATCGTTTGTGTCATTCATAACGCGAATGTTACAAGCCAACTGCCTTACTCATACATGAAGTCATCGTTCAGTAAACTACATCCTCTTCATCTTCCATGTTTGAGCATTTTCCTAAGTCTGGTAAGTATCTCCACCACAGTTTTAGCGATCTCTGAACCTTCGTAATGAAATTAAAATTATAAACAGTCTCCAATTCCAGTTTAGAGTAAATTTCTCTTGCAACTTTGCCCTTAAAGGTGTCTATCAATCTTTCAATCGACAATAAACCTTTCCCCAAAGACACTTTCGGGAACTAGTAAGAGAATCGTACCATGGCTAGCTAGTTGGTTCAATCTTCAATTTCGAGAGATCGAGTGACTAGATTGTTTGGATATTGAACTATTCCCTAATCTATGTTACGGAATGAAGGAAAATTCAACCTCATCTGTGTCGTAAGTGATTGCAACAAAAAGTTCAAACCCTCCTCAATCACTATCATCATCCACTTTAGCTTAATAAACGCTGTACTAATCAAAAAAACTAGGAAATATTCACATTAAGAAAATATATAAATTAGACTGCAGTTCCCAACATACCACATACACAATGACATGATCCATCGCTCTAAAATTCTCAGAAATTTCTTCTTATTCAAAGACATTTCCACTTATTTATTAATTTCGTTGTGTATTCACGTTTCGTTGCAAACCTACAGCAAATGAAACTTATGGAACAACGCGTAGACGGTTATGTGGCCATCTTTCACCTCCCTCTATATTTGACAGTACGTAGCAATGTGTGAATTATTTGCTGTATCTTGCAAACGATCGGATGTAAGTGAAGTAATCCTATTGATCCAAAAATCAAGCGGGTTCTTATAGCCACTTCGTAACAGAGAAGCACAAACTTTCACCGAATATTCAACAGCTTTTAAAGATAAAACGGTCAATTCGCGCACGCAATGACATATTCGCAGGTATCTTATATTAAATCACGGTTAAATAAAGAGAGAACTGCTTTACTCAAAGAACATCATGAAAGGCTTCAACATTACCTCAATGATCTCCCAGCTACTGAGGCAACGGATTTTTCATTATAAGTAGAAGTTAGCTGAAACGACCAACAGTCTCATCCCCTCGAATACGAGTCTCCAAACATATTTGCTAAACACCTAAGCGCAGTGTTTAAACCTAACGAGCAAATTGGAAGTCAAGAAATTTTATAGATGTCTGAAAGTAAGCCAATCAAACACAAGTGGCGCAATGCCAAACAAACGATCAAGGACAACATTTATGTAAAGAAACCACTCGAACTGATCAGATGAATAATGCTGTTAAATCTACCAGACAGCTTATTACCTACTCTGCTAAAAAGCTGTTAGAAAAAATGATCCTGCAAAAACTTAAATCAATTATGTATAGGAGAAAAAAACCATTCCGGAGCAACAGATTTAGAGAAGAAAAGGGAACCGTGGAATAAGTTCACGAAATCGTATCTGAAATCAGGAATTCCCTGGAACCAAAACAGAACTGCTCCACAACGTTTCCAGATACAACCCAAGCTTTCGATAAGGTACAGCAGTTGTACCAACATCAAATTGCGTGAAAGTTTCTACATACGCGCATGATACTGCAATCCTAGCTGCGCACCAAAATCCCTTAACAGCAACAAGAATTCTACAAGAACATTTAGACAAAATCAAACACACTGGCTAGAAAAAATGGAGAATTAAGGCCGTAAACTCACCTGTCGGCCAGTGAGACTAAATAAAATCATTCTGCCACAACATGAAAGCGTTAAATGTCTTGAACTACATTTAGATAGAAGACTCACATTGGAAAACTCAAAGTTAAGTCTAGACTAAGATCTTGCTGTACAATATATCATCTTTTAAGCCCATATGGACCTATGGTATTAAGCTGTGAGGCTCCGTGTGTGCTCCCCGCGGAACTATCAAATAGGTTAAGATATATAGGCGACTATGAATCCTGAATGTACAAGCTAGGTAATTCAGAGATTACCGAGTGTACGTTAAACACTAACATAGGTCAAGTCTTATTAAATGAATTTATATAAGTTTTTAAAATTTGTTTGCTTCTTGTTAGTTTTCTATGTAGGAAAGATTCAAGAATAAAAATCATATTTTTGAAATGGGATTTTTCTTTATTAAGCTTTTCTTTTTCCGCCTTAACGATTAAGAAAATTTCTCATCACGCCATACGGTCTCGAGGAGTTCGATTCTCGGCGTTGACCAAAATTAACATGCACCGGATGACATAAAAAGCGATTGAGTGTAAAAACATTCGGCTTAGGGATTGCAAATTTTGACGCAAATAAAAAAACGAAATTCGCATTTAATCATTCTCGGAATTCCATCGAATTTCGAAATATTTCTTTTCATCAATATCAATACCAATATCAAAACAAAAATTCAGGTAGTACTTAGTGCAGACTATCAATGTTTTAAAATGGTGTATTTTTGTTTTGTTTGCCTAAAATATGCTTTAAGAAAACAGAGATCACTTAATGCTACGTCACATAGTTTCGATCGAACTTTTGTACAAAAGGTACCAGCAACTTAGATAGCTTGCTCGGATTCTTCGTTCGTTGGTAGAATCGAAATAACAATGAGTATACGGACTATAATATCTCCTCGTACAACGTTCTCTTCAAATAATTTCGTTGCGATTTAAATTTTAAAATTGTCTCCGATTTGTTGCTTGTTGAGTTGAGCCGAAAGACGATAAGTTCGATGACAAATTCAAATAAATTTGGCTCTTCATATTTTGCTTTAATGACTGGGACTGCGCGTTGTGATTCGCGATTCAAAACATTTATTCCAAATCGTCAGATTCTGACGAATTTCCATTTCCATTCTTTGCAAAACATTCAATAACTTTATGGCTATTATATTTTTAAATTAGATTTGCGTCCTCTCAGCAGAGGGTGTCAACAGTAAGCTTCACTGGGAGAAATGCAGAAATAATGTTATGTTAACATCTGTAATAAAAATATCAGATGAGATGTCAATCAAAGCTTTTCTAATACAGCTTTTTAGTCGATTTAATCTTTCAAGCATTTGGACTTAGCTATTCCATCTAGTTCTAGTGTCCATAATAAGTTTCAATTCTTTTCGAATTTTTTTTTAACAAAAATTTGAAGAATAGCATTTGATTTTCTCAAACAATGGTATTGGTTTACAATCAAAATTTCTCAATTTCTAATGATCAAACTAAATCAAAATGCTTCAATTATCACAGCATGCTCTATTTCAGTTTCTTTATCAATTTATACAATCAAGCCACCGCAATCTTCGTCTATGTACTCCTTATCTTTCGATTCTTCGTTGTCACTTTCTGGATCTTCTAAACTAACATTAACATAAACTAACATCAAAACTATTCCTTCGAATGGACATTCACATTCAAACGTCATCGGTATCTTGATGATGTCCATCCATCTTAACGTTAAGCAGCAAAACCATGTTCCATTGTCTATGGCAATAATAAAGCACTGCAACATTTTGCATGGAGTTTTGTGATTTTGGTAACACATAATCTCGACCGCCTCTAGCCAAAACAATTCGGAATTCGCTATGAATATTTCAGAATTCGAAATTATATTTATAAAAACGAATTTTGAAATTCTCGAATTTCAGAATTCGAAAATGCAATCGCTAGTTGGGCTTACCACCTACGTTCACCAAGGTCTGAGTTGAGACACATTAAAGCTTTAAGTTACAGTTTAACATTTACATTCTCGATGTAGATGTTAAACTTTAACTTAAAGCTTTTATGTGATATACAGGAGAGAAGAGTTTTTACCGTAGATATACCAAAAAGCTAACGATACGTTTAATGGAAACATTACAATATACTCGTAGATATACCGAAATTTTACGGATGAATTATTTTGCGCTAATTCAACCATTAAATTAGAACATAATTAACAATTATTATTGTATGTACTCGTCTATAGATACGAAAGGAATTCTGTTTATACATTGTGCTTTTATTTACATACAAGTATATTCACAGAACTTGACCCAGTTACTATACGCGTACGAGTACGTAAACGTATATATATAAGATAGTGAAAATAGAAATCATTTCTTACGTAAAAAAAAATGACGAAATCATATGTTTACAAGGTTAAAGCAGTATTTCTGCTAAGCTACTGTTACATCTACATTACATCAAGTGAGATTTACGATTGGTTATATAAGACAAATGTCTATCATTAAGACAATACATAACACCATTCCTCATAACAATCCGAGGAGCGTATCCGAGGTGAAACAGCTGTTAATTATTTTCACCTTACGTGTGACGGAAATTAATGTCAATATATATAAATACATATATAATAATCTTATATACTTACTTAATACTTTAGAACAATTGTGGTTGATTATGTATAGTTTTTATCTGAAAATAAAAAGCAAATGAAAAAACCTTATTAAAATTCTGTTAATTCTGTTATCACAAATATAATTGGATTTTATCAAAACTCATTACAGTTCAACATAAGGTTAAGACATTATTTGTCTTTTCCATTCCAAGTCATTAAATCTGTGAATGAGTTTTTGTGGTTTGTTTTTTTAATTGCAGCATCTCTACTGCATGTAATGCCACTCGAATCAATATATGCATTTGAAATAACCTTTTATGTAGCCTACAAAAACAATGAGGCGATAAGCCTTTGTATTAACAAGCCGACAATCGATTACAAACAACAACAACAATCGCCAATAAGTAGAAGTTAACCGTCAATCAAAAGGGCATTAGATAACTTAACTATACCTTCTAAAAATTGTGATGCAGGAAGGGAAACACGAAAAGTACAAGAAAAGCTCATCACCTCTCACAGATATCACTTTAATAATAAACCCCGGATCGAAAGTGACTGCAAATATTATAATGGTTGAAGAGTTCTAATGTGACATTGTTGGTCATACAAATCATCAATCTGACTCCGTCGATCACGAAGATGTCACTGTATACACAGAAAAAAGCTCTCAGATCGTTCCCTATGCATGCAGCCTGAACCTGATCGAATTTTAAAACAATGATGTTGCAATGCACTTATACATGCTTCTGTCACTTTGTGGAACAGAAAAAGAGCTTTTATTAGGAGTAAACCATTGGCACCGTTTCGATAAAACTTGTGTGATGAAAATAAGTTTGAAAGTTAGTTATATTAAAAGCTTTATAAAAGCACCATTAAGTTTACCCCAGCATCGGAACAAAACCTTTCGAAAGTGAAATACCATCGAAATTAATTTTCTGTTTCTGCCTGTTTCTATCTTTGCAAACTATTTAGGGGCTCAAGACTCTCCTAACTCTTTCGCGATTTGCTTATTTACGTCCTACTATATACCATTACATAGCCAAATCGAGAACGCGATAGATCCGATTTACGTAGAACCATCTGCACATTGCATAACTCCATGTCAGTCTATAGTACTGACATGGAAGATGTATCGGCCCATGAATTCTGACCTCAACAGAGGATCATAACAGATGTATTCATTCGATCGTAATCAGATGGGGAAAAAATCCCTTTTGCATCCTAAACCTATCGCGATTGGACCCGGTACATTCCGCTCCAATCGCCGCAGTTTTTAATCTTTGTGCCATTAAAAAAACCTCCATTTGGCAGAGACCGTAAACGGCCCTTACCGCGTCTTAACTGAAGCCTTACGAACCATTTTTTTATTACAATCGGTGCACATTGTAGGTGGTCCAGCCCAACGAATCTTTTTACACAGAATCGTGTTTTATGTCATTCGGTGCATGTTAATTTTTGATCAACGGCGAGAATCGAACTTGAGATCGCGTCGTGATGATAAACTATCTTAACCATTAAGCTACAACCGGCGAACCCCGTATACCCTGTAAAAATTTGGGATAAAGAACTAACTATCTGCAACAAAATTGGCGGTGAACAAGCAAAAGCATTAATGAGTAACAAAAACAAGTATTGGTCTTAGGGCACTAGTCCGTGGTACGCACCACGAGTGATACTTAATATATTGCTTTAAGTCCCATCGATCACAACAAATTGCATATAATTGTCAAGAAGCTAACTATATGATCAATGCAAGTAGATGCAAAAAATAAATATTCCAGAATTCAATGTCACGAAGGGCTGCCACGGTTCATCCATACTTACTAAAAACACCCAATTGTGATTTTTATAAAAATCTAGAACCTTTGACCTCTCATTGCCATTCCTCGTGACAATATTGTGGGAGACGATATTAATAGACATCTTGCTGTAGGGAATCAGGCGTATATCTAATACTCCTGAAACCAAAATATCTTGCAAATTGTACATAGAATTAATCAGCCCTCTAAATTTAATGTAAGTATTGCACAATAAAAAAACTAACTTAAGTTAAGTAAGTTTCTCACAACATCCGTCGATTTAATTCTTAATTTAATGACCATAGTAATTAATAACTTATAAATATATATGAAAAATACGTTTTGGAGCACAAGGCTCGCCCAACTTTTTCAGGGTTCGGTTATTTATATCATTACATAGCCAAATCGAGGACGTACGGCTATTGCTCCTATATTTACGTAGAACCATCTACACATTGCATAGCTCAAATGCCAGCCTTACCTTCTGCTTCAATTGTCACAGCTTTAATCACTACGCCATTTTGTCGGTGTATATTTGGCTTGGTTATACGATAGGGCGTTAAAAGCCAACAAGGAGTAGAGTTCGAAGTGCTTCTAGATACAAAACTAGATACAAAATGTGAATGTTGTCGGTTAAATCCAAAATAATTTCTAATCTGAGAGAAATCTGAAATAATTTTTAACATCACTCAAAACTATTAATTTTCCACAAAGAATGAATGAAAATAGCCAACAAGAAAATTAATCGAAAGAAAATATGTGTGAAATTAAAATGAAAAAAAAAATTAAATATAGAAATTCCGTTTTCGCGAAACGTATGGATCTCGGTAATTATGTGTTTGTGTTTACTTAAATGTCAAAATAGTCTCACTCATTCGGAGAATGGCGCATTTTAAACATTTCTGTTATTAATAGAAAGTTTTGAAAGATAGGTAAATTTATACAAAACTAATTAATACCTGAAGTTTTCCGTAAGAGGCGGTAGTGTCATCAAACAGCGTATAGTGTGGAAGTCGACTAAAACTTTATTTTGTTTTGATGATTTTTGAAGCCCAGTTAAATTCGAGGCAAACAAATCTCTCTTGTATGTTTGAAATTGGCACAGCTCTTCCTTGATACCTAAGATTTTTTATAAATTTATTTCCTCATCTCCGAAACATTATATACAAGGAGCACAACGACAGAGCGAATAGGATGCCTTAACGAATAGAATTATATACTAATGAGCATACTAATGAATTTCACTTTGTAGCTATTTAACATTTGACCAGCTGCAAAGTGTTTTTCAATTGAACTTCTGATTATTGCATACAGTTAGTTGTGGTCGCAAGGATCGACAGTTTTATGTTGATAATTCACTGTTGATATGTAACAGTTGCTGTTACAATTTCACTCAAATAATTGCTCAAAAGAACACTAACACTCACAGCGCTTGGTCAGGAAAATTGACATTCTTGCACCAGAATGGAAGGATGACAAACGCTATTTGAACCAAAAAAGAAAAAGGCAAGAATTTGAAATTAAGAAGGTCACCTTCATTCTAACTTCAAATAAATAGTTTTATTTATATCAATAAATATTCGCATCCGATAAGACCATCTAATAATTTTATCATCATAGTGTCAACAACCGCGTATAAAACAGTATGTTATTGAAATTAGAAACAGAATCGTTTAAGATTTATATCAACAACAATAAACTTAAAATGAAAAATGATGTACAATTATTATTTCTGTCTTGAATCTTTCTTCAGAGTTTGATACAAAACACAAATCACAAATAAAAATATTGGTGTCTTTGTCATTCAACCATTCTTTAGTCTTTACGTAAGCATTGATTAAGTGCATATTTGATTCAATTTACATATACGATTGTACATAATCTGATTTGTATATGAGTCATATAGCTTTCTTATAAAATGTCTCGTTTTGAGGATGAGTGGCAGAGGTTTGGTCCCTGAGAGCTGGTTAGGTAGAATCATGACCAATCATTTTTCATCCGAATTCACATGGAATACATGGAAAAATATTGGAAAACATCGTCAGTTACGGTACAAATGCACCAACCAAACGCAGATACAAATACGTCAAGTTAAAAAGATGGTAAGGAATGATCGAAAGAAATATTCTCATGAAAGGTGACCTAAGATATTACAAAACTACCGACCAAATGGCGCTGTGGTTAAAGCCGCGGCAGTTGGAGCGGTAGGTACCGGGTACGGATCCCGATAGGATGCAAAAGTGATTTTTACCATCTAATTACGATCGGTGGTGTGAATGAACACATTGACCTCCTGTTGTAGTACAGAATAAATGAGCCATCCCATCTTCTATGTCAGTACTATAGGCTGGAATGGCTATATGCAGGAATGTCCTCGATTTGGCTGTAATGGCGAGAGTTAGGACATAAATAAACGAACCACGAAAGAGTTGGGAGTGCATTGAGCCCTAAAACAGATTTGCAAGATTGGAAGAAGAACGTGAAAATTGGCGAAGAATTTTTCTCTGCTCAACAAAAAATATTCGCAATGATCATTCTTGACAGAATCTCACATACGATTCAAAAACGAGCAAACTGGTCCCGGAAGATCACGTTAACCATAACCAATCCAGTATCCATAAACAATCCAGTGCTTGGAATTCACTACTGTGTCTGTTCTTCCTCGATTTCGAACGCGAATTTGATATAATAACTAAGAACGCAATATGACAAAGAATTTGTGAAACGGGCATCGCAAAGAAATTGATTGAACTCATGAAGAGTACAAGAAATATATCGGGATGCTGAAACCCGAAATCAATACAATTCCGTTACGAGAAGTAAAGTAACGATGCGTATACTTTCACCAATACTGTTCCTGATTGTATTGGATAATATAATGTAGAAATGGAATGTAACGCCTACTAATGGCGTACAATGGGGATTAACATGTTAACTCAAGGATTTGGATTATGCAAATGACATATGCCTGTTCACACACAAACACTAAGACATGCAGCCGAAAATACAAGATAAACATCAGAAAACCAAAGATGGCGAAACTCAACACAAATATAATCACACTGAAGCACATCAACAATGTATCTACAAATTAAAGATGTAAATGAATCTGTATACCTTGGCAGCACAATAGTGAAAACAAATGGGTCAGAGTAAGACATAAACATGTTGCATAAAGTCTGGCTTTCTTCAGTCCTGCGTCATGCAACACCAAAATACGAATGTCCAACTGGTGTGTGAAATTAGTACAATTGTATGGATGAGAGATATCGAAACACACAGAAAAAGTGAGAAACTACGAATGTCATGTCTAAGCGGTACTGATGATCTTGTGAATCGTGCCGAGATCAATGAGATATATTTGGCCAGTCATAGTTTATACTCTACTCTTATTTATCTCCTTTGATTAGATAATCACGTTGTTGAGTTGATTTAATTACTAAATAGTTACATTGTTGCGTTATTACACATGTCGAAACATTACTGATAAAAATAAATCGTCTGATAAGTATTATAAATTTATTACACTTTAAGGTGAATGGAACACAATCAGCAATTTACTTAATCATATTAAGTGGATTGGAAATTAAAACTCTTCAAACGGCTTCTTTCCAAATTTATATATATGATTACATGCGTATGGACAATTTCTACATACCAAAACTCTTATCTACGTTTTTGGTGAAATACTAATTAAATAGTAGTACATATCTAGTATACAGAGAACAATATCACTAAACTTTTTTAACGTGAGTCCAATCATAAAATATAATAAAGTTCTCTTATCATTACACAAAAAGTGATTATACAAATTACGATTGTTATGTGGTATATATAGGCTAAAACAATTCTAATTTGGTTTAGTAATCACTTTCTTATCAGTTTCTGTGACCTATTATTGATCGATTACTTATCATATTATATATACGAAGGCTGCCGCAAAAGGTTTTGGAAAGTCATTTTTTTACAGTTTTTACAGGCCATTGTTGACCCCTACCGTGTTTACAATCTGACATCGTCAGTTTCAATCACGAGCCAGCACTTCATATGATTCTAAACAATAATATGATGCTAGATCGCTCTGTACACCTATAAGCCACCGACAGCGTTCTCATTGTCCTTTGATTTCAATCACGATATCAGGTATTCAAATTAAATTCCTATTATCGTGGGTAACGACAGATACTTGAATCTCATCACACCTTCAAACGTACTGAAATCAAGTCTTGGTCTCGAAAACCAAAGATTTTGAGACCAACAGAAGCTGAACATCGCAGTGGATCTCTTTCACTTCGTTGCTATTTAATCCAATCACACAGATATCATGATGCATCTGCATATGCAAAAAAGTTAATTGGATTATCGGAATAAGATATTTTCTTGAGGTCTTTCATTTTTACGAAGGAAGTATTTCAACATGAGATTAAAAAGTATCGAGAACAGCGCATCTCTATGTCGAACACAGGAAATAATTTCGTAAGTTCTAGATAGCCTGTACTTAACTTTGACACAGCATTGTAACTGCGTTACTGTCATTCTACATTGATGTACGTATTTGTTTGGTACTCCTAAATTCAAGCGAATACCATAGCCTTTGTCGATTGATCGACTCATATAGTCTTGCTTGAAATCTAGGAATACATATGTGTACATCGCAAGATGTTTCATAGTGCTTAGAAAGAATGATCCACAGCGTAAAAACTTGATCAGTGACTGACCGATATCGACCGATCTTCTTTGGAGAAGTTATTCTCCCGAAGAAAGTATACGACAATAACTTGTATACTGTACATAGGAGAGCTGTAGCATGATAATTCTCACGCTTCAAGCTATCACCCTTTTTGAATATTGGGCATAACGCGGTCACTTTCCATGCGTTAGGAAGAACTTTATTTCACCACACCAATTGAATAAGGTCGATAAACGGTTCCACAAAGTTAGCTCTCCGAATATCAAGAGCTATGAATTACTGTAATCAACTCAAGATGATAATTTTATCTCTGTATGGCCATAGTGAATTCCTTATAGGATGGATCTTCAATAAACATCTCTGCAGTCTGTATTTGAAGATATTCCAATACAGCATTCTTTCTCTATTTTCGGCTGCAGTTTCGTGCCGGCAATACGGTAAGACCTATATTATTACAAAAGCCGGTTTGATTTCAACTCTATAGCATTAAAGTCACCAATCTAACATCGTGTTCACGTATAGAGCCCATCAGATTATCCAAATGATTGTAAAATAAGTCCTGGAGTTGTCTTACATCAGGTATATTTTTTTGAACAAGAAGAGTCGAGGCTGAAAGACGGATGACCCATCAATTAATTAATTCAATCGTTTTTGATCTGTGTGAGTTCGCATTATATCGTGATGCAAAATAAACTTTTTTCTCTAAATTTGTTAATAAACCTCGGACAAACGAATGGTCGTATTCCAAGCTCGATTGATTGTGATTTTCAAGAGTCCCAGTAGCCACACAACCGGTTTTCATGTCAAGAAGCACACTACTATTTCCTTCCCAACGTGTTGAGCTCCCACAATTTTTGTTGGTTTTATTCATTCGAAATGGAACACCCAAACAGTCGATTTGAAGTTTCTTTCCGACTCATACGTTTTTCAAATACCATGCAATGAATATTAAAGCATTTGGCGGCATCATTCGACACGAAACTTTTTTTGTGTGTCTGCCAGCCAATTTGGAATCTAACGCGCATAAAATTAGCTTCTGCACCTTTAAATGTTCATTTAAGATCGTATGTTAGTGTTGATGACTCAACCTCCAAAAATGTTTCACTTTTGGGCTGACATAGAGATTTGCATCGGAAAACACTAGTATTACCATTTTCTAAAAACTGTTTAAGGAATGTTAGTACTAGTGTTTTCCGATGTAAATCGGTCCTAGCTCCCACAACTTTTGTCGGTTTTTCTTCGAAATGGTGGACCCAAACAGTCGATTGCCCTTTTCTTCCGACTCAAACGAACCTATCAATGACTCGTACGTTTTTAAAAGTACCTCAATCTTTTTTGTGGGTCTGTCAAAAAATATGGAGTTCAACGTGCATATATAGCTTCCACACTTTTAAATATTCATGTAAGATCGTATGCACGCTGGTGTTGCAAATACCAATAGCCATGCCTCGATTTTACGATAAGTTATATGACTATCCTCTTCAATCAGTTTTCTCACAGCATCGATGTTTTTGGACGCCCTTGACGAGGCTCGTCTTTGAGTTAACGTCGATTGCGTTTAAATTCTTTGTACCAATTATAAACACTAGCCAGGAACGGTGCTTCGTCGCCAAAAGTCGAAAGAAGTGATTCGAAGGACTATTTTTGAGTTAGCCCACCTTAAAAATCTTAAAAACTCACACGAAATTTTCACGCGATAATTCGCTTAGGTTGCGATGCGAACTGACAGACGACTTAACCTCCAACAATATTACACTTTTTGGCTGACATAGAGATGTGCTTCGGAAAACACTTAAAATTTCCGTTTTCTAATAACTTTAACACCAGCCCTCATATATAGTGGGAATATTCAAATTCAACTGCATGATGGTACAGTTGTGGTTACAAATGTACAATATCAATATTGATCAGAGTATTGTCAATAATCGCGAGAGATAAAGATAAGCGATTTTGTTGTTGTTAAATTGATAAAAAAAACAATTAAATTGAAATTTTTATTTGACGCGATAAGAGAATTTGTTTCAATGCTGTAATGTATCGACATATTATTGGAAAATAAATTTCTAGGGAATATATACGATATATGTGTACACAAGTCATGTATCGGTTTAAGTATTTTGTGCTCGTGTTACATATTAGCATATTGTGCACATCAATATATGCTTAAATGTTTATATAAAACTCAAAATTAATATACGAATAATTAATAGCTATTTAGGAAGGTTACAATATTATTATTGTTTTAAATTTATTTTATAAAAATGTAGATTAAATGCTCTGCTCGTATTTGGATGGATGAGGGTATTAAAAAAATTTATTTGGAAACGATAAGGAAATATTTAAAGTGGAATTTTGGATTAGGCAAACGATTTTTATAATTCTGGATCCAAGTTGATAATCTAGATTAAATTGTTGTGCATATATAACTACCCTATGATGGGTTTATGAATGTTTTATAAATATTTAGCTCCCAATGTTGGGTGGTACCAATAGAGTTCCACCACAGTAACCAGATCTTGCTGTAGAACGTGACTAACTGATTCGACTCGGAACTCGGTGTGAACAATCAGACCAGGCTATCGAGAACGTTGTAGTTAATTCTGGTATTTGAAACATCTTGATGGACTTAAGCGCAACGGAGCGAAACAAATACTTTTGATCCACTGGAGTAATGTTCAGCTTTCATTGGTATCAAAATCAACAAAAGTCATGAGTAATGAGATTCCAGTATCTTGCATCTCTCCATTACTCAACTCATGATGATAGTGATATCCTCAATGTTCTTCCCGCAAACGTTATACTATTTATGTCCACCAAGTGTTAATCCAAGAAGCAAACGAAGCAGCAATCGAGACAAATCATGGCCAGAAATAAAAGGAATGAAAAATAAAAAGCTCAATTTGCGCTTGAAAACTTATCATAGGATATACGTTTTTTTCCAATGAATAGGCACAAAATATGCCTATTGATAGAGAAGTGTATCGTTTCGAAAGATAACGAAAATTAATGTAGGATCTTATCTATCATATATGAACTTGACTTTGACTTTCAATCCATCGAAATAGCTTACTATAGCAATTGACATCGTAATATAGATACAGCTTTCTTCAATACATACCGAAGATAAGAAAATAATACACATAAGGTCGGTACTCACGAGCACATGGCAGCGCACACTTTTTGACAAGCGTGATATATTGTTTACAAGTTTACAAGTTATAGTAATGGAATTTAAACACAACCGTGTTATTACTTTATATTTGGCTGGAAAATCACAACCAGCAGGGCTTTATGTGATCGGTAATAAGCTACAACAGTATCATGTGAACAAAATATTTGTCTATCGGACCATTACGGACAATGTAAAACTGGTAGCATAAAATATTGCAATAGAAATGACAGTCAAAAAAATTCAAAAGCAACATCGCGACAAAAAGTTCGAAAAGTGCAGGATGGAATGCTTCTGCTCGTACTATTAAAAAGCAAGATTTAACACTCGTACAAAAGGCAGTTCGCCTAGCAAGAGCAAAAAAGTTAAAATACTTACAATCACAATACAATTTAGACAAGCAAATTGCTCTGCAAAAGCAAGAACCTTCATCAGTGATGGTTTAAGCCCAGGTTTCTATCACGGGACGCTCACGTTTCCTTGAAGAGGGCGTTCAGGTAAATCAACAAACATACTGTGAAAATATTTTAAACCCACCTTATAGGCACGTTAACAATTAGACGTTTCAACAAAACTCGCACCATAACTGCAACGTTCTGGCCGACTTTTTCGAGATATTAGCCGTGTTTCTTGACGCACAGTGATCCGGATCAGATCACATTTTCCATGCAAACCAAAGACACATTTTGATCCAAAATGAAATTTGGATCAAAATGTGTCTTTGGTTTGCTTGAAAAATGTGATCTGATCCGGATCACTGTGCGTCAAGAAACACGGCTAATATAAACTATATAAGCCATACCATATTTTGTGGCGAAAATAAGAATTGGAAATCACGATGGAAGCTAGATCTTGTAAGATAGTAAACCAATGTTTTGTAAAATTGTCTATAAAGTGAATGTATATACAGTTCCAATTGCTGTTCACAATCAAGAAAATCGGTTCCTTCACTCCTCCATAATACTACATTTCACAGCGTTTAAAATAATATTGTCTAGTGTAGCAGTATTCATGGTGAAATGGCAAACCAAACTGAGCGCAAATCAGCTGTAAGCCTTCAATGTCACTGGGAAAAGGGTTGCCAATTAAAAATAAATTTGGATACATCGTTAGCACAAACTTCTCTTTGCCTTCGTACATCTTCACTGAACCGTCAAGTTTAATTGCCCCATAATTTGTTGAGTTTGGCTCAAAATCCTAGTTTTTTTTATAGAATGACTTGGATCCTATGCGATCTATATGATTCGATCATCAGGGTCATAATCCAAAATAATAGATTCTTGAATACTTACATATGTGCTTATAATAAAAATGTGATTCTTTTGTTGATCGGGTACAGTAAATAAGCTTTTGATTTACAAGAATCAAAATAATAAACACTTTTATAAGAAATGCCCAGTTGAAAACAATTTCAAAACTGAATTGCTACCCGGATAAGAAAGAATGATGTTTGAAGAAAAAGGAAGATCGAAATAAAGGATTGAAAAGGCTGGACAGCAAGCGAAAATTTAACAGCATTATACAAGTAGATAGGCAGTATGTGAGAAGTTCCGCTAAATGTTCGTTTCTTTAAAGGCCACAGTGGATATATTGAAATGGCAAATGGACCAACTTTTAAAAACTTGAAAAGGAGGCTATAGATATTATTAGCTGATGGCAGTACTTCTGAATTTATAAAATTAAAGCATCAGACATTCGACGGAACAAAGTCGTTCGAAATTGTTAGCTTACAAATTGAAACGGCAGCAAGGAGAAATAATTGATGCAAGGAAGACAACTTTAATCACGGTAGCAACTCTAAAAGCGTTTAACGACAGTGCAGCAGATATGCTATATAGATTGATCCAGAATCCATACATCTATCGTTAGAATGAAAATATGGTGTTGATCACAAGCGAGAGCTAGGTCGATATCAGAGAGTAGTAGAAACACTTTAGGAGTTTGCTGCAGGCATAAGGCGATGAGTACATCTCATGGCTCCCGAATACACCGAGAGAATTAAAATAGATGCATTTAATCATGGTAATCGTATTGCAGAAACCAGACTAGCGGTAGCGATAGCTTCGAAAACAACATTTGCTGAGACTATCGCTAACGATCGAGACTTTTATACTATAATCAAACCAGTGGTAAAACTACGACGAGTCGGATTGCAACCACAAAGTTGTAATTCAAGAGAAAACTACGGTTTCGAGCTGAATAATATGATGTGTCGGTGACAAACATGGTCATTTTTCAAGGGATTGCTGCGAACTCAAAAGTAAGCGAGCAAAGATACCATCAGCGTATATTAGATACAGGATGCACAATGCAATACTGAATACAGGATGCGCAATGCAGACGATTGTGAGAAGTGATTTAGTAAACGATGAAATTCATCAACTATAGAAAGATTGAAATTGCAAACATAAATCGGTGAAAATACAGAAATTAAGCAAGGCGGAAGTGAAATTGGTAAAATGAGGTTCTGGTGGTGGATATTGTTGATGAAGTAGTTTTCGGCGTGGATCTCATGATAAAAAACGAATTCGTGTTGGATATTAGGCGAACTACATTAAGTATGGAAATGTTAAGTTATAATTGCAATTGAAAAGCGGAAAACCGATCGTCAGAAGAATTATATTGAGTCATCGAACAGAATTATGCGGTGTATTGGAAGAAGAGATTGTTACGGAGGAGTTGAGTATTGTAGAAGTCAGCAGAGAAGAGCAGCCAGAAAATGGGATAAATCTATCAAGAAATCAGATGAAATCTATCAAGAAATCAAATGAACTACTATTTCTTAAGTCTGGTTTTACAAACTAAACTAGAAAAATTTATCACCAGAGCTACAGTACAGATGGGAAGGTCCGTATTTATTCTGTACCGAGTTGAAAGAGGACTTCCTCTGGAAAGAATGGTTCTCTACAAAAGAGTAGAATTGGATCCTGTTCGAGACGAACAGATTTGGGCGGACGATGATGTTACGAACGCGGGTGACATGAGTCAAAAGAATAACTTCATGTAAAAATAAACAAAAGGAAAAGGCTATACGATGACCAATTGCGCCAATTAGTAATAGTGAAGTAAATAGTGAAAGATATAGTGAAATAGTAGTGGTGATCGAATCGAGTGTACGAACTTTAGTTTGGTTGGCATCCTTACTAGAGCAAATCGTAGCACTTATATTGTTTATTATGCATTTGATATACGTCTTAATTTATTCAATCAATCTAATGTTCTAATTTCAAACATTTTTTTGTTGAATTTTAATCAAACCCCAGATCTTATTTCAATATTTATTATAATTTTAATAATCAACAAAATATGTGTAAATTATATATTCCATTTACCAAATTATATGTTGTCATCAAAATTATTATTATGACTATTTTTTAATAAGACATCATGATTGAATTTTATAATACAATTTCAAATACTTTCAATATCGTGTTAATTTGTCAACCAATCGATTTTCTTGTTGCTAACGCGAGTCGTTATCTTTTATAACGCGCCGTTAAACAATTATTTTTGATATTTGATCACGGAAATATTGAATCGTTATCAAATACTTTTTATATATCAGCTAAGTACATAGCCACTCGTGAACAACTTTGTCGTTATCAACTTATATACTCTTTACATTATGCTACCCTAGGAAATTCCGACAAATTTATTTGAATATCCTTTAACGTAAACTTTGTCTCTATAAATCATATAAGTATTCATCTAGATATCAGTATCTGCTCGGTATAATCTTTATGGTTCGTAATTAAAAAGTCGTAAACCTGAAACATATACAACAGTGCATTACTTATGTAAAGGGTGCCCCAATAAGAGGTTTCATTTTGAATAGCCTGCTTTGCAGTCAAATGTCGCAAAACTAAAGCAGCTTTTGGACGTCGTGAAGGACTTTCTCGGCCGGCAACGAAACTGGTGGAAAAATTTGAGCTGTTAGAACAACTAAGTGTTGTGAAGAATCGAAAACATGTGCGTCGCTCAAGAACAAATGAAAATATTGCTGCTGCATCTCGTAGTGTTGAATAAAACCCAGGTTTGTCGATTCTTCGTCGATTTTTGGAATTAGACATTCCACAAACGCCATAACACCGTATTTTCTATAAAGTCTTAGGTCTTAATGCTTTAAAAGTTCAGTTAACACAAGAACTCAGTCATCTGGATGTTCGAAAAATCATCTGTAGTGATGAAGTCCATTTTAACCTCGGAGGCTGGGTCAATAAGCAGAATAGTCGCATTTGGGGCTCAGAAAATCCAAAAATGATTGTTGAAAAACCCCTCCATGTGGACGACGTTTATTTGCAGGTGGCTAATTGTGATTAGATCACAATTGGCCACCTTGGCCAATTGACCAGATCTTGTGATTTAACACCTTTAGACTCTTGTCTTTGAGGGTAAATGTCCTCCGCGATGAGATGTCTATGCCAATGCTCCACAATCAGTTCAAGACCTTTAAGATAGAATTCGTAAAGTTTCATGAAAAGGATATAGTGCTTCAAGCGTAGCCGTGGCGTCCTAAAATGAAACCTCTTATTGGAAAACTCTTTATATACTGTTTATATGACATCATTATGCTTCTATCAATACCTCCGCGCATAAAAACATTATAATCTACAATCTCAACCCGAACAAGGTATATCCCAAAGAATGTGAGACTACATAGGTCATTTTAATAATCGTTTTGTTGTTATACTCGTGTATTTCAAGTTTTCAAGTTATTTACAAACATATACATTATATCTTTCGTCTTTTCGCGTTTCTTATTATAATTATATACGAATTTCATAATTTGGTTTACGTTCACAAAAGCGCGTCTCGCGAATTGCCTCAAACTTGTAATCAAAATTATTTGTATACACAAATCTTTTATTATATGTATTGATAAAATGCGCGCATTTTTCGCGTTTCACATATGAACATGTGAACCACTAACTTATATCTCACAATTATTTTGTATATACTTGTATATGTATATACTATACACATCTTAGAATAGAATTTCGAGTTTGCTTATTATTAATAAACAAACAGCTCACCTTCTTATATCTTATATAGCATTATCATATGGGGGAGAAATTATGTCTTTGCGTGCTGATGATTGATGATGGAATTAGCTAAAATTGAATAAAATTTATATAAGTGTGTTAAATCTTTTATCGACTCAGTAAACCCACGATAAATTAGATCAGTAAACCAGAATTATCTTTTAAAACCGGTTGGAATCCAAAATAATGCAATGATGGGATCTTACCAGATGACTGAGCACTTGTAGTATTTATTTTAGGTTCTCTGTTGAATTCGAATCCAGAGCATAAATTCCTAACTCTTCGTGAACAAAAATGGTATGCTACTATCTTCGTTTGTGTTGCTTCAAAATGAATCAATATGTTAAAGACCGTCCCGATTTAATTAAAGTTTCGGCGACTGTCCTTTGAAACTTTTTTGATGTTTCCATTGGGTATTTGTATATTTTGCACAACGTTCTCATTATCACCGTGCTATCATTTGCTACGGGTTCATTGGATCAGTTCGAATTTTTATATAATGTTAAGTGTTCTCCACAATTCAATAATTCGTTATTATTCAAAGACTATGTGGTTCTATGTGGCTCACTTCTTGCTTTAGTATGGAATAGACTTATTGGATCAGCGGCACAGATATCAAAATGTCGAAGATGTTGATCCAACATAAACTTTGTATGATTTTGGCCCAAAGAATCTAACCACAAAACCACTGGAGGACGCAAGATTCCATAGAATATTAACTTGGTTCAGCCCAGTTTTAGATATTCTCAAAAGAATGAAAAATATTTGGTAATCGGATGGAACATGATTGTATTTCCTTTGTGTATTTTTGTGTCAACATTTGTGTCGTGCTGAAAAACACTTCGTTGTGCCTTTTCGAGCAGTCTGAGTTTTAATCAATAGTTGTTGTAGCGTTCTCTTTGGTTTTACTGCGTTGATGCAGCCTAAAACGTGAAAATGAATTCACAGAACGTAAAATTGGCACTGCGATTATTCGATTCTTCCAACAATTATAATTGTCTCTGTGTGATATTTTAGATATCACACAGATAGCGATTATATACAGACTGATGATATACAATGTGCAACTGATAATAATAATAGTCCATTAGGAAAGCATAAGAAATCATCAAAAAAAAATTTTATTTTTTCTCAAATGAAAATTATTTCGCAAATTCCGCGGAATATTGCCTCATTTAGTGGAGTATATCAAGTCATCATTTCTACCCGACTTAGGGTTCTGAACTCCACACACAGAAGGTCTGATCTCTACATCCACATTGTAATTGGATTGTTATTGGATACTGAAAAATCCCTGAAAATCGAGTCTCCTTCTTTATCCCCAACATGCCTGCAGCAACAAGCAACGCTATAACTATTATGAATGTCTGTGGCGTTCAAGAATACGACGAATAGTCACGCCACAAGAGTGAATTATTAACAAAAATAATCGAAAAAAGATTTCAACGAGTCAATGACGTCATCAGATCGAAACCGGCCTAGCGAAACGAATATTATAGACCACATACAAGATGCCATACATTTCCAAGACAAACGTCATCATCGACTGGTTGATTCAGCGCCCTAGCTGTCAATCAATGCCACTCTGTGGAGTTCAAAGTTTAACTCCCACCATTCATCATTAACTGTCACGATTACAGCACCAAGCATCACTTGTCACACTTCAACATGTCAATATTCAAGGATAATATAGTCCTTTACGTTGTGGTAATGATTTAACGGAAGATGTTGGTTTATTTCATTAATCAGAAAAAATCTAAATCACTTATGAATGAAAGAGCGTGAGGTAAGTGGTTTCACTGCATCAAGAGTGATGAATTTCACGTCGAAGACAGCCATAGTGGTGCAAGATGCAAACGTTTTAGAAGATGAAGAATTTGAGGTAGTTATTGCTTAATGAAACCTCTTATCAAAAACGATCATTAGAAAGCAACAAGCAATTTCAAAATGAATCAAAGATTTGGGAATGAATTCATACGTATTAAAACCGAGAGGTATTAAACTGCTTTTGTTTGTTTGTGAACAGTTGCTTTAAAGACAAAAACTGAAGTAGGTTCACAATGTAATGTATGATTGACGACGAAAAATGATTATATTATAATAAGCCCAAGCGTCGAAACATGGGAATATTTTCTCCAAACCAGATGAGCACTACTCCAAGGACATGGTTTATAATTGGTGGACCAGACCGCAATACAGCGAATGACACGATAAAATAATTTTGCAGCATGACAATGCTCAACCTCATGTTGCGATAGTGGTCAAAACATACTTGGAAACGTTGAACTGAGAAGTTGTACCCCAACTTTATGAAGTCTTTAAACTCTGACTACCACCTGTTTCGATCGATAGCACACGTGCGGGTGGACCTGCACTTCGGTCTTATGAAGAATTCAACAAATAGATCGATTCGTGGATTACATCATAAGATAATCAGGTTTTTCAACGCAGGATGCTGCCTGAATACTTGGAGAAACTATTTCACTGATATCGAATTACAAACAGCTATCAAGTATAAACACAAATAACACCTCTTGATTTAGTGCAGAACCGTATATACACTGACGTATCGTGCAGCCACTACATTGATGTAGAGCTATGCAATGCGCAATGGAAATATAGTTCAATGGGAAGGGATAAAAAACATTTAACTTCTCAAAACCTTTTAACTTTTCCTCAAATGAAAGCAATAAAGAAAAGCTTTTTGCAAATTCTGTGAATTATTACCACAATGTAGATAGCAATAGTATAGTTATAGTTTCATTCTGAGGATATTTTAGACTTTTTATCCACTAAACCTACCGTCTATCAATAGGTCTAATCGATATAACGTTAAGCTCCCTTTTCAAATTTTTATATAGCGATCTTTTGAACTTAGGTGAAGCCTATCGTACTCACTTTACCTTTGAACCAGTTGTGTTGAACAAGTGAGTTAAGGTTCATTAAAATAGAATTTATAAGTCGATCATTTATAATTTGATCTTACGACAAAGTTTTATAAACAACCTGGCATTAACTTAGCAAATCAAACTATATGCTCAGTTTTTTACAACAGTGTACTGTCGAAACGCCACATAATAGTGTTGCTTTGTCCAAGAATTATATAATTTTCTTCAATACTATTAGCATTATGTCACAGTCAGTATAGAAATGGATTTTGTCACTATCAAGACAAATAATTATTTTCTTGGAATTTATATGTCGTAAAAAAAAATTTTCTTTAGAAAAAGGAACCCTTTTTTGAATAAGATGAAGAGAAATGCGGGGAAAAATATTGAAAATGTTGAAACTTAAACCATTGTTAAAATAATAAGTTTTTATGTTTTCGCAAACCGTGAAATAAATAATTATTTAAATGACGCATAGTTATACAATGAAACTTTACACTTATCCTTACAAGAAAACTCTAATTCAAAAAATATAAAGCTCCTTACAAAAATGTTACCGCCCAGGTGGCGCAGTGGTTAAAGCTGCGGCAGTTGGAGCGGGAGGTACCGGGTTCGAATCCCGATAGGGGCGGGATGGTAAAGGGATTTTTCACCATACGATTACGATCGATGGTGTGAATGAACACATCTATGACCCCCTGTTGGAGTGCAGAATTCATGGGCCAACCCATCTTCCATGTCAGTACTATAGGCTGGCATGGAGCTTTGCAATGTGCAGATGGTTCTACGTAAATCGGACCTATAGCCGTACGTCCTCGATTTGGCTGCAATGGCGTAAGGTAAGGACGTAAATAAGCGAACCGCGAAAGAGTTGGAAGTGCCTCGAGTCCCAAAACAGATGGTAGAGATAAAAAACAAACAAACAAAAAATACAAAAATGTTATATATTTTTGTAACTTTTCCAGCTCGTTGGTACGATAGTCTTATTGAATTGATAGTGCTTCGCACAATAAAACCATTCGTGCAGCAATCTTGGCCGAATATGACCAATCCATAGTATTCACTGTATTTTGATTTCATTCACGATGCCAGCAACTTAAGCTTCTTTCAAAGTCAAAGACATTACAATTCGGTATAGTATGGCAATGTTTATAGGATGGCATGCAGCCAAACAATCAAATCAAGTTGATGTATTTCGAACTGGATTGTATATTCTTTACTATAGGACAACCATTAATCTATTTCGATTGAGGTCTGTGCATTGTGGAACATACAATATATCAATCAAGGGCCCAATTGACAGTTGAGCGGGGCCTTAAAATATGGTACAGTCTGATAAATAATTTAAAATAAAAATGTGGTACCTCAAGACATCAGCCTTTCACTCAGGGGTGGTGTGGTTTAGGTACGAACGGTGTAATTGCACACGCCCTCGCACTAAAAACGCCTTACACGTGGTTATATTATTAACATGCCCGTGAAAAAAAAGAATATGTAATTTAGACCATTGTCTGGCCATGGCAAAGCCTCGGTTGTCGATGCCGCCCAGCACACTCATGGTATAGTGAAAACTAACCCCAAAAATGATTGGTTTGATGAAGAGTGCCGACTTGCTGTTAAGCAACGGAATATATAGCCCACAATGAAGAGCAGACTCGGTTGACAATTGCGACAGCTAAGTAATGAGCATAATTTGATCTCCGTCAGTTGCCATTGGAGCCAGGGTGGAAACCTCTGTATCGAAAATGGAAAAACATTTTTGAGCGTATTATTGCAGCCTTGCATAACACCAGGTTTGGTCGAACCATTTTCATAATTTCCTTGTAAAGCTTACGATTTGGTACGATTTGTGTAAAGTCGGTTTCGTTAGCAAAATATTGCAGAGCACGACCATGCAAATAGATGTAGCAATGAGACATTCAAATGAATTCCAAATTGTACATGAAACGATTACACCATCTGTACAGACTTTTTCCAAGTGGATCCGAAGAGTCCAGGACGATTGACACAAGAAATTATTGCTGATGAAATGACCTCGGAATATTAAGTAATCATCTAGGATGCACGAAGAAATCTGCTTGGTGGGTTTCACGAATTTTAAATGAGGCCCAAACATAAACTTGAGTGCATTTTGCTAAATTTATTCGAAAATGGACAGTCTATAAATTTAAGTAAGGTTGTTCCTGGTGACGAATTTTGGTTCTATAAGTACGATCAGGACACTAAACAGTAGTCCATGGTATATGGAGCCCAACAGGAGTAAAAGCTAAGCAACAAACGTAATGATGTCAGTTTACTTCACCCGATCAAAAATTGTAGTTGCTATTATCTTTCAAACGGGTCAGACAATAACTGGAAAATGGTATACCGAAGAGTGCTTATCAAAAGTTTTCAAAAACTTGGTAGGACACCGGAAGAAAGAGGATTTGCGGCGCTTCCTTACTGCTAAAATAACGAGTTACTTTATCTCGGGCTTTGGAGAGATAGACCAGACCTTTTAATTTCTCATTATTTTAAAAAAATTAAAACAAATTTGAGGGGAAGGTCTTTAACAGCAACGCAGAGATAATTGATGCGGTTAATGCGGAACTTTCTAAGTGGATCTATAGGGTTAAGAAATGTATTGAAATAAATGGCGATTATGTAGGAAAGATAAATAAAGACGAAGATTAAAAATAAATACGAAAATAATATTTTGTTTACTGGTCAACTAAGAGAGATTTTGTTACTTCCCAGCATATGTGATGTGGAAACGGATACAAATAATTAACAACCACAGCCCCGCCAATTTATTGCACACGAACTCACAAGACAACTCGCCGGGCCTGTTTGCACCATTCACGCTTTTCATTTTTACGACTAAGCAACCAATTAAACTTAAATCAACAGGTTACATAAAGTGGAAAAAATAAGTATTTTCAGGTAGACTGAAGAAGAAATCTTATCGCAATAAATAGTTTTGTGTTAACTGACTCATTTTAGTACCTAGTAAGTATTATACTACCATCAATAACTATAGTAGATAAGTAAGTTGAACACACAAAGTGTGAATCACTATTTTTATTATACCAAACAAATAAGTTATGACATCACACATCTGATCTTAAACGTCAAGGTATATCCGAATTCTCAACAAAACAAAACTACCGATTAAAACTAGTCATAAGCGATGAGCGAAA
Source organism: Tipula lateralis (assembly GCA_963932295.1). NCBI lineage: Eukaryota > Metazoa > Arthropoda > Insecta > Diptera > Tipulidae > Tipula > Tipula lateralis. The sequence goes on from OZ010738.1 coordinate 50,368,117, forward strand.
ACAAAACTCATGCCTGAATTAATAGTTATTCCGTGAAATAGTAGTTTTATCGATGAATTAAAACGTATTGAGTTCCACACGAGACCAAAGAAAGTTATATAAAATTCTGATGCATTTATTGATTCCCTCACCGCGCGGTACTCAACATTTTGTATGACAAGACAAAGATATATAGACTTTTTCTGGAACATTTTCTTTATTCATATATTATATCTAAATTTTTACAAAGAAAAATTAATTTTTGCATTATCGCGTAAAATTATAAGAAATGCACTTGTCATGATTTTTTTCTTATCCCACTCTTGGGAGTAACAACCTTAAGTATCTATTTGTCGACAGATTTAAACGATCTATTTTATTTAATTGGACATGCAAAACTCACCTCTGATTATTGTAACGACGAGATCTGTAAAATGTCAAAATAATCGGGAGATACAGTCGTTGGTAAGTAACCGTTTTTTTGTACAAGTCACGTGTTTCTTTTGTTTAGCACAATTTGATTGTTCAACGAACGTTTCGCTTTTATTTATTTAATTCACAAAAGTATTTTGTTATAAATTTTAACACACACACATTTATAAACGAACGATTATTAAACACTTTTCGATATTTTTTATAAATGTATTTGACGTAAATCATACATTTTCGATTCGTTTCGAATGGGAACCGCGTGCAAAATACATTTTTGTTACGTTTGTGCAATTTCGATTGAAAATTAGAATACAAATATAGCGAATTATTTTGTATTTTACCAATTTTTATACAAATTATTGATTTTTTGCTTGTTTTCGCACTCAAGACTCACATACACCAAAAATTTATATAATTTAACTCACTACACACTTAGACCCGCTTTATATTATAATAATATAAAAAAATATATTTAAAAAAAATTATTTAATTTGATAATAATAAATCACAGCTACAAAAAAAATGATCAACTTGTTTAAAAAAGAAAAACAGTAGAAAAATAATAAAAGAATTTCTCAACTTTTCACGGTCGTATCTCGCGAACTGTCAAACTAGTAATGACAGAAAATCGACTTTAAAACAAAATCATATTTTTATTTTCGTAAATTTTAGAAAGAGACAAATATAGACTAAAAATATTTTTTTAAATTATTTACTACAAATTCGTCACTAGTTATAAAATAAAAACATAATTTTATGACACTCTGACAACTACAATAGATTGGTAATTTTATTATTTAATCACTTAAATAGGATTATTGTTAAAAGAAAACCTTTTTATGACGATACAGCGCTTAATCACTCCATTCTATTGTCCACTCGCAACAAAAACAAAACTCAACATGACAAAAAAAAGATGAGCAATTGGATGAATGAAGTTAGTTGGAATTGCTGAATAGATTTATTTCGAGTTGGATTTTGCTGAATACCAATTTGAATCTAACTGGAATATAAATGTAAAAAGTTTTCGTTTTATAAAATGGCCGACCAAATGGTACGGTGGTTAAAGCTTTTTCACCATCTGATTACGATCGGTGCTGTGACTGAGCTGTTACTCACATTTCATAATCATCTTCCATCTCAGTACTAAAGGTTGGCATGAAGCTATGCAATGTACAGATGGTTCTACGTAGAAATCGACCTAAAGTGAAAGAACGTAACGTTTGGGGTTGAGCCTCCAAAAACGATTGTAAAGATAGAATTTATAAATTTTGTTCATACAATTGGTTGTATCCGTACAAATTCCAAAATTTTAGAAGTCGATTGATATTGTTAAATATTGTGGTGGACAGTTATCAACTCAACTCGAAAGTATCGAACATCAATCTACTTGTGGTGGTCAGGTATGAAGCAGAATTGGGGAACGTAGTTAGCACTAGTCGTGTTACCTTCCCGAGCTGAACACCGGACAACTAGATCACTGAGTTGTCAGACTAAACCATGGCGTTTTACAACTGGGTTAGATAAAGATGCTAACTGTACAATGTTGATCACCAACCCTGTTAAGGAATAAACCGAAAAGTACCTCAATCTCAAATAGTGAATAGAACAATAATACACCGTATTGAACAAGTCCTTTCCGGAGGGATCCAGATTAATAACAAAAGGAAGTAATCTTCTAATATAAAGTAACAGTCAAACATGATCTCGATTAAGGTAACGCTAAACAAATTTCGAGCAAATTTTGCAAGGAATAATTAACTGTTAGCTCCGGTATACAACAACAGACATTAACATGCTTCGATTTTAGAGTTCTGTCGTATGTAAACGACATGCAAAGCATCGGCGGTTATACAAACTATGGTTTTCAAAATGGAAAGAATCGGCAGAAGCATAGGGTATTGCTCCTTCCAATTTCTTCCCATTTTGAAGACAATAGTTTGTATAACGGCCGATGTGTAGCATGTCGTTTATATACGACAGAACTATAAAATCGAAGCATGTTAATGTCTGTTATTGTATACCGGACCTATCAGTTCATAAGATAGTTTTTTCCAAAAATTGGGGATCATGTTATCTCGTTCTCTCTGGCCCTATTCTGGTTTTCCCAGGGAATTGGGAATTGGGAATTTTTGACGTTTTTATAACAGTTGGGAATTATTTTTTCCAAAAGTGTATTCTGGCTATTGGGAAAAATATTTTGTTTGGAAAAAATAATTCCCAATTATAACAGTTTTGACGTTTATTTTTCCCTATTAAAATTGTTGGGAATTCATATTTCTTATAGTAAAATACTCATAATAATTTAAATTTTTTTGTTATTTCTTATAAGCAAAAACACCTATTTTTTTAAATTTGGTCTTATCTGCCCTAAAATATAAAAAAAATTAGCTCATTCATAAATACTCATAGAAAATAATTCCGACCCTAAACAGTTTTTTGTTTTTCAAAAGCGAAAACACCTATTTTTTTTTAAATTTGTTATTCATCCATCAATATTTAAATCATATTCAAATATTAACATAACGCACCATGAAAAAACCATTAAAAAGGTACTCTAGTGGCGAACATTTAAAACTATTTCTTTCACAGAGGGGAAATAATTCCCAGCACGCCAGAATACACTTTTGGGAATTGGGAAATAAAATATTGGGAATTATTATAGTTGGGAATTGAGAAATTTTTTTTCCCAATTCCCAATTCCCAGGGAAAACCAGAATAGGGCCACTGGGAGTATGTCATCGGTTTGGTTGTAATGGGTTAAAGTGACTAGGATAAAATAAGTGAGAGTTGGAAGTGCCTTGAGTCCCCAAAAAGTTTGGGGCTGGACAGTAATCAACCCAATTTGGGTCAAGCATCAAGATGAAAGGCCACGCTTAACTTTTAGAGCAAATGACACGAAGTGTGATTAACACACCATATATGCTACCGAGAGTTCTTTCCGTTTTGACGACTAGTTTATATAGCGGTCTATGTTTAGCTTAACGTTTGCAGACGACAAAACTCTTAGATTAAAGCATGATAAAGTCTCGTGTTGTGATTAGAACCTGTCAGTGAATCATAAGATCACCGACACCTTAGTCATCCATAAATTGGGAATCATGTCATATTGTTATCTCCAGACTTATATTTATCAGAGGATTAGATCGAAAGATTACCAGGTATAAACATATTTAAGATGCAATAAAACTTGAAAGGTTAAGAATGCTTTGGTAGAACTCAAGCATGAAATAAAAACTAATTAGTTCTTATTTTATGACTCAAGGTAGTGCTGAGTTAGCTGCTTTAATTTTTTCTGTGCCAAATTAAGAGGATTGTGAGCGGTTACCTAATTGTGTGACTTTTTATCTTAATTGTGTGAAATTGGTCAGCCTATCTCATAATCTGCCATGGTAGCAAATAAATACGACGAGTGTGTATAATTGGTCTTGATTTGTCGCCTTACCATTTGTGTCTAGTCCTATCTCGAATAATTTGTCCGAAACAATCCTATTATAATTTAAGTCATCTCATTAATCTAGAGTTCTAATTTTGACATGGAGTCTTTACTCAAATTTGTGAACTTCAGAACTTATATAACTACCAACTTATGCCTCTATCCCTTAATCATTTTCAAAGGCCCGACAACATCGATCGATTTTCCCAGAATTCTTAGAAAGTTTGAGATTTTAATATCCTTTAAAGCTTCCATAATACACCACCAGTTGACAGTGATAAACGTATTTCTAACATCCAACGTGAATCAGACAATATTTTTGGCAACTATTGCTCATTTCGATCCTTTTCTAACATGTGTACTGATCAAGATTTATGCGTAACATAAATCAAAATTAGTGATTTATATAAGTACTTTCTTTATTTTATGTGAGTAGCTTAAGCCTATCTTGAATAACATTCTGAAATACCTTCACCATCGTGTCGAGTAAGCATATCGGTTGTTATATGACAACAGTGTCCCTGGTTATTTGTTAGGGCGACCCTAATTACTTTATTCAGTTTCTATGGGATGAAACACCTACAACCCAACGTGCTACATATTCTTGTAGATATTATGATGTCGCCCCTAGGATACCGTAAAATCCAAATTCTTTTTGAGAAAAATGTGATCAGTTTAGAGGTAGAGAAGCAGAAACGGTTAAGCACGCCTTTTAAGACTGTATTGCTTTGAATCGAGGTTCTTACTTGTTATTATACTGTTGTATTTAAAGCCCTTTTTACATGTATGACAGAGGCTGCAGTGAACATGCTTGAAACAGTGGGTTTTATCTGTTTATACCTGTTGGGGACCGTGTAAGTGGAACGAAAGCTGATCAGTATATAGAAATCAATGTTAAATATTTCGATGCATGGATTGCTAGACGATTGAGTATGTACCTTAATGCTCCAAGAGTAACTGACCTGTTGCGAAATAAATTGATGCCCTCCGTAATTGGATGTTGTATTAGAGTTTTGAAGAAAATGGACTTTTCATCAACTAATGAAAGTAGAGAATGCTTGTGCAAAGCTAATTTGAACCCCAATGCATACCCTCACTATTTTAAGCTATGTGATTGATCCTTATAAGACAGAGTTAATGAAAAGTGAATTCAAGTTTGTGAATGAAATGAAGGCAAAGATGAGGTGTTTACAAACCAATATATAGTTCCAATTCAATGTATTCCACCACAAACATTATCGAAGGAACCTCGAAGGACAACATGAGAAAATGAGGTTTGCAACGTCTGAAGATGTTCTTAAATTAAAAATTCGGGTTGTTTAATCTTCGTAACCCAAACGACCCACGTCTAAGGTAATTACCTAACCTAAAACTAGCTTTTCGACGGTTAGTTAAACGATCCAAATGATGTAACCTAAATGACGGGCTTGTAACCATTCTAGAACTTGGTCTTTCATATAATAGGGAGTTGGATGAGAAGCAACTAGTATTGATTAAAGGAGGCTGCAGACCTATGGTTTCACAAACATCTAAAATTTTGGAGTATTTAGGGAACTAGTGGCCGCAATTATTATTCACAATGGATAGCTGACAACAATTTCTTATTGAACCTCTCACATTTTTTGGTGCTTAGATAATAAATTGTATTCAAACTGTTTTGAAGGTAAACCAAATTAGTTACAAAAGCAATTAATCTAAGAACAAATTACTTTCACTTTGTGTTAGAGCAAAGAAATGAAATTAAACTTAACCGAAAGCAAAAGAAAGGTACAAACTCTCTTTACTCTAATTCTTTCTGTAGCCGTGATCGTCTAGTGGTTAGGACCCTACGTTGTGGCCGTAGTAACCCAGGTTCGAATCCTGGTCACGGCAATGTGATAGCACATCACATTGTCACGGATGAAAGAAGTTTTTTATACATTTTGAATGTCCATCCTTCGTTCGAACAGTCAAACGTTCTGAAGATTTGAAATGGCAAGCGTTCAACACAGGCTTCAACGATTTAAAATTAAAGACCAGCAACTATTTTTAAAAAATATACGTTTTATAAATAAAAGCAGATTAAAACAATTTATATTTAACAACAAATTTAATATCTCGTGGTTCCTCGTCTCATTTCGATAATTTCACTGTTCGCGAGCGCAACAATCCGATTAAAATCAACTTTCAAGTGGGCACGCCAAAATTTCGATCGGCCCCAAATCACAGCCGGATAGTTAGGACTCTGACATCCATGAAAAATACGCGCCAAATTACGTCCCGTAAAATTATTCTCGGGATACTGTTGGATCATTGTCCGAATGTCGCCCTTTATTACAGCGTCTGGAGTATTATCGGGTACAGCTTTGATTTCGGCATTCACATCGAGCTCGCTTTGGAAATAATTTCGAATTACCGTTTTTAGCTTATCAGACCGATCGATTATTTTATCGATATCGATCACATTTCGATACGATGGATAGGTTATCGATTGAAATGCTTCGAAAATTGTTTGCAGCTGTAACATTTCGGTTTTCTCTTGGACCGAAACACGTTGATGGAGTAGATCTAGAGTTGCATCCAATTCGGCATCGGTCAAATCACCCGGCGCTTTGACACGAAATCCGAGATCGAAAAAGTTAACTGTTATATTGGCACGTTTTGGAAAGCCATCCTTATTGGTCCATTCCAAATTTTTTAGTTGATGTTTAACCACCCCGCTATCCCAACCGATAGCCGCTGCTACCTCAATCACAGGAAATTCAATGAAACTAGATGCGTCGTGTGATATTCCTTTTTTCAGGTCTAGGGCTATAGCCATGGCAAGCGGAGGACAACCTTGTGCCGCCTGTCGGAGAGCTCGCGGCCCACCATACGAAAGCACTTTGCACATAGTGTACGCATTTCGCAGTGTCTGAATATATCGATTCTCGTGTAGTTCCAAATAGCACAGGATTGTTGATATATTTTCTTCGGGTATATCCAAACACTGAACTATTTTCTCAATCGAAAATGCAATTTCGTGACCTGGACATTGGCGACCAAAATAACCTTTATCATTGTTCATCACATTCTTATTCTTATCACAGGCACACGGAACAAAAATCTTCTGTATCAACTTCCGAATAACATGACGATCAATCGAATTGGCGAATATATGGCGACGCAGCTCGTTCTGATCGTTCCCCTTCGAGTCGAGAAACAAGTGACACTGGGCCGGTAGACCATCACGACCGGCACGTCCCACTTCTTGCACATAGCTTTCGAAACTTTTTGGCATATTATAATGAATCACAGCACGTATATCAGGCTTATTAATACCCATACCAAAGGCGATTGTGGCCACCACAATCTTAAGATCGCTCCGCATGAATTTATTCTGAATCGCCTTTCGGCGCGACGATGCAAGTCCAGCGTGATAAGGTTCAGCAATCCACTCTGTTTTTTTACGTTTTTTCGATGCCTCCGAAACCTTTACGCTCTTCGATGTCATTGTATGCTGGAAACACGTTCGAATATACGTAGCAATCCGTTCACACTCATTTCGTCGAATACAATAGATTATAATCGATTTGCAGTTTTCAAAGCGATCACTTCGCAGCAATTCGATTAAGGCTTGATCTCGATTTTCATCGCACGAAACGGATAAAGTAAGATTATCGGGAAGCGGAATATCACTTATGATCCCGGTAACTCCATCTGGAATCCCAATGTGCTCGATAATATTTCCACGAGTTTGTTTTGTTGCTGTTGCGGTTAGACCTAAAATAGTTTTGACACCCAATTTTTCGCGAAGTACTCGGCATATCATTAGATAGCTCGGCCGAAAATTGTGACTCCACTGCGAGACGCAATGTACCTCGTCGATACAGACGAAAGCGATCGGTGGTAGTTGTTTTAATATCGAACCAAATCCATTCATATTCTCGGCAGATAGTACCGCTTCTGGTGAGATGAGTAACACATCTAGGTTGCCGGTCGAAATCATTTGCAAGATTTTATCTTTAACGGCTGGCGATTGATTCGTGTGCAGGCATTGAGCGTTTAGGAATGTCGGTACACCATGCACTTGATCCTCCATCAACGATACGAGTGGCGATATAACGAGAGTGCAGCATTTCAATTTTTTCGCGTACAAAAATGCCGGCAATTGATAACACAGTGATTTTCCACTACCTGTGCTCAGCGTGACTAAAGTCGAGACACCAGATAAAATCCGCATGATTGCCTTTTCCTGGCCAGCACGGAAATTCTTATGACCGAATAATCTTAATGCCGCGAACACCTCTTCGGGCGTGTCAATCAAACTACCATCTGGATTTGTATTATACAACGGCTGCACCTTGTAACGATCGACAGTCTTATCCATTTCTAGGATTCCGGATTTTTCTATAATGTCATCAGGAATTGAATGGCCAATGAATACATTTTTGACCTCCTCAACCTCTGGTTTAGCCTCATCTTCAGGCAATATCTTCCACAGTGGATTATCGACTTTGGGCAATTTATCTGGATTATTGCCGTGCACCTTCATCACTTCGAGTTTAGCCATTTCCTCAGCTTCCTCCAGTGTCGGATATGGTGACACATCCTCATTCTCGGCGTCTAGCGGTAACAAATTATCTCCTTTCACTTTACAATTCTGTGCATAGTGTCCAACTCCACCACATTGGAAACATACCTGAACCCCACCATCACATCCTCCCATATTCATATCCGGTCCGGATAGTGCGGCTACTTTTTTCTTACTCCATTGCGTTTTCTTCCACTTCGAGAAATTGAATTTCTTCTTACCGCGAACATATCGCTTTTTACGGATATCGACACGAACGAAATTTTCATTTAATTTTCCCGCTTTCATTTTATCAACGAGACGTTGTTCTTTATCTGATACCATAGAACTAGTCGGACGATTCCCTGCTTTTTCGACATTGTTAATAGCCGAATTCGAAGTGACAAGATAGTTTTCAAACAACTTAGTCGACTTCTTAAGCTCACTAATATCAACTTGTGGAACATTTTGTATCTGCTCGATCCCAAATTCTGGGATGTATTCGGTGTAAGTATCAGTCGGTTCGGTGTTCGTTAGTGCCGGTTTCACACGGCTTGTTTTAGGTGACTTCTTTTTCTTCGCTATTGGGACATCGTCGTGCTTTTCATCCACTTCGCCTTTTTCAACGATGTAATCTGCATCGTCGTCGTCTGTCGCGTTAAATTCATATTCATCGACGTCGCTTTGATTCGATTCCGTATACGATTTAACTTGGGTGGCAGTTCGTCGCGCCCGTGTTGATCGAACAACAGGTTCGACCGATTTGACAGTTGGTTTAATTTGTTTCTTTTTAACCGTCCCAGTAACTTTTTTAACACTTTTAGGTGTTGCCTTTTTTACAGGAGGTACCACTTCTTTCGGCGATTCCGCTAAAACAATCTCTTTCGTATCGGAGGTATTGAGATTACGAAGATTTTGTTGCGACATTAACTTCCGTTTCTTGCGAATATGGAGTACCGATAGCTCTTCAGATTCGTTGTCGCTATTCTGAATGACTTCAGTGTCCGAAGCAAACGTATCGTATGTATTTTCGACCCCACCACACGATGTATTCGATAGTAAACTACTACGGTTGCTTGTTTGGAGCGAATTGGATTGGTCAAAGCTCTTGAAGCTGGTTAAATTGAGTCCGGATATTCCAAAACTGGTGGAACTATCGCCAATATTAGTCGAAACAGAACCGCGACCTATACTAGTATCAGAGTTAAGATTTATCGATGAATCACACCGGTCGAGCCATTTCTCGCTTAAGTTGGCCAGTTTCATGTCGGAACTCGGTTTTTCAGTAGAACTGGATTTTTCTATATTCGATGAGCTTTTATTGCGTTCTAGATTCCTTTCATTTAAAATAGTTTCTAAATCAGGAAGCACTTCTTTTGGCGACTCGAAGGAACCACACGAGGATATATTAGCACTGGATAGTCGGGAAAGTGATTTCCGCGGATTTCGTTTAGCAAAACTCTTCGATTCGAATAGCTGTGGCTTGAGAACCGTTTTCGTATACGGTTTTAAAGGCGCATCGTCCTTAGCCTCTTCTCTAACATTTTCCTTTTCAACATTCAAATGCTTTCCCCACGCGTTCAGATTCACCGCCAGGGTTTCTTCAGCTTCAAATTCTTTAATTGGTTTTGGATCACTAAAACTGACATTGGCTGCTAACAGGCTAGGTATTTGAGACGATGAATTCAGGTCGGATAGCGAGAAATTTGAATCGCTCTGCGTTAGCTCGAAACCGTCCTCGAGCTCATCGCCCAGTACGTCGCAGAGTGTGTCCTCTAGCAACGATGTTTTAAGTTTGTAGTACATTTTGTATGCATACCTGATGTCCATAGATGCATCTCGGATGTCGTGCTACAATAATAAATAAATTTAAGTGCAAAACTCGTCAATTAAACCTTCTGTGCTCGAACCTTTGACGGAATCCTTCCATATTTCGTTTTAAAACTTTTTTCCCACAATTTCACTTTGAGCTTATATTTTTGATAACGATTATCGAAAACAGGATCATCCATAACTACACACAATATATTTGGACAGTAAAATCACATTTAATTAAACAAAATAAGCGAAAACACAAAATTTATGCCATTTTAGCAAAAATACACAAACGGCGGGAGTATATGTAATGGCAAAACGAAGAACGTAATAAAATCTAGTACATTTTATTTCGGCGTGATTTTAGACAAGTCGAAAATACAATCCACTGAACTGTACGTATATTCGATGTATCTGCAACTTTTTTCGATCCTTCGTTTTGCCAAATAAAAATTCGAGAGCTGTCAAAATTTTGTAAATTTCATTTTATCCCCTTGTGTGTGAACTTCTCAAGAAAACTAAGTGGCAGAGAGACGTTATTGGAAATTATTAATAAAATATTTAACAAAATCAACTATATTTAAAATTAATTTATTTGTTAAATATTAATATATTTAATACGTATTTTTACGCGCGATCTAATCAGCCACACACTCAAATATGATTAAGTTGTTTTCGTTGAAGCAACAAAAGAAAGATGGAGAAACGGCTCCAAGAACTGGAACACAAAAAAAAGCTTCGGCAGCCCAGCTCAGAATTCAAAAAGGTGTGTTACATTCAAATAATGATATTGTTTATATAATTATTCTTAATATTATTATAGATATAAATGAATTAAATCTACCGAAAACATGTAACACGGAATTTCCAGATCCCGATGATTTATTAAGTTTTAAGCTAATCATATGCCCTGACGAAGGGTTCTACAAAGGTGGTCGGTTTGTTTTTACATTTAAGGTAATATTAACACTAAAGCGTGTACGATTCAGATAACATATTATAGAGTTTTGTGTTATAGGTTGGGCCAAACTATCCACATGAACCCCCAAAAGTGAAATCTGAAACAAAAGTCTACCATCCAAACATTGATCTAGAAGGAAATGTATGTCTAAATATATTGAGAGAAGACTGGAAACCTGTATTAACCATAAATTCAATTGTTTATGGATTACAGTACTTATTTTTGGTGAGTAATGGAATACGATGAGTTTGCATTTGTCATTATGACATTGTGTAGCGCAAATTTATCGATTGTCGTAAACATTTTGATCCCGAACTGTAAATGTATTCAGTCGCATGTATCAGTATTTGGAATAGCCTCTTCAGAATAGAACGACGCATTGTATAATAAACCATCAGTTCAAACCCATTCGTGGCGTCCTTCGACGAATATCCAAATTAAGGGTGTTATTCCATAACAGTCTTGCTATGAGTTCTGTACTCGAATAGGGCAACATAGACCGCAATATCTTCATATATTCGATCCAAACCTCATCAATGGATTGTTTTAGCCAGATAGTCGCTGTAAAATTATTCAAAGTAAGCGACAATTTTACTCAGAGGAATATAGCTTTCTCCCACTTTTTGGTTTGGGCTTTGCAGATTGTAAAATAGAGGTCAGGCTATCCGCTTCAATTTTTGAGCGTTCGAAATCTCACCTAGACACACTATGGATGTCATAAGCTAAGAATTTCATACAGAATGGCCTTCAGTCAAATAAGTTCAGTTATGACTCAAATTTATTTTTAAGCGTTCTTGTTATAGTTTGAGACACTCATCCATTTTATTTTATATGGATCGGAATCACAACCATCTCGGCAGAGTTCGAGGGTGAGCAAAGTAGTTTTGTGCGCTGTAAGCTTCCACATGGATGAAAAAAATATTTGGTATAATGTCGGATTATCTACTAGGAACTGCATGTAAACCTCTCTTTTCGCAACTCCGACTACTGTTTAGGTTGAGCTGATAGTAATATGGGAAGCCATAGACTAGATGAAGTATGTATTGAGACCGTCTAAATGGTTTATTATTACTGACAATCAGGATACAGTTAAAATTGTAAAATAGGGCTTAATCACATGGAAAGTAGGTTTTAACGAGATCGCTGAATCATTTAATTTATATCATACGCAGCTTCCTGGAGATATCATATTACGGGGCATATTGAAGGTCACTCGAAAGAATGCTACAGTGTACCAAACAGAGTTTACAGATATGCCGTTGAATTCATCTGCAGTTCTATTTCAAATGGGGCCAAAACTGGAGTTTAGAAATTTTAATCAGCAACTTTTATCTATACAACGGTTTTATCGTTTGTTTTTATCTCTACAATCTGTTTCGGGGTTCGAGGCACTTTCAACTCTTTCGCGGTTTGCTTATTTACGTCCTTACCTTACTCCATTACAGCCAAATCGAGGACGTACTATAGGTCCGATTTACGTAGAACCATCCGCACATTGCATAGCTCCATGACAGTACACTGACATGGAAGATGGGTTGGTCTATGAATTCTGCACTCCAACGGCTCATAGATGTGTTCATTGACACGATCGTAATCGCATGGTGAAAAATCTCATTCCCTCCTATCGGGTTTCGAACCCGGACCTCCCGCTCCAACTGCCTCAGCTTTAACCACTGCGTCACCTGGGCAGTCTTCGACGTTGTAAGCTATCGCTATTGTAGGAGGAGAAAACTTTTGTGAACATAGCTCTTGCAAATGGAGTGGTTTTGGAGGGAAATCTCTAAACCATCTGCTGCTCTTGAGATGGCTGCGGGTCTGTTTCGCTTGATCTTTGGATCAGAAAGTGTACCCAAACGGACACTCGTCTACAAGGCAGAGACAATCAATTTAGCCCTTCACGGCATTTCCTAATATAGAGGGAGTTGGGCACTTAAATGCCCTCGGTCACTATGGTGTCGATGCACGTTTTTGGGAATTATTTTGTGTAATTATTACCGAAAAGCACAAATGGGACCATCGTACCGCTCCGGTAACGACATGACGATCTTTACCGATGGTGCCGAGTCGGTTTCTACATTATTGTCTATAAGTGGGAAATTGCTGTAATTCAAATAAAATGAACTACAGAGATTGTCGTATCTGCATTCTTCCTGATTGCCAGGCGATTGATGCCAATACTGTTTCATCGAAATTTATTTTGGAGACGGTAAGTGCCTTGAATCGACTGAATAAAGTTAACTTCACTGGATACTGTATTGCCTGATAAGTTAGCCCGTTCAAGTGCATCTGCAAGCAGTGTAGGGAAGGGGAAAAAGAAACTATTAAACATTTTGTTGTGTTCCTGTCCCTCATACTCACCCCATAGACTGCACTGCATTAAATCACGATTCCTATTTATGGATCAACTTATGACCTTGAGGAAACCGGCTATTTTGTGTTTCATAAAAAGAACACAGATTTCGGGACTGAGAGTGTACGTATGAAAAGAGATGTCCCAATGAGCCAAACGAGGCTAAGTAATGGGGAAAATATGCCTCGTTATTCAAGACGGATATCTATACCTAATCTTACATAAAGGACAAGTATTAATATTAAGATATGTTTTATTTGTCGGAAACATTTTTCAGAACTTGTTAGTCCTCAATGCTAGAGAATAGAGTAATGTCTTGAACAGTTCGTACCACAATTTGATAATTACAGTCATATGTTTAAAACAAATTAAAACTTTAAAACTCTTCATGACCTTTCCAAACCATTCGTGACAAGAAATCATTGTTTTAATTGTTCCTTCGTTTCTGGAGAGTAACAATAAATTCATTTTTCATCTAGTGTAACATAAAGATTCGTCTGGGATGTTATATTTTGGCTATCAGACATCTTAGTTCGACGGTAAGTTGAAAGGTGAGCCATTGGTCACTGGTATATATTTTATTCTGTGTTTGATCTTCTTTTCACTCGGATCGATTCCTTAAAGGTCAGCCAGCTTTTGTTCAGATCGATGCCGACGACGAAGGCATGGATCTAATAGACGATCTGGCATTTTCTATTTGCTAATAACTCTAATAGATGGCGAAAGGACAGAAGGTTTAGAAAAACTGGTGATGTTGGTTTTGCAAAATTAATGAAAGTTAAAAATTAATGCGCTAGAGTGGTATTGGTGGCGATCAATTTAGGCGATTCGAGTCTCAATTATAAAAGAGAATGATTTGAGGGACTGTGTGAATGTTAACTAAGAGCAATTTATTAGTTTATGAGATGGTAGTAGTTTGAACCGAGGAAAAACTTAAGACAAAAGTACTCGAAAATCACTTCTAACCATCGTGCTGTGTGACAAATGAATCGCTTTGCTCATGTAAAAGTATATACAGATACCAGTATTCTTGAGGACCGAGGTGTGGGAAATGAATGACATCCTATCGTTGAGAAAAGGGGTTGCATGCTTGAACAAATAAATTAATGAGTTCACTTGTATGTTTTAGTTAAATCTGTCGAGAAAAATGGAAGAGTGAATCTATTGAAAAAAATCAGGTTAGAGGATGGAAGTACTTGAGTTGTGTAATGCTCATTTGAAAAAAATTTTCCTTTAAGGAAATCAGAGGAACCACTACAATGGTACGGGCGATGGAACGAGTTAGCTTGAACTATCGAAATGGCATAGAATGCTTAAAGATTAGTCATTAGTTTAAATTTATTTATGCGAAAGTTGTTTGGTTTAATGTCCTTTTGAGTGCCATGAATCTGAATAAATTATTGCAAATGGGAGATAATATCAGTGTAAGATGATTTTCTTAGAATGTATGAAATATCAGTATAAAAGTGGATCAAAGTGTGAAAGATGAGTAAATGAGATTGTCATAGTGTTCGAAGTCACAATATACTCGATGAAAAAACTCGATTTTACGTAGATTTTCTTCTTTTACTAATACGAAAATACGAGGGCAGAGTGAGAAGTCTGGTAAAAATGAAACAAGGAATAATATTTTCGGCCAAAAAACATTATTTTTCCGAATAATACGATTTCTCCAACCCTTCAAAATAAATTCGTTGCATCACCCTATTAGAGTTGAATCTCTTTGCATCGAGCCATTTCTTCGAGTTCAGAAACAGGAAATATTCACTTGTCTGTAGAATATAGTGGATCTAACAGAAATTCGAAGCGTAATTCACCCGTGCATTGTTCTTCACCAAATTATTTTTTTTCTTTCAAAACTTCGTTGAAACACACCAATAAGTTTCTCTTTTGAAAGTAATCGATGAGAATTATGACGTGCCTATCCCAAAAAACTGTGGTCATGACCTTGTTGACTTTTAAAAACGGTTTAACCTTCTTTAGCGCAGCAGAAATCCACTGTTTAGACTATTCTCCGGTGTATATTCTCAAACCTGCCTCTGAGGTCAAATTCTAATGTTCGTATAATAAATTGTGCACACGTTCATTTGAGATGCCTACTATCTCACACATCTCGCGCACCTTCACTCTGCGTCTTGCAATACCATATCATGGATTATGCCTGTACGACCACAACGAAAATCAGTAAACCACTTGTGAATCATTTTAATCGATGGGGAAGAGTCCCAAAAATAATTATCAAGCTTTGTTTTGGTTTGCGTAACACTAAATTTACTTTTTGCCATGTTTGCAAAAAATCAATAGATTATCTGTTTTCAATGACTGTCAAAACTGAACTAAATAACAGATCTGTCTGAAAATTTTAATTTTGTCTAGTGACAGATGGTATTGACACATGCCATCTGGGATTTATGATTGTCGCGATCTCTGTTTTAATTGTACCAGACTTCTCACTCCGCCCTCATATTTTGCTTTAAATACATCTCCCCACTAAACAAACACGACCAGACGATGACTATTTTGGTGCAAATCATTCCAAATTTATATACTACTTTTGCCATTTTTTGTAAATACCAGAAAGGTTGGCTGTTCGATTCAAAAAATATATACTAAAATTGTGGGGACGACCCAAACCCTTGATAGGTTCCGGGCATCTTTAACATTATATATAACAATAACAAACATATTAATCATTTCACATTTTCAGGAACCCAATCCCGAAGACCCGCTTAACAAAGAAGCAGCCGAGGTACTCCAAACAAATCGACGACTATTTGAGAGTAACGTTGCTAAAGCAATGCGTGGTAGTTACATTGGCGAAACTATATTCGATCGTTGTCTTAAGTGATATATAAAATCTAGACTTACTTTACAATGTTGCGTCTATCTAATTATATTAACGTTAGGTGGTCGCATTTATATTAATTTTAAATATAATTAAATTACAAACAAACAAAAAATAAAAAAAAAATACAAATACCACACAAAAAAAAAGTTTATAATTACAAGATTTTGTTTTTTTTTTTAATTAATTAATTTAATTTGTAATGTTGATCGTTTTTATCTCTCTATCTCTTAATCTGTTCTCGCCTCGATCCGTTGCCGCAACTAATCATTTTCACTTACCCTATAAATTTTAATCCCGATTTAGGTTTGCTCAGCGCTAGGTTAATAAAATATTATTATTATTATTATAATTAAAATAGAGATTAAATATTGTTAATTTAAATCCTAATTCTCAAAGACGTCGAAATTTATACAACAAAATAATTTATTGTAAATTTAAATGTTAAAATCCCTCTCGTATTGTACATGCGATCCAGTTTATAGTTTTGCACAGCTCTTAAAAGTTATACATACATACATACATTCAAAAATAATTAAACAGAATACTAATATAATTAATAATAAAAAATATATATTTTTATAATAAAAATTATAAAAAATAAATAAACAAAAAAAAAATAGGTGATTTGTTTGCAATTTTGTTTTGATAATGTAAAACGATTTTTTTTTTAATTTAATTATAATTTTTATTTATACAGTATATAATTAATTATTTATATAGTTTAATCAAAATTTCAAATTGTTTATATTATAATAATAATAATAATAAATATAAACATAATTAAATCTAATTCATAAAATAAATGTTTAAGAAACCACAAAAAAAAAATACTTTGAAACCTCTTAGATGAAGTAAATTGATAATCCGAAATTAAAAGAAACTATATATTATGACAAGTACATATTTAGAAATTTATTATTATTAAATGTTAAATTAATTATTTATATATATATATATAAAAAAAACAAAATTATGATAAATTAATTAAAAATGAGAAGAAAACAAATTGATTTCAAAACAAAAGTTAAAGAATTAAAGCTTAATACTATCCTTTCTCAATTGTATATTATGAAATAAAGATAAATCCGATATTGCTGATTGACGTCCAGACGCTGTATTTAAATCGTATAATCTGAAAATATATCAACAATTGTTAGATGTAAGTATCAGTGTTCTCCAGGGTAAGAAACAAAAGTTCTCTCTGAAGCTGAATATGGAAATTTATGCAAGGACAGATTCAGAGAGAACAATTATTCCAGAACTCAATGATCTCCAGAGTAAAAAACAAAAGTTATCTCTGAAGCTGTCGTAAAATTCCATATTTATCCAAGGACAACTGCAGAGAGGAAAAAAATTAAAGGCGGAAATTATTCCAGAATTTAATGTTCTCTAGAGTAAGAAACAAAAGTGCTCGATAAATTTTCATACTTAAGAACAGCTTCAGAGAGAAAAATAATAAATACGGAAATTATTTCAGAACTAAATGTTCTCCAAAGTCAGAAACAGAAGTTCTCTTAGAAGCTGTCCTTTGGATAAATTACCATATTTATCCAAGGACAGCTTCAAAGAGAAAAAATTAAAGAAGACGGAAATTATTCCAGCACTCAATGTTCCAGAGTAAGAAATAAAAGTTCTCTCAGAAGCTGTCCTTGGATAAATTTTCATATTGATCCAAGAACAGTTTCAGAGAGAAAAAAAATTAAAAAAGGCGGAAATTATTCGAGAACTCAATGCTACCACGTTTTAAACCCACATACACATTAAAAACAACCAATCGTGATTTTTGGTCACCACCGGGAATCAAAACTGAGGCCCCACTGAATGACAGAGCACGAACGCTACTTTCTCTGTCACGAGAATGACGAGAAATTTTGTTCAAAGTGAGTTGCACCAATGTTAAATAAGTTTGACAAAAAACCAACATGGCCGTGAGACCTGGACACGTATCAGTATATATGGTATGTATGGGGCCCTTCAATAAATCTAAAACCACTAGAGACGAACCAAATTGAGACTCTTCAAGGATCCTTAAGGGGAAGCTATAAACAAACAACTAATAATTAAAGAAGGAACCAAGAAAGTTCACTAAGCATCTCAACGTTTCTTTCAAATTCACTTCACAATGCAATCACGAAGGTCTTCAGACCTGGACGCATATCAGAAAGAATGTATAGGGTCCTTCAATTAATCTAAACCCATTAGGGGTAAGACTCCTCCAACGAGAAGCTGAAACCATACGACACATTAAAGAAGATAATTCACTAAACATTACTTGATTAAACCGTTCGTAAGATTACACGACAAGACACACGATCAACATACTCTTATAATCCTTCTGAAAACTTCCCAGAACTGTTAAACGAAAGTAATTTCCAGTTGCTGGGCAATATTGCGCGATATGGAAGATAAAATCTAAAAATCAAACATTAATAAATCATACTGTTTGAAAGAAGAGTTATAAACTCTGAGCTGAGGGCCACTTTTCTGGAACGAAAACTGTGGTTATTCTCTTTATAAGTAACACAAAACTTCGAAATAACTCCTAATCTAGTTTCCAGGCATCATCATGAACAGTATACTTAGAAGTCGAATATTTTTAAAAGAGTAAATAAAGATAAGTTTGTATTTATTAAGACGAAGGCATTGGAGAAAGATGTTTGAAACTGGAGCTAATACCCTAGCTATATACTGCCGTTGAGACAGATGTCACAGCGTCGAAACCATTGTTACTCGTTGATCGGATCTCAAAACCTGTAGCAAATTATTAGCTCCAAATTACCATCCTAAACCTCCACCAAGTAGTTTCTCCGTTACTGCCTGCACTCTGTTTTTTTGGTAGAACCAATCTCCACCATTCCGTCAGTGGACTCCTATATTCTTATCAGGATACCGCTATCCAAGTATAACGCCAGCCCAATATCACTAAACCTTCGTACTACTTTCTTCCAACCCGGGAGTCTATTATTAAATTTGAAACTATAAAAATCCGATCCGCGACTTAAAGTTAAATCCGATTTCTACTTAATATGAAAATTCATCGCGGATCATGTTTGACGATAACGTATTTTACGACGATGTCGAATTTTCCATCAAATTTATATACCCCGTGGAATGCGGTTTCCCGTTCTAGTGAAAAACCGGAACCATATCTGGATCTTTCCGTTGTTTTCCGTTGCATCGCAATGTTTCACCTTAGAGCGCCGTAATCGGATATTATCAGGAACGGAGTCGATGAAAATGTTTCAGTTGTAACCCATTGGAACATCCTCTCGTCCAGACGGACACTCTCTGTCCCGAAATGTCAGTCCTTCCTTTCTTCGAATGAAGCCCAAGATATACGGTAACCTCAAGGTCGTTAGTTGATCCTCAAATAGGAATCGTGACCTAAAGCAGTGTAGTCTATGGGTAGAGTATATAGGATAGGTGTATAAGAAGTGCTCAGTAGTTTCTTCTTCTCCTCCTCCGCACTGTTTGAGTTCGTGTTGTTCTGATTTGTCATTCGGAACGTGATTATTCAGGGACCAATGACCCGTGAGAATACCCAACAAGATACATTTGAATAGGCGACAAGAGATGAGGTTATAGTCGATATCACTCTTAAGAAATAATAGAGTCACCCACAGAGCGGGCTAAGATCTCACAAAAGTGGAAGCACCAACGGGCCAATTTATTAATCAAGTTTTCCTTTGATATCCATGAGACTGAGGATCCTGTGAAGTCAAGGTAACTCGGTTTGAATCAAGTTTCGATGAAACAGTATCGGAGTCAATAGTCTTTAGAGCAGCGTGGCTGTCAGAAAGGATGCGGAATGTCAGTTCAGATATCCAAGCAAATTTAGTCGTCTGAAGTTTTCGTGTAAAATATCTGTGAAAGAAGGAAAGCCCAACTCATCGGCAGCACACCAAGTTCTATTAAATCATGGGATCAGAAATTTAAGATTGAGAAGAAGTGGCTTTCGACGAAGGATTAATACGCAAACTACTAACAGTTCACAATACTATGAAGAACTGATGGTTGCTGATTTTTGGTATGGTACGAAGTAGGAATCGGAAAAGCGTTATTGTATGGTAAACAGCTCTTGATAAAAAGAAAAAACCGTGTTCGATACAATACTTTGATTGAGTCAGATCCTGCTTCTTGTTTTTTTGGAACCGCAATATTCCAATATTCGTATTATTAACGGAAGGATTAGATTTAAAGGACACAGACATGGTGAAATTGATGGATCTTATTTTAAACAGCAAACTAAGAAGCATTTGAAAGTGTTACAGTAGCACGTATACTCTTTTCGAAGAATGGAAACAGTTGGCTGCGATTGCAGTTTAACGAATTCCTGTGGCCTAATCATCAAGGAAATCGTTAGCACTACCCACTAAACTATCCTGATCTCCTGCGGAAAACAATTTCTTAATAATATTAGTTCCAAAATTTGTAGAAAGGTCAAATTTTCCGCAAGGATACTTTTTCAGGCTAAACTTGTCACATTTCACCAAGTAGGTTTGATCAAAAAATACTGTTTAGTACATGCCTGGATGTTCAGGAAGTGCAATTAACAGATGGTACTTCATATGCACGTCATGGGTCTGTCCAAACCAGATGGAATTAAGTAACACACTAACCAATGGATTTTCAAAAACTCAGATACGGATTGACCCGTTCACTAGCTTGAGAAATAAACCTTCAAATAAGGTCAAATAAAGGCTAAATCCAGTGTCAATATAAATAAGATCGTTCCTACGTAAACTGTCTCTCCCCTTACCGAAAGATGACTCACAGAACCATGTAAATTTTACTTCGGAACTCACACAGTATGTGCGATTTACAAACTCAGTCATGCTTTCCAGTCCAATTTGGAGAATGGAATTTTAAAACTATAAAAACCTTCCAGTGATGATCAAAAATATTATAGAACCTTATTACAAAAAGTCCTTATTACACAACCTTATTACAAAAAGTCTAACACACTTACCGCAATATAAATCCAACTTTTACATCTTCAGTCGCAATAACTTTCAGCAAATTTTGCACCAAACCCTGCGGCAACAGTTTTAATATTGGTTTTACCCGATCCTTTCCGCACTGGACCAGAATCGTCAAAAAATGGAATATAAAATACACTTTCGGCGATGAATCATCTGACATAACGCACAACGAGAAAATTTTAAACAATTTCTGCAAGCACTTTTGCAATGGTTCCTTAACGGTAACTGGAGGATCACGATTTATAATATTTTCCATTACGTAATCGGACGAACATGAATCACCCGATTGTTCTAAATTTAATTTTCTAATTTTTGGATTTGGACACAAATCCAATTCGTCCGGTTCATTCGACCGTTTACGTTTAACGACAGGTACGTTTGGTGTTTCGAGTGTCGACAGCACACAGTAGACACACAGGCGAGCGATTACAGTCAGATGAGGTTCGGCTATGTGAGAATTTCTAGAAAACAAATAAAATATAGTAAATTAGTTGAATGTACTGGATCTTATACCGAATTGTAAACCTACTGCAATTTATTTAAAAGTAAAATAGGAAGCAACTGCGATAGTAGGGCAATGGTACATCGTTCGATGTCTAGATGCATGATCGCAAATACAATATCCATCGTCTTTGTCATGTCTTTCAAATATTTACAGTTTAAAATTTTATCGACTAATTTAGTGACCAGCCATAGGGGACACGCAGAATGTAATAGTATTTCAAGTTGTTGGGCCGCTTCGATCGGCAACCAGCCGTGATCAGATATAGTTTGCCACACATCCATCAACTGATCATCGAGCGGCGAATGCGAAATTATATTTAATTTTAACTTAACGGCTAGCAATTTTTGATTCCCCACCGGTTGGAAATCATGCTGCATCTTGCAAATTATTTGGCACGTCAATCCCAGTCGCTCTTTAAACATTTCCTGTTGCGACATTTCGTCTGGTTGCAGTGAAAATTGTTTAACTAAATTCATTGGTTTAAGTAATTCGTCTTCTTTGACGATTTGCATGTATGCACTCAGCCAGGATGCAGCGCATACAGAATAGCAGCACAATTTCATTTTCATACTGTCGAGAATAATTTTTACGTCGGTGGCCGAAAGGGTTTCATTTTCCCACGCCATTAGTACATGGTATAGCATACCCGGAATATTCATACAAATTTCATGCCATTTCAAGTTGCTACTCTTTCCCCCGTCCGTTGAATTTAGATACAGCAACAGCTCATCGACTTTATTTGGATCGCATAGTTTAATCATGTTGATCGGTGATTTGGTTTTTTTACGCTCGACCATACACTCTTTGACCCACTTCTCGAAAAATGAATCGCCATGTTCGTCGAGCACCGCATCGCTTCCGTATGTTTGCACGATGAAGCACAGCATTAAGAATGAAACATCGAATAAGGCCGAACGAGTCATAGCAGCTTTACCAGTTTCACCCACGACTTGCTTCGAACACTCATTACATTTTATAAGGCGGGATACGAACAGTTTCAATTTACCTTCGACTGTAGCGACTGAGAGTATGAGTTCGAAGCTGTTTCCAGATAGTACTTGGCACAACATTTCAAGAAGTGCTTCTTGAACTTTTGCATAATCTGCACTAAGTGTTTTTAAAATACCAGTTAGTGGAGGTTCAGCCCTCATTACAAATTTTACAATCGATGGCTGTGTATTGTTCAAATCTAGTTTCTGAAGACTCGATGTAATCGCTTCCCGCTTTGCCGAAAATCGTTTTATATCCTTTTCATTCACTAAATCTTGTTTCAACATTTCGTTGAGTAAACATTCGACCGTGTTGCATGCACATTTCGTATCCATCATATCGAGTATTGGATTATCTTCGAGCAGAAGGTCAAATGCTTTGACCACATCTGACGAGTAGTCCAACTTCTCGTCATAGTCATTCGATAGTTGATTTAGTTTTTTTAAAATATGCGGTACCTTTATAAAAGTAAACGCACACCACATTGATTCTAGAGTTGATCCGCTCACATTGTACAGCGATATTAGGCAAGCTCGAATTATTTCCGAGTACAAACGAGGCATCGAATAATCTTTGAGGCGTTGAATCATAAGCAATTTCGAAACGTAGATTTGTGTATCGCTACTCGGATTCAGCATGACTTCCACGGCGAATAATGGTTGGAGACAGTAAGTAATT
This sequence comes from Tipula lateralis, assembly GCA_963932295.1. Lineage (NCBI taxonomy): Eukaryota > Metazoa > Arthropoda > Insecta > Diptera > Tipulidae > Tipula > Tipula lateralis. Next base: position 50,391,624 of record OZ010738.1, read on the forward strand.
GGTTCAACCACTTTTGGTCCTAGTTTTAATGGCTCCAATGTGTTAATATCCATGAACGATAGATTTCGTAGCGTTTCAATGATCATTGGATTGCTGGTTGACGTATGTAGAGCATTAATCTCGTTGAATTTTTTAAAAATTTTCGTAGATAGCTCTTGATCTTCTTCTTGGCCTAAATACAGGACACCCATTAGGAATTGATTCGCCGTTATCTTTTCTACGCATTGTGTAATTTTGTCTAGTACGTCTTGTTGCTCATCGTTTAATTCCTTGTTGAGATGTTGCTCCTTTAAACAATTGCCATAGAGATGCATCAACCAATTTAATAACGAAAGCATCGCATTAGGCAGAACACTCTCTTCTGGTTTGCCACGACATGTTGCCCCATCGATTATTGAATTTAAAAAGCTTAAAAGCACAAGAATGCAGTGGTAACGGTCGAAACCATCGTATTTCGAGATGCGCTTTATAACGGCTGCGTGCGATATAAGATGGGAGCACAACGAATGTCGCAAATATGACAAGACAAGCTGTAAAGTAAAATTCAAATGGAATAAGCTATGAATTTGAGAAACATTTTAATAACTTACCATATTCGCTTTTGGTCCAATCAATGCCTGTTGAAGTATGCAGTCGGCCAAATTATAAACATCACCACTAACACCTCTGGGTAAAACCTGCAATAGAAGTAGGTTAGAAATCTTGTTTTTATAGAAATTGAATCCGTAGTAGGCCTCAGGTCGCCTGTAATCACGCAATGAATTTAAAATTGCAGTCAAAATTCATAGATTTTGCCAAATTCCGAATACGTTCGATATGGACAAGCCTTACGACGTTCAAAAACGAAAAGGATTACTATTCGATACTGCAAGTTCCGGTAAATGCGACAGTCGATGAAATTAAAGAAGCATTTCATAGACTAGCAAAAACATATAAGCCGGAAACGAAAAGGAATCCACGATCGGAACAAACAAATAAAATACGTGATATTACCGAGGCATACCATGTACTGATCGATGCCAAGAAACGTATAAAATACGATGAAGCATTGGGCGATTCCAAACTAATGAAAATATTTCAATTGGCAGACAAACCAATATTCCGCCCTGTTAGGATGGGTGACGTCGTGAAAATGGATATGACACACCTTCAATCATTACGTGGGCTTATTAAACATATATCAGCCAAAGTTACAGTGCTATGTCGTAAATGTGAAGGAGGAGGTATCTTGTATCAAAAAGATCGGGTACCTTGCCAAGATTGCAATGGCACTGGAATTCAACGTATTCCAGGCTACGATATTCCTTTCATGAAGTGTTTAACGTGTAAAGGTGCCGGCACGACAAATCGATTAGTTTGTGATAAGTGTAATAGCACTGGACGGGTGATAAACATAAATAGGATTGCATTGAAGTTACCCCCTGGGCGCAATAATGGTGATATCGTCAAATTCAAATACGGCAAATCATCTCTAATCGTGATGATACAAATTAAACAAAATAGTAAACAACATTTTACTCGCGACGGGCTTAATATATATTCTCAGGTCGATATACCACTGTCCAAAGCCATCTTGGGTGGTTTGGTATTTGTAAAGGGGATATATGGTGGTGCTACAATTAAAGTAGAACCAGGTTTATTATGCGGTGCTAAGTTAGTTTTTCCACGGAAGGGCATACAAAAACCAAACTCCCAACTTATTGGATACCATATCGCTCTCATCAAAGTTAAGCTGCCGACAAAACTAACGGATTCCCAGCGATCTCTAGTCAAAGATCTATTATAATGCATACCGTTTTTATATTGATCCCCCATTGGCAATCAGTCCAACGTTCCTTCCATGCTTTGAGCAATAACGAATTCAACAGGCTCGTTTTGCTCGTTGTCTTTTGAGTGTCCATCGTCGTATCGCTGTTGAAAGTTTACGAATCTAACCTAAAAATTCATGTTGTATTCGATAAAATCTTAAAGAAAACTATATTTATGTCTAAATTTATCACTGTAAATCAATAAACTTGTAACAGTAATTCACGTAGTTTTGATTTAATTTATTTTTATTTACACAGAAAATGATAAATTTACTGAAGCAAAATTGTTATAAACAAAATCTCCCACACACACATAAAACCAAACTAAATTTTGACATATTCAAAGTGCTGCCACATAGAATAAAATGTTGCGATGAATAACGGAAATACGATGGTTGTTTCAAATGTTTATCGGTGTGTTAGACGAGGTATTTCATCCCCGGATTTTTTTTCGATTTCCATATCAAAATTGTTTGGTTTTCTAAGGGACATAATAAATTCTAAAGGACATAAAACAAAACGAAATGAAAATATTTTCTACACATACATATGAAAAAAATCCAGTATTTTGTTGACTCGTCTAAACGATGAGGGAATTTTTACTGAAGAATCCGGAATAAAATGCCTCGTCTAAACACACGGTATCATGGTCCGTGGATAATGTACAGCATGAAACAAATTTTTTTTACGAACAATAGTTCTATAATTATTTCGTTATTAGGCAACGCCATATTTTACATTTATGTTCGTACTGATGACAAGTGCGACTAAATTTTCTTCGACCAGCTCGAAAGCGTCTTGAGTATATTTCCACGTGACTAGAAAATCGTATTAGAATACTTTAACAATCAATTTTACCCGTACTTATCAGTCTAATAAGCATAATAATTAATAATAATTAATCATCAATGGACTTCAGATCAAATTACCCAAACGGTCTTCGAGAAAGGTATTATCATCACAATTTTGAGAGGATAAACATTCTTATAACACTTCATCAAAATGATATTAATCTACAATAGTTTGAAATCATTCAGAAAAAACATAGAACGAGACAACGAAATCTATCCATGTCTGTATCATATAATTCGAGTCTATCTATACTTATAGCATAGGATGGTGCTAGGAGAAATATAAATAGAATGATATCTATACACTGTCTATTTGTAGACTTTGAGCAGGTGCTTATCTTCATTGACTGGACTACATTATGAAAGATTTTATCGGCATATCGAAAAAATGCGTATCTACGTGTAATCTTACGTTAAGTAGTTTAATGGTAATAGAAGGACCACTTTTATAGTTAACTTTCTTTAACATGTTATTAGAATCAGTCAATTGTTAGCTAAAGAGCTCAGCATATGTTATGAGGTATTTATATTCTGCATTGCTACATTACCTGGTGGAAACAAGCTCTACTGCCGTTAGAACTAACTGTTAATTGCCTTTCAGATTAAGACGGGTAAGAATAAATATATATTTACTACGAGAAAATAAATACTTGGTGAAGTTATCTCAGAAGAAGGCTTTTGGCACTGAGCCTTAAGTAATACGAATGATCAACAAATTAGGAACTACCAACAGAATGCATAAATTCATTAAGCTTAAATGGCTAGGACACGTAGTTTGTTAGTATCGTTATATTAATCAGCTCTTTAAACGGACATATTTTGCCCATTCACCGACATGAGAGGTATCAGGTTCGTATCAAGCAGGGACAAAAATAAAAAACATTTTTCTTCTGCTGATTATAACTGAAAATATAACGTTCGCATTCAAATAAATCAACTGTAGTTGCGGAAATCTAGGTCACTAGAGGTGCACCTTGCCAGCCATGATTATTTCTTCTACTGATCTGAGCTGCAGGAAACATTCCTATGTCATTTGTCAGCTAAACGTAGTAAATATCTAGCTGAAACTAGCTCTCCTTCCGTTAGAACCAACAGAACAAATATTTGGACAGTTTATTTCAGAAGACACAAAATATAAGAAGTTGAATTTAAATAGCTCGGTTCAAAAATCACTTAGCAAAACATCTATAAGCAATCAAAAGTCTTTTGGACCACGAAAAGATTACATAATTGGGTTCATAAATTCATCAAGGCTCACGATCATTAAGGCCTTTTTCGTATTACGAGTATCGAACGACGAAACAGGTCTTGTAAACTGTACGATGATTATTGGCCAGTTCACGGAGATGAGAGGTTCTAATCTCATTAGAGGTAAAGAAGAAAGCCGAAGGAATCTTAGATAAAATATAGCATATTTCAGATAAAAAATAGGAACAGACAAGAAAAGAAATATAAGGATAAGCATTCTTAGTCATCTTGCCTGGTGCTCTGTAATTGTTATGGATCAAACTATTAATATGCTACCAACAATTTTCATGGAGCAACATATCATTGCATACAAAATATTATATTTTTACTCGGTTTTGGTCTAAAATTCTTTATATTTTAAAAACTAAACATAATTACCATATTTCACTAACAAAATATATTATATGTAATTATTTTGATTAAGTTTTGGTAGTTAGTAATGTTTTCACTTGATATTTTGTCATTTGTACACCCTGCCTTTTTTAACTAATATTTGAAAGGAATTTGTATTTCGATTGGACGATTACATAAATAAAAATGCTAAATTATGACTGAAAAGACTATCAAACATTAAAATTAGTACTCTAATTTTATTTTAAATTAAATTATCATTATTTGCTTAGTGGATCTTAATAGCTTTGCTTCCCAACATTTTAAGATATTACGTATTAAATAATAAAATTAAATTTAGTTTTATTTATGAGTGAAGTTAAAATATATAATCCTCGTTTTAAATTGAAATTTTTATCTACACATCTGGCAGTACCAAAAAAAACAAAATCGCCATTTTTCGTTACTCGGGCGGTGTCGCTATATCAAAATCAAATCTCGTTAAAACGAAATTCCGTTAGTGCCAGTTGTAAATTTCTTCTCTCTTTCGTTTTGTTCTGTTATTTTTTCCACTATTCTTCATTCAAGTTTTTGTATTGTAATGTATCTCGATGATTCACATCGGCGGTTCTATATAATATTAACGTTGAGTAAAAAAATAAAAAGTTCCATGCGTTAAACAAAATAAAATAAAAAGTTTTTTGTATTTTTAATTAATTGAAAGTGTTGTGTTAATTAAAATATTAGGTGAATTGAGAAAAAAGGAAAATTGTGCATTTCTAATTATTTGTTAGAAAATTTTATTTGAGATATTTGCAAAGGAGTGTTATGTGTTAAAAAAAAGTGCAACAAGTGTTCGTTTTTTTTTCTATAAGAAAAAGCAAAAAAGTTTTTTTTTTGTAAGAATAAGATAAATTTTTGTGCTAATCACAAAAATTAGCTAAGTTCTAGTTTATTTTGTGTTAGATATTTAAAAATAAATTGTAAATTCTCAAAATGGGTTGTGCCGTTAGTACCTCAAGGGATAAAGAGGCAACAGAACGATCGAAAAATATTGACAGAGCATTACGGGCTGATGGTGAAAGGGCGGCATCAGAAGTCAAACTTCTCTTATTAGGTTTGTACCATTGTGCTTTTTTACACATCTAAATTATTATTATGATTAATTTACAAACGTTTATATATTATTTAAACTAATTAAAAGTTGTTTGTGAAAAAACATCGCATCACATACAAACAACAAAAAAACAATAACCTAACTTTATGTTAACGAACAAACAAGAAACAACAAACATGAACATGACGCGTTCACATTTTTATTTTATCATCGCTCGTTCGTTCATACACACACAAACAAGCAAGAGCTCTGTTTACTTAACGAAATTTCAATTAATTATCCACTTAGGTGCATTTCTATTTTTAATGTTCAACATGTAATTCATAATAATATAGAGAAAAATTGTGGTTGGAGTTTTCTCGTTTATCAATGTTGGTTTTTGTTTTATTTGGTGAAAATATGTGAAAATTCCGCAGCTGTACATACTGTGGAGCAATCATTTCATTCTTATTAGGTGATTGTGTGTGTGTGTGTGTTTATATATTTATCCTGTTTCCCAAACCTTTGGTGTTATATGGGTACGCGTGTGTGTATGTGTTTTTGGTTTATTTCCGCATGAAAATTTTAATTAGTTAACACAGCCGGGTTATTTTGTGTTTATCGTTAAGGAAGGTGTGTGAGGTGTTAAGGTGGATTTCATTAGGATTGGCAACAGATTTCGCAAAATACTCCCAAACCGAATTTAAATCAAAACACCTTTTTATTATTTTAGGTCTCTCCGGATGATTAACTTTTTATGTAATAAAATGTTTTTCTTAATTCATTTATTGCTGAAAATTTGATAAGAACTAAATCCAATTATGTTTGTAACTACTAAGAATTAGACCCTTTTTCAGATGTCGTATAAATGTTTAAGCAAAATGTCAATCATGTTGAAATGGTCGGTCCTCAAAATATATCCTTGAAATGTTCGACTGTACTGAAATTTGTCGTTTTAATTTTGGGAATTACGTTTGTGGTTAGATATTAATCGTATTGAATAAAGTATCCATCTTCCACATTGCAAGATTTTTTCGTTTATGATACTCGATTATTCTTATAATAGGTTTTCGTTCAGTTTATAATTTTCTATGCCTTTGAGGCCGTAATCTTCCGAACCTAAAGCGAGCCAACGTTTTTACACACAATCGGTTTCTATGTCATACGGAGCATGTTATGTTTCGGTCAACAGCCAAAATTAAACTCGAGACCACGACATAATGAGAAACTTAACCACTTAGCTACGACCAGCACATAAATCAAAAGCTTTTTAAATTGCATCGAGCTCACTTTTAATTTACTGATACTAAAGAGACCTACTTTTCTAAATGTAAAGCTAATGTCCAAAGTTCACTTTAATTAGCGAAATCAATGAACCATATCACATCGAGACTATTTTACAATTACTTATTTATCGATCATTTTAATCACAATAATAGTGTGAGAGAGGCTATCAAGGTTAGCCTTGCCGCTGAAAATCGGGTTCCATTTCTGAAATCTAAATACCTTGCAAATGCGGATAAGTTGAAATTGTACAGTGTTTATCAGACCTGTTGTCATGATGTGAGATTAGCCCTTGACGGATGAGTACGAAAGATGGTTTCAAACATTCGAGTGTGTAATATATAGCCCAAAACGCAACGCTGATGGTACATACCGAGTTATTTTCAATCACGTGATCAGAATCTATAAAGAAAGTCTCTTTTTCGGTAGGCGAAATGATCGCTGACGGTGACGATAGATCCACGTCATAGCGAGCGTATATACCAGCCAATGATACTTTCATTGCTTAGTAATGATTTCATTTTGCTTATGTTACGCCAATATTTGTTAGCTGAAAAGACCTTATCTTGTTCAGGTTTGGCCAGATTTTTCTAGTTCGAACGCATGTAACATGACTATCTATTATTTCTGATTTTATTTATTTTATTAACTTATACTTAAGTATTAATCGCTTTAATATTCTCTGTTGATCAGCCATCTTTCCTAAAAGGTGAAAACCAGATACTTAGGACGTGATTAAATCTGTTTGTAGAGCTTCATTAGTGTCTGATGACAGATTGAAATGCCTATAAAAATAATCTATGGCTTAGAGGCCGTAAACGGCCCTTACCGCCACAGTTTTTTTAACGATTGTTGCACATTGTAGGTGGTCAGCCCAACGAATGTTTTTACACACAAACGCGTTTTTATGTCATCCGGTTGCATGTTAATTTTTTTTGTTAACTGCGGGAATCGAACTCAAAACCGCGGCGTGATGATAAACTCTCTTAATCATTAAGCTACAAATGCCTATATCGCTTACATATATTAAGTATATGATACTTCATCTAGTCTTCATCTTTATTTATTCTGATCTGTTTTGTCCGGACAACATTTGTAGTTCTTCATAATTGTTTACAAGTAATTAATATTTTGAACAAAAAATGTAAGAACGGCTAATGGCCAGCTTATTTTGTCTTACTTCTTTGTCAATTGACTTCTTCATTCATAATATTATTCCTGTGTTGGTATTTTATGATTCCGACACAAAGCCCACTGTAGTGTGTGTGTGTTCACACAAGCCTGCTTCTTTTTTTTACACGAGCACAATCAAACGAAAATATCAACCTTTGAGTGTGTTGGTAAACGTCAAAGTCCATATAACAAAAATTCAAAATTTGACGTTTCTCACTAACACTACTTAAGGTCTATAGACGCACACTACAAAAGGTTGAGTACTATTATTCTCTTTTCCATCTCTACTTGCTAACACTACTTAAGGTCTATTTCGAAAAACAGACGCACACCACAAAAGGTTGAGTACTTTTATTCTCTTTTCCATCTCACTAAACTGATAAACGATTGTCAAATGATAATTTTGAAAATGACATATATGCGATGACAGCTTCATTTATGCAAAATAATTTTATTTGATTTTATAATAAATATAGATTAATTGTTGTATAAATAAATATAATAATATTGTGGATAATACACAATAGTATAATATTGTGGATAACATCGAGTGAATCTTGTTTGTTTTGTGTAAATTCGAGTAGGATAGGTTTGTGGTTAGGTTTGTCAAACATAAATAAAGTATATATGAGTTGCATAGGAATGTATTTTGATTCGAAATTCATAAATGGTTTAATTAAACTTTTATCTATTTACATTATATTTTATTAAACTATTTTTTCGAGTTAAAATTTTCATGTCTTTAGTGTATCATAGCGTGAAAAAGTTTGTGTAGATTTTTCATGTGCGTCACGGTATGATTTATGAATGTTTAAATGTGATAAAAGATAAGGTCCTATTTAAAATTGGAATATTTTTAACTGTTCTGGAAATCGATCTTGCAATTAAATCATAATTTCCGCGATAATTTAACTCAAGTTTTGAAGTCAATATGAATATAGTTTATTAAATGATCGTTGACGTTGAGTTTGACACAGAGAGTAAGACACGCTCATTCGTTTTTATTTTACATTTTTTGTACATTTTTACTCAATAAAACTTAGGTGGTGTGCGTTTGTTTATTTTTTTTATACTGTATTCGCAATCGTGTACGAATAGAGGAATATTCACTAATACCGCTAAAGGTTGATATGCTTCTACAGCATATGTATGCATAAAGTTTGGCTTGTGTGAAACACACACACTAAAGTCGGTTTTGTTCCGACAGCATAATTAATCTTATATTCTTTTTAATATAATATTGTCAAAACTAAAAAGTCTTTTAACCCTTCTGATGATCATAAATTTACTCAAGAATCAACTTTATGGCTTTTCACAAAAAAAAAACCAGTGAGATTCTGATCGTTTGTAACATACCATCACTTAAGCGACATTAAGGAAAAAAACGCCCACAAATATAATATTTCTATTTAAAAATAATTTCTATTATAAAATAACTACGAGACGCTTTTTTATCCTTAAAATATGTATGGTTTTGAAAAACATGCTTTTGATTTTAAGTTAATCGTCAACAATTTAGTTTCTTGGGTTTATACCGTACAGGCTTTTAGAGACCATTAACCCGTGTGAATAATTTGAGTCCATCGATTTCGATTTTAAGCTATTTATCATACGCATGATTAATCACTTGAATGTTAGGAGCTATGTCTCGTATTCATCTGTCAAGTTTTTACCTTTACATCCATAAATGATAACTGGTCAATTTCAGCTTATCCGCATTTGCGAGATATTTTATTTCAGAAGTGACCTTCAGAAGTGGATATAACACTCGACGATGTCGACGACATCGACGATTGTCGACGACAATACTGAACTTGATATACTCGCCCACACTATTATCTTGAGTAATGAGAGCTCCGATATACTTGAATCTCATCACCACCTCAAACATGTGTCTATCACTACTTAAACCAATTGTGTTTTGGTCTCTAAAACCTCAGATATTTGGGGTAGTATAGGTCCCAGAATGGGTGCTGAAGACTGTTATAATCAGTTAGTCTAATAACTGAGATATCATCTGCACACACGAAAGGTAAATTGGATTGTCGGAATAAGTTGTTGTCTTGAGATGTTTCAAGCTTTTACGAAAGGTGTATTCCAACACGAGATCAGCGCATCACCTTCGCGAACACCAGAATTAATTGCAAAAATTTTGAATAGCCTATTCTTAACTTTGACATAGCATTACGACGATGCTACTATCACTTGACACTGATGTACATATTTGTTTGGCATTGCTAAATATTCAAGCGCATACCACCGCCTCTCATGATCGGACAGTGATTGATCATTTTGGGTTGAAACCTTCTTGGTACTCACCGAAAATTTCATCCATCAGAGCAGTAATTCTTCCCAAGATAATATAAGACAGTAATTTGTATGCTGTGCTACTTTACCGTGATAAACATGTTTTATTTATCCATATATAGAGTGATATAGACAGGATCATATATGCAGTATGGAAAGTTCGACCAAATAAACATTTAATATTTATAATTTGTTGACACTAATTTTTCGATAAGTACGCCGCCAAAGATCGATTTTATTCACACTAAAGTTTGTTGTGTATATTTTTCATTATGTATTTGGATTTCTTCCAAGTAATTATCTTTGAATATGGGCCAACTTAGTGTATATTATATCTAGATACTCCATTCGGGAGTGTTGTGTGGATCTTCATACCGAGTGGACGTGTTTTGTCTGCTCGGTGTTTCTATAATTAAATTAAATAAAATAAATGCGTTGTGTGTGTGTGTGTAGTTGAAAATCTAATTACAGATGAGTATCGCTATTATATTATATTATGTATTATATTACATTTCATTATATATTATTACATAGTATTATATTTTATTTTATATTTTATTTTATTATATTATATAGTCTGTTCTTGTTTCTCCGTTATATATTATAGTATATAACGTTTTGTCTTTGTATTCTATATACATCATTTTCATATCCACACCACAATATTCCGCTGGAAACGATCGCATGCGATATGTCTTTCGTTCTGTCTCGTTTAGTTACCTCATTCCCCATCCCATAATTCGCTCTTCATATAGAACGCTATATATTCCCCTTTCCTTTAAACAATTTTTAATATTTTGTTTTATTTATGTATCAAAGCATACAGTAAAAGAGATTTTGGAGATTTAAATTTAACGCGATCACTGCCATTGTGCGATCGTTGTAATGGCAACTATATATACATTCAATATAATTGGCGACTTACATTTTATTTTTATAAACGTTGATATTTTGTATTGTGTGTGTTATATATACATCATTATTTGATGTTGAAAACGCAAATACATACATTACAGTCTACATTTGAACGTCCTATGTATTAATATTATGTATATAACATAATTTTCGTTTCGTCTATCAAAACTCCTATCCTTCTCTTTCCTATGTTGGTTAGAGAATTTTTGTTTGTTTTATTTTATATTTTGTGCAGGTGTTCACTTGCACGGAAAAAAAAAACAACAAATTGTTTTAAATATATATACAAATATCCCTCGTTTAACGCGGTACTTATACAACGCGTTTTCGATATAACGCGATTTGAAATAAAAATCTGTTTCAGTACAACGTGAAATTTCTTCTTTTATAGCGCGAATCTATTTAACGCCCAAACCACTTTTCATGAGATATAATGTTTGAAGACAGTGAAACAGATCAGTCCTGATCCTGAACAAAAGAACAACAAAATGAAGTTTGTTAATTAACTTTTAATTTTTTCAGTTTGTTTTTAAATATTATAATACACATGTTAGTATGTACATACATTTATATCGGTAAATACAGAAAACCTTCCATATTGATGGATTTGCTATTCAACAGTTTTTGAAATGATGCTTTCATATATGTATCTTATATCAAATTTGAACTAAAGATTATATCTATAAGACTATTGAGGTTTTAATGTAGTGCTATGTATATTAATGGTAAAGGGGACTAAAGATTGTTTAAATACGATCTACGATCACTACCACTATACGATCATTATATTGACGATAATATATATGATCGGTAAAATGACCTATTTGTTGGCGAGATTTGAATTGGCTAAAATGTTGAAGTTTGATTTAGCAGATGCTTGTTCATATATTAGGATAATCTTGTTTTAAAGGAACGGTTAACATTTCTCTTGATTTTATTTTGTCAATAAGGTCCACAATTTTGCTCTTGGGTGTATATATGTACCACGGTATGTTGTACTCTTAAATAACTTTTGTCTTTATTTCTATGGAAAACACTAATTTATTTAAATAATTTTGTTTTCTTTATTCATATAAGTGTAAATGAATAAGATTTCTTGAGTGACATTCTTAACATTAGATGGGGATCACTTGACCGGTGGTCTCGACCAGAAAGTTTATTTTACTTTAATAAGCAGCTTCTTTGAGCTGTATAATAATTCTATTACAAACTATTAAACTTTCTAAATCGGCGGCCGCTTTGGTGATTTTTTTCATTTAACTGTAGTGTGTTATACAAGAATTCTACTTTTGTGTACTGTGTGATTGTTTGTTGTAAAATCTTAAAACGGACATAAAGATAGAATGTGTGGAATGGAATGATCGATCAGGTTAGCTTATTATGACCGCACTAAACTATTTATTTATTTAAATAGTTTCCCTTACAAACGAATTGACAATGTATTAGATCATCATATTGTATATAGAAATGCTGTCGGGTCATTACGAAAATTTATATTCCCCACGCGTTAGATGGTGATGGATTGGGAATTATAGGGACACATCTTTAAATACAGCATATGATGAGATGACCCAAAGATGTTTTTTAAAATACTCCAGTTTAACTGTTGAGGCGATACGAATACATATGATGAATTTAGAATGGTCCTTACCTATCCAACTAACAATAATAACAAACTCAAATCCAAATGTGAAAATGATTATACTAACAATATATATATAATAATTTACTAATATGTAGTTAGCAATGACTCTGCTGTGGATTATCACCTTAGTCGTTTCTGTGATTGTTTCCTTTTCCTAAACCTTATATGTTGAGATGCAAGCAGGGACTGGGCCCGCATAATTTTGGAGTTAAAATTCTCAGATATCTATTTGGAACTCTGCTGAATATACTCCAGGATTATGGTAACAATCTCAGATTCACCGTAACTGGTTGGCTTGTACTTCTCCTATCATATCATATCATATCATATCATTATATCTAGATACTCCATTCGGAAGTTTAAAGGCTTTGATACTTTTTTTAATACTATTCTCGATCTTCTTGTTTTCGAACTATAAGTTAAGATATAAAAAACTTATACAATTCTGGATTTTTGAATATTCGAAAATATTAAATTAATTATTGATTCGTTTGTTTAATTTATAACATTTATTTCAAATTCTTTTCTCATATGTAAGTATGTATACCAATTTGTATACATGTAAACACAAGCAAAATACACAGAGTAACACATGTCATTGTATACAAAATTCTGTTGTGTTTTATTTTAATTAAAAATCATATTTTCCCATCTTATTTTTTATACGTTTTAAATTGAAAATAATTTTTCATAACATTTTCATATAAAACATAAATATTTTACGAACTATAGGCGGATTAAACTCTTCCCATGATCAATATGATGATTTTTAGGTTTTCACTTCCACAATCTCTATATATATACTGTTGTGTATGCTTATATATGTATACATACCATATATTTAGTTATAGTTTATTTCACTATTGTTATAATAACTATATAGAGATTCTCTAATTTATACAATCGAGTACATACATAAACATTCAACTACATGTTTTCAATTAACAATAGGTTTTATATAAACTACTTATTAGATTATCTAATCCAACAAACATTGTATATAGTGGAGGTGGTTTACATAGGCTAATTTTAGCAGTTATCAATTGTTTTTTTTTACATAAATAGATTATTTTCAATATTTATGGATATACGATAAAAATGCATGCATTAATCTTGTTATCTTAAATATTGTTTTAATAATGTTTTGATTTTTATCTTTATCTAAATATATTTTGTTATAAAACTATAATAGAACAATATTACTCGAAGTTAGTACGTACGTTAATTGTTATTTTAAACTACTTAGGTATCGTAAATTTACCTAAGTAATCGAAATTTACTGCAAGTCTTATATTTTGAGGGTGAGTTTTTACCAGTGTTTGCCTAATTGATATGAAATGTTTTACATGGTATGGCAATATCTTTGCAGAAGAAGTAGTTCTGTTCACATCCTTAATTTGATCTTAACTCCAATAGTTAAATAAAACTTTTTATTTAGGCTTAAGTAACTCCAATAAGTTGTCTTGCTTATCTTATTTTTAGTTAAACTTTTTCACACAAACTCGTACATATTTTTATATCAATCAACCTGCTTTCACAATATTAGTCAAACTATTTGGATTCCTAAAGATATCGAATACTACTCTGCACTGTTGAAAATTGTTGCAGTGCAGCACAAAATATTCAATATACTCAGGAACTTTACAAATCTCCCATTCCTATTCTATTCCAAACGACATTTAAACAAACACTCTTTATTTAGTTATTAAGTTTATTTATTTATTTATTATTTACAATAATTTTTGTTTTTCGAACTACACACCCCATTTTGAGCATAAGCTCATTCATAATGAGATGTGCAGTTCTTGAATTTATTATTTATGTTAAAATATTAGTCCGAGATTGACAGCTTCGCATTATACATAAATCATCTTTACGGTTTTTTGTGTAGTTGGGTGTTATATCTTGACTGGAACTGCCATAATTATAATCTGGGCTAGTTTATAATGGACCAGTTTTACCAATTGGTGATGCGAAGCAAAATTTTAAATTTTGATAAATTATATTCTGTCCATTTACTATGATTCATCCTTATTCTTTTATTCGTTCTTACCTATCTAGAATCACCCTTGAGTGCCTTGTAAAAAGGTGCTTTCACGGGGCTACTATATGATTCACTAAACTTCTTTCTTTTCACCAAGCTTAAACTTTGAAATTCATGTATCCTTTTATACCATACATTCATCTGTGTTTTTCGAAGTATATCTCCTACATCTGTTCTTGCAAACATTTCATTTTCACCGTATCACTACTCTCTTCTCCATTTAGCAAGCATATCAGCCCTTTCATTATCAATCGGATGGTAAACTCACAATAACATGATCTAACACATTCGTATTTTCTTTTAACATACCTATCAGCTTAACGTTCATTATTCAAATACTATAATCAACTCAATAAGAAAAAATATTTTCATTTTTGAATAGTTTCTGGAAGATTTACTCTAACAGCTACTTTGTTTCCACTCACACTAGCATTTTTATAAATGATATCAGATTTTAACATGCGATCATTCTATTCCTGAGGTATAGTCCTCCAATTTCATTCGTACACTAAAGTTGTTAGGTTAGAGTTTAGGCCCAATTCTATCGAATATAGTTAACTTAGAACATCTCCGGTTTTGTAATTTTTTCATCATTTCATTTTTAAAATACATTATTTATAACACGCATTCTAATCGTTTTTCTGATTGTGATCGACACTCTCTTATAATTGAAAGAGACCACAGAGTTTGTATTCGGTTTGAATAAATCTCACTCAGTGGTACATGAATTTCAACTTTCATTATCTGACTAAATGCTCCTTTCGATTCGTTCATATATCTTCCAAAATTCAGACGTCTATCTATCCATATTCCCAAATACTTGTAAACATTCACTTGATCGATACGATTTTCATTTATTCGAATGTCAATTTTCTGTTGGGATGCAACTGGAAAATGGTAAAATGATCGGTATTAATAAAAGTAAAATGATGATCATCGTATAGTGGCATTTCTTTAAAATTAAATTTCTTAATTGGGAAAGTTTCAACTATTGCTTGAGCATTACATAAATTGAATGGTTGATCCACAGAAATACTTCCTAAGTATAATATGGTTACTTGCCATTATGTAGCCTTTTTTAATTTACCTATTGAAATATGAACAAAACATAAGTACATATATATAGAACAGTTTAATGAAGATGGAAATTGAAGCATTTGTACTAACATTTGAGTCTTTTAAAACTATTAAGCCTACTGAGAAATATATCTAGTCTTTTCAAGTCAAAGTATAAGAATCGTCATCCGATAGTACAGAAAAACATTAATAGTTTTGGAAAGTGTACATTCCATCCAATCTTTGTAATAAATTGTGGGTTAAAAAGCAGCCAAATGTTGTTAAATTAAATGCTTAGAGACCCAGGACTTTAGTATCCGAATCCGTTATCGAATAATTCGATTTTAATAAATCGAGTAAACTTTAAGATTTTGATTAATTTTATTGAACTAATTGCAGTCAGTTCTGAATATTCATATTCATTAATTGGATATTAATAGGATATTCTGAATTTTAGGAAGAAATTGCGGATTTTGAACACCTATTCATTTGATAAATCAAAAATAATTTACTTTACCAGTAGGAGCAATTGTTGAACAGCTAGTCATCAGTAACCGTTCAGCAAGAACACTATCACCACGATTTTTGTAGGAAATTTTTAGCTTTAATTTTCATGAACGATTGATTCTTTTGGAGATATAGACGGTCACACCTTCATCTCAACCCTCAAATAAGCCGATTTATTTATTTTTTAATGAAAGTTAGATACAAAGGAACCACTCTTTCAATTTTCCAAACTTGAAGATTTCTTTAACTCGATTTATTTTATTTGACTAGATTATAAATGAATGTCTACTTTGCACAATACCTATACGACTCTGAGCTTATAATATGTGGTAACTCAAAAGTTTAGTCAATTTTCCAAATCCCGGTTTTACAAACATCTCTTATTGTTTGAAATTAAAATTCGATATAATTCGTGTCACAGATAAATGTTTGGTTTGCTATAATTTTCAGAAATATATTGTCATCAAACGCTATCTTTCATGCTACTTCAGCTATCTAAATTAGGTTTTTGTTTGCAACCATGGAAAAATTATGATATTAACCGTGTAAGAGAATCGAAGTGTTATTGCAAGTTATTCATAAGGACCATCTACCTTAAGACTACCATCAGATATTCGTTCAATGTCATAAACTATATCCGTTCCAAAAAAATAAACCCAATACTATATTGTGACATCACTGTTTAAAAAAATTGTATGAAACATATGCGGTTTTAGAATATTTCGTCGTCACTAATATAAGTCATGAGTGTTTGATTATCACAATATTACTTATATGTGACATGAGTCTTTGATAAGGTTTAGTGTTACATCTCAAATGTTTACTATTTAGCTTCATTTGTATTTAAGAAACATTTCAGTAACATAATTACATATGTGTATATTAATGAACTCGTAACTTCGAATTTTTAAAGTTTTCAGGCTTGCATCTGAAAGAGTGAGCTGGGCATAATTTCTGTCTTTCAACGCTTCACATATGCCATATTGTAGATCTTTTAGTGAATGTAATGGTATACATATTTTTTTAAGCCAAAACAAGTCTAGAGCATCGTTTATCATCGACTAACGAAAGTTCTGGTTTATGAGTTTGATTTTCAGATTACAGTATAGTTTGAAATTGCGGAAAGCACTATAGCCGTGGAACTCGCTCTACATCTGGCAATATTTTATCAAATATCATACAAAAACATCGTAAACTATGTTAATTGTCACTTCAAGAAGAATCTCATAAAAGCTAAAATACCAGGCAGTTAAACTATACCTTTATATGCAATAACTTTTGGTCTCAGAAGTATTAATGTTCTAAAGGGGATGGTCATAAAGGGAATGGTTCAGTTGAACTGTGCCCAAAATTGATTTTGGGCACAGTTATTGATTTTGTGTAACATGCATGTAAATATATCCCTTTCGAATAATAATTTCACAACAAAAAATACATTCGATATTCAGATCGAGTGGATAAAAATGGATATACGAACCAAATGAATAATAAAATAACCAATAAAAGATAAACCAAAAATAATATTTCGACCTTCATGTGTAATCCATTATTCTGCATTGTTTTGTGTAGCTTATTTGAAAGGCTTAACTTAATATGATAACATATATGTACACATATAAAATTCTAAATAGTAAATACATAATACTTATGGGGGATAAAACCAAAATTCCATATTCGAACAGCAACGAAAATATTCTATTCTAGATTTAAGATTAGGTCCATAGATATATATTCGCTACACAAAACGTATAATAATCTTTTTATCTAGAATTTATGTATAAATAAATATTCGAATAGCCTTGTACACAATCCTTATCTTACGTACCTCGTCCTTCTCGTTTGAGAGGTAGTTTCTAATGTTGTTTTGTATTTTCATACACTAGATTTCACCTCAATTAAAACCATGTAAATATTACTCAAAATTGGAAAATTGTTTTTTAGATAACAAAACTATAATTTTATTATAGATTGTACATACATATTTTTATGTGCAGACATAGCTAAGCAAAATATTATTATACCATATATTTGTATGTATTTCAGGATCTAAATTTATTTCAAGTATATAATGATAGTGCCATTTGAATGTTTTTCCAATAAGAGGTTTCATTTTGAATAGCCTGATATTGGAGCAGCAGCCAATTTTGAAGCTGTCATCTTTTGACATTTCACAATTAAAAGTAACGCCGTTCCGAAAACACGCTTCAACACGAATTGAAATAGTTAAAATTCACTACAAAAATCGTAGAAATTTTGCACCTTCTCGGCCGGCAATAGTGTATCAAGTGGAATAATTTGTGTTGTTGGTACAACTTATTGATATAAAGAATCGAAACTGTGTGAGTCGTTCAAGAACAACTGAGAATATTACCTGTAGTGTAAAAGAAAACTCAGGTTTGTCGATTCCTCGTCGATCTTTGGAATAAGTGACACCCACCAAACGACATGACACCGAATTTTGCATAAAATCTTAGATGTAAAAGCTTTTAAAAGTTCGATTAACAAAAGAACTCAAGCCGGTCGATCACCATAAACGTCGTATCTTCGCTGATTGGGTCCTTCAAATGCATCAAAATGATTCGGACTTTCTTCTCGGATGCTACGTTAATAAGCTGATTTTTGACGTTTATTTTCAGCAAGAAATGTTTCCTGACCATGTTGTTTCTGGAATAGATGATCAAAAGTGGCCAACGAGATCTTGTGATTTAACACCTTTACACTTTTTTCTTTCGTTATGTATAAGATAAGTTCTATGGTTATGCTCCACAATCGATTCAAAACCTTAAAGATAAAATTCGTGAAGTTATCAAGTACATACAGCCGAAAATGTGCGAAAGATAACTCTTTACAGTGAAATAAACATTCACTGAGTTTAACACAATGAAATAAACATTCACTGAGTTTAACACAATGAAATAAACATTCACTGATACTCGTATTTTTAAATATCAAAATGAAACCTCTTATTGAAAAACCCGATATTTCATATAAGTTATGCTAACCGTTCGTAGGTACTCTATATTGGTAAACAAAATCAAAGTTGTATGTATATTTTGATAGTTAATCGAAAGTAGACATAAATATCCGGATATTGATTATGAATTTACGGATGGACAAACAAATATAAGTATATGCGATGGTACCTCTAACGAATACATCGTCCAAAAATATCACCCATCACAATATAATATTATATGCTGATTGCTGATAGACAAATGATTTTATCATAGCACATCTGAATTATAGGTCCAATTTTCGATACTTTATGATTGTTTATCCGTTTCTCAATGTGATATATAAGATATATATTTTCTGACAAATATTTATATTTACCGAAGCAACGATCTCATCTTCTGCCGGTACGTACGTTATATAATTATAATTTTTCATAATAAGACCGTAATAAAAGTAAATGTTGCCATATATTTTATTTGGCTTTGGGTACCAAACAATTTTAATCCTTGTTACACGTATCGTGTATTTTATCGAATAGGGAATTTCTTAGGTTACCATTTAGTGTAATTTGGTTTGCTTGTTATCTTTTGTGAAATTGTTTTGGTTTTATGTTTGGGTTATGTGTATTATAATAATAGATATTATTTATTTGAAGGTTAAAATTGTTCTGCTTAAAATATAATTTTTGTAGCGACAATTCTTCTATTCTCAAACTTTTTATAAATATTTTTAATGTTCAACTTTTTAATTAAAATTGTTAATTTTGTTTCACATTTCTTCGTTATTTTCAAATTAAAAATTTTCCGAGTAATAAAATTTTTGTACTTAAATTTTGCTAAAGTTCAAATTACTGAATTTGTAATTTTCTTCTCAATTTAAAGACAGTTAATATAATAAGAGTTTGCTCTGTGTAAAAAATCTTATTGAATCAGAACTTTTAGGTTTAACTAATTTGCTCGTGAATTTTTGTTTTATCTATACCGTAAATGGAAAAACAAAAATTAGACTAGAAAAAGCTTCAGCATCGTATAACACGGTATATTCAGAGAAAATCTCGTGTAAAACGATGTTTTCTAAAACTTTGCTTTCCTGCATCTCCCAATTTTAAGAGCATAAAGCGTCTGCTAGGGTGTAATGTAACATACATTAATACACTTCTCTTTCATATCATTGCCGGGTCCAGTCCAATGAGATTCTCGCTATATCACTTGCTGATTTTCTCAGCGTATGGACAATCCATCTCCAATTTCGTCTCTTTGTTTCGGTTTTCGACTGATTTTTTATGCAGTTTAATTTTTGACCGAAGCATTTCTAAGATATTTAAGCAAATTTGTTCTTTGAATTTTATCTTTTAAATATAATTTATATTAAAAATTTTCTTCTTCACGCTTTGTACTTGCCACTTATCATACTTACCACTCGTCAACTCATACTTACCACTCGTCAACTTACCACCACCTTTAAAACATTGAGCTTTGTTTGCTAATTTTAGTTATCAATTCAGACTATCGCCAGATATTTCTTAACTAGCATTTTTGTAGATAGCTATTGTTGATCCTGTACACAATACCAGAAAACTAGTTTAATTTTCGTTGACTGCTGTGTGCGCTTCGCCAAGGTTTTAGTTATGCTCACTAATGTCATATTTCAGGCCAATATTTAGAATTTAAAGGTTATCCGTTTTTTTGTCTTATTAAAAAGAGAAATTGAAATGTGGCTAAAAACGAATAAAAACATACATACTTAAACAACAAAATAATTTGTTTGCCAAATCGTTTCTTTTTTTTCAATCGATGATACTTATAATAAATTTATTTCAACAATATTTTCTAAATATAAGTTCGACCATATACTTACTTACGTATTCTTAAAAAAAAAAAGCTAAAAAATTATATTTTATTCCGGACAAAGTTAAGAATCAAATTTATTTCTGGTGTTAATTTGTTTCTTATGCCTTTTTTATCTGACACATATCCCAGTAAATTTATTTCTAATTCCTTACAACAATCTATATTTTATCTCTGTATTAGTTTAGTTTTTCTTTAGTTCACAGTAAAACACGATGAAAACATCTGTGTCATAAAAATTTCCGATGTTAACAACTAAGGCGATGTTATTATATGCTCTTCTATAATCTTTATTTTCAAATTGAAATAAGAATAAATACCCTCGCAAATCATCGAGAAAAAAAACGGAATGAGTTTGTAACGTGAAATTTGCTCGTATGTTTTACGTTTTTTTACCAAAAAATTCAATTAAGTGCCAGCTGATGTGGAATGGTCATTAATATAAACAAATGAAATTGGTTTTGTTCTCTGCGCTTCTGGCTAATATGTAAATGAACGAGCTATGTTTATATTATTTTGTTAAAATTGAATTTCGATATACGTATTCTTACATAAATACATCTGTAGAAGAAATAATACCATATTTAAATTAATATTAGTGTTATTAATTTAATCTGTCCGAACGCAATTTACTGTGTTAAGTAAACTGAGGTATAACTGGCTTGTGTGTTGAAGCGTTTGATTAAGGATTTGTTGATTGGTGCATTAGGAATTGATCCGATTTGATTATTACTGGTTGTGTTTCTAAACGAAACTGATTTGTATTGTGATTTGACTTGATTTGAATCTACCAATAAGTGCAATATATAGTATATTTGTACTTCTATTATAGTATAAATTAATAAGATTTCTTAAAAGTATAATTTAGAAGACTTTCTCAAAAGGATGGTCGTTTTAGTGTTTTCGTTGATACAAGAATACAATAATGGAATGGAACGAATGCTCAGGTTAGTATTAGATCATCATATTGTATAATAAGAAAATGCTGTCACCACCAATATAAATCAAATCCCGCGTTAAATGGCTATGTTCTAGGTGTGATGAGGGATACATCTTTAAATACAGCATAAAAAGATGTCTCAAAGATGTTACATAAACAATGTACTTCAGCTTATTTGTTGGGGAGGAATACCAAAGATACATATAAAGAAACATAGCTTTCAGTTAAATGTTTGAGTGACTAACATTCTTATTCCTTAAAAATCGTTTGTTTAATTAGAGCAGATAGGGCCTGGGCGCGGATAATTTTGGTATATGTTTAGCTTCAAGTATCATTTGATATTTGGTTGCACATATTCCAGGAATGTCTTATACATACCTGTGGATTGCCGAAATAGACGCCTCAGTCTTCATCATATCATATAAAATAGCTTGTTTATGTCTTTCCAAACTCCAAACTGCAGTGATTTTGCATAATACTCTAAGCCATTACAAATCCAATATATATGTTGCTATACCATTGACCGGTAAATTTTGACTGCCAGAATCTTCAATTATGATTCTATTTTCGTTATCTTATCTATGATAACGTGTACATTATTTATTTTACTCAGCAGTAACTGCATTTAGGACGCAATACTCGGAAACATTCTCTATTTTCGAGCATTAATATTCTCCTTGAGCTTCAGTTTCTTAATTTCAGGTACTCAGATTTATTTGGCCACATTAATAGGATTTGCCATTATGATGTAGTTAAACGTTACAAAGCAGTTCAAGAAAGTCAAGGCAGTTTTATAATTTACTTAGGTTGAGAAAATTACTTCAACTGTTGGTTGTATATAAGTAAATTGGAACTAGCCGAATGAATATGAATGTCACTTGTGTACTATTAAGTGCGCAACTAAATTTTCAGGTTTCATACATAGATGGTGCTAGTGACACATGTGGTTATTTATGTTTAAAATTGTGTTTTTTTCATATCGTGGACAGTTGTTAACCAGTTGTAATATCAGGATATATCGCGCCGCAAAAATATATTTTCTAAGAATGAAAATTGTTTGTGCCAAACAATAGGATTTCCAGAATGTTATGTTTTTCTGTTTCAACTTAAAAAAAATGTAGTACGTCATTTGCTTGATGAGGCTTACGCTCAAAACTACCTGAGGAGATTGGTTTAAACGCTTCAAAAGTGGTGCTTTCGAAATTAAAGTTAAGAAGCGCTCTGGAAGACTAAAACATTTGATAACACTGAGCTGCAAGCGTGTTTGGATGAAGATGATACGGAAACTCAAGGTAAACTTGCGAAGACATTAAACTTGACTCGACAAAGTTTTTCCAAACGTTTACATGCTGTGTGAAAAAAAAATAAGTGCCGCATGAATTGAAAGAGAAAGGCACGAGAAAAGGAGCTTTCTACATTTAATTATTATGGAAGATGAGAAGTGCATCTTTTTTGAATCACAAACGCAATAAGTCGTGTCTTTCGAAAGAAGACAATTCTCTGTTTTTAAGGGACCAGAAAGAAATCGTGTATGAGTTGCTGAAACCGGGTGAAAGTGTCAATGGGCAACAATACTCACAGCAACTCATCAACGAGTGATATTGCAGGACGATAACGCTTCATGCCATCGTACTTCCATGGTCACTATCAAAACATTGAAATGGGATCTGCTACTGCATTCGCCTTATCACTTACTCCGTTCGATGGCGCATGGCTTGCCAAGGCTACATTTAGTCAGTTTCGAAAAAGTGCAAAATTTGTTTGATGGAATAGTTTTGGTCTGAAGGCGCGTCGTTTTACCGTCGTGGTAATCATGGATTGCCAAAGAGATGGCAAAAATGTGTAAATAGCAAAGGAGTGAAGGACAATACTTTGAATAATCCATTTTTTTTATATTTCTAGTGAAATTTTACATCTTTCAAAAAACCGAGAAATACCTAGTAACTCAGTTTGTTAATTCTTTAGAACATGGTTCCTAGTCAATGTTTATTGCCGAAGTATAAATTTCAGTAAATTAATAATTATATGCTAGGGATTACTCTGCTGATAATGCGGTTCAATTGAATTGAAATTCAAAATGAACATGGTTAATTACATAAGTCACTCGCAAATACACTTCCCCAATTGAATTTCTCTTTTTTTATTTCACATTTCAAATTACCATAGAATGCATATATCTGTAGAGAACTAAATTGAATTAAATAAAACATCGAATTTTAGCATAATATTCGTACTCATAATTAGCACACAATAGCATATTAAATTTGACATTAATTAGAATATAAATTAACTTGTACGGAAATTATTTATTAATTGGAGTCAGGGGCCGTTGTGATGCTAACATGTTAGTCTAAAGTAGTTAAAAATATCAAAGCATTAGAATTACAATCAAATTAGCAAACATCAAAAATTTCACAATTTGCACTCGCCAACATTTTCACAATTTAAAATCCATACTCATTGTTTTTTTTTTAAATTCAATTTCCAATTGAGAAAATGAGTAATATATTATATTTAATTAAAATTATACCGAGAATTGTTATTATATTTTAATGGAATATGAAAACAAAAAGTTGTATGTTATGTACTATGTACATCAATTAAACCAAATGTATGAATGAATGAGCACATGATCACACATGGGTTGTGTGTCGGATGATTAGTTCATTCATAAAATGATTTTTGTTGTTGTAAGGTTGTATTCATTATTGTTGTGCCTCGTTAGAATTATACATCTACTCGAATTGGTTCAATTAAATTTTATATACTTAATTGGGTTGGGATACTATATAGAGTTATACATACATATGTGAACGTACATGTCTAGAATTAAAATGAGCATGGGTTATTGTAACGAATTGGATGCGTAATATATGTTAATTAGGAGGTCAAATAGTTATATTAATCAAATATTTTGAATGGGGTGTGTGTGTGTATAATTAATATAGGGTTTATGATGCCGGTATATAGTAAAATTTGTACCCAAGTGATTAATGTGTAATATATGTAGAATGTATATTATTAACGAAACTCTTATCACACTTTGATTAGAAACTGATATATAAGTATTTTGTTTTCAATATTATATATTCTTAGCGCTTACATCATTATCTTTGTTATTAATTTTTAAAAAAGTAATTTTTCATCGAGACCCATGTTATCACTAATTTCGAAAAATGATCTTGGCACACCTTATTTTTTATATGTGATTTTGTCTTGTATCACTATATGAAAATAATCTTTCAGCTTTAACAATATCTTTAAAGATACACTAATTAACCCTAAGCAACGCTCCAATGATTAATTTACATAATCCTTAAAATTTATATAAAACATTAATTTGTGCTGTAGCGTTCAAAAAATTCTTTTTATGCGGTTGTTCGTGAAAATGCTTTAAATTAGAACATTTCGTTTTGTTTTTATTAAGCGAAAATTTAAAAATATATCGCATTGGTTGTGATGGTGTTTTTCCTTCTAAGTATATTGTGTACTTTTTGAAGGACCAATTTAGAACGGTATTATTCATATTAATTTTATTATAAATTATGTCCGGCCAAAAGGGCAACTACTTTATAAAATACTTCCTAAAATAAATTTAATTTAAATTAGATGGTTTTAGAAAGGAAAAATTAAATCTAAGAATATTTAACCGTAATGATTTTTGAAAGCTTTTACAATTTAATATAAATATAGTTTGTAGCTGACCTCACAATATGTCCATAACAAGCATGTGACACAAGTCACGTCGGTTACGAAATAACAGACTTACACAGAATATAATCCTCTAAAATGTCAACTAAACCGGGCAAGCCACCGAATGAAAGAAAATCTTACCAGTAAATTTGAATTTTACCAACACTAGTGAAATTGTTTGAGAGGCTGTTGCTCAAAAGATTGATAAGAACCGTAGAATAATGAAACCTTATCCCAGATCATCAGTTTGGTTTCAAAGAAAAACACTTAAATATAAAGCAGATTTACAGATGTCATTAAGATACATTAGAGAGAGAAAAGGTGTGCTCTAGTATCTTCTAAGATGTGGCGCAGGCCTTCGATAAGGTGTGGAACAGAGGTTTACTTTTCAAATAACATATAAAGATTTACTAAAACAATATTATATGATGATCTTAATATGAAATAAAAAAAGATGACCTTAATATCAAATATCGAAAAATGTATTGGGTGCTCGCGAAAAATTCGGAATTGTCAACCGAAAATAAATTACTATTATATTAGCAGGTGCTAAAGCCTGTATGAACTTACGAAATACAGCTCCCGCACTACACAAACAAAACTTTCCAAAAGAAAGTGTGACGAGGTATAGTTAACGCTCCGTGGTACATTAGGAATAATGATCTGCATAGGGACCTAAATATTCGGACGGTTCGAGAAGAAATAAAAAAAACAGTAATTCATGGACAGCGTATTTCTCAACACGTAAACGAAGAACACATACAGTAAGACGATTGCAGAAACCGAAAGCAGTTGATTTAATGGATAAAGAAAAACAGTGTAAAAACTTCTTCAGTAAATAACCCCACAATACCCCTCTGTGTCGGGTACCACTGCCAAATCAACGTCGTTCAAATATTTCAAAGGAAACAATCCACATTGTCGAGAGAATATGAAGGATAAATTCCAAGAACTGTTCAACAGTTTCTGGTTATCTTCCCCTTAACGCTTGTAGTTAAGATTGGTTCAATGATACCAGTATTCAATGATAATACCACTAAATAATTCTATCGTAGTTCAAAAGATCTAAGCTCATTACTGTTTTTCCACAAAAGATGGATGATGCACCCGCTCGGTAGCTATCTCGTACACTTAAGATTGTCAAATCCATTCAAAGTAATAAGTAATTCTTTTCCAAACAAGTTTCGAAGGAACGGTGATGACTGTTTACATTCATCAATAATCTATCTTCAAACGAGCTATGAACGAGCATTTGACGTACGAAACTATATACGTAATGTATTTGACAAAAACAATTTACAAAGCAAACTGGAATATTTCTAATTACTCGCTCATTTATAGATTACATACTTTAATTAACCTTTGTGTTAATATACACTTAATAGTTTTACATAACGACCATTTATTGTTTAGTCATTATATATACATTTATGATTCATATATAAAATATGCAAGCACAAAGTATAGTATCGTGAGTATAGTAAACAGTTTCCTTCGCATTATGCGTATGTGAATGAAAATTACTAAATGAGATTAGATGTTTCATTTAATACCCGTGATTGTATTTTCCTGTCAAATTTATAACCTTGTTTTGTCGATTTGATTGAATCACCGTATACATCACTGTTACAAAAATATCCCATTAGTGTAACGTATGTTAGATGGGATTGTATACCTGTATAAACCTAATCATGTGACTAATATTGTCAATGACATTGTGTTACTAAGTACAGTATATGCATGCATATACACAGCATGTTATGTGTCTTAAACAACAAGAGCTTCCTGAAACTGAATTGAGTCATTGGCCTTCGTACTGACCAATGACAGATATAAAATAAGCATGTTTCGTTGTATTATCAGTATAGGTCGTTAGGTTAAAAAACACTCCACATAAGACGTCAGTAAATACTATTTGATATCATTGTGTATGTACCTACATAAGAAAGGAGTTCATTAAATCTTGGCAATACAAGAAAATGAGGAAATCAAAAACACATACTATTCAAAATGTATTAGATATCGGATTAGAAAAAAATAACTTATATATGTAGAACAAAACTATATTTAATCAATATCTTAATTATATCTTAGCATAATAAAATAATAACTGAATATTTAACTTTCTAATTGGTATTTTATTATGCCGACTTACTTCTTATGTATTTTCAAAATATATGTTTTGTTTAGCGAAGGTTTTTCTTACAAATAAGTATATAACACACCGTGTACATATTTCAATTTTATACTTGCACCTGAGTAACACTTTCTCAAAATGATGTTCTTACCGTTTCGCATTTCTTCCATTCAAATCAATTATATTACTTCTGTTGTTTTTTTTGTTATACATTTTCCCATAACTTAAAGTTTGTATTTAAATTTAATTAGAGTTATGTATTATGGTTTGAAATTTTAGTAACTTTTCTTATTATAAATTGGGTAAACATAATATATTACCATAAAATCCACCTATATATAATTTGGGTTAGCTCTTATATCCAAATTTTTTTGACAGTTAAGTATAAAACTTTCTATGTCGTATGATATATTTTCTTATATTAAGGAAGTATACAGATGATCCTTACATTTTTTCGAATTGCATCGTTGTCAACCGCTTTGACTAATATTACTAAAAACGAAGTCGCGTTGATGAATATGAGGTTGTCGTATAGATGTAGGCTGGGCAGATCTGATAATTTGGAAATTACAAATCGAGATAGCCTGATATATGGAGAGATAATAATAATATTTGAGTTACTTCTAGCATGTGCAAGATCATTGCATTAAAAATAAGCTTGCACGCAAAACGGCAAACCTATAGTCATTTTGTCATTTTAAAAGGTTTTCGAAAATATTAAAGATAATACCACCTGATACTACGTCTTTTACTGATTTTGCATTCTATGGTGCAGTAACAATTCTGACGTTCCAGGACGTATTATTTAAAAAGTGGTCTTAAAGAACAGGTCGTGGAAATAGATGAATGGTCTTACGTTTTCAGTAAGAATTTTTTTTAATTGGTATTTTGTTAGAAAACCAACAGCAACTAATGAAATAAATCAATCCTTCAGTTCACCAGATGCAGCTAATCTTTAGATTTTAAGTGTAAGTATAACTGAGATAATTAATTTCACTATCAGACGATGAATTAAGTAATCTAATTCATTATCAAGAAACAAGTGTAGAGTAGAATCGACACATACTTGAATGATAATTTATAGATGATAAGTCACTTTCTTTAAAAATATTGGCATAAATTATAAACTTGAATGACGACATAAACAATTTAATCAAGATTCGAAACGAATCATTCATATCGTATAAATCATGATAACAAGACATTTATTGAAACTCCAACAGGTGATTTAAGTCAATTTATCTTTCGGCAGTTTTTAAAATCAATCGACACTGCAGTAATCATGGATAGCTCGTATCTCAAAAAAAATTGTATATTAACTTAACGATAGTTGTGAGTAATAAAAGTAAATAAATGTTTCTCAAATCATAATAAAATGCTATATGAATGCTTTAGAACTATTGTTGTAAAAGAAACCATCCACTAGGACTTACCGATACTATATTTTACATATAAACATATATCGTATAAACATATATTCTGAAATTGAGCTCAAAGCGTTATATAAGTTTTAAAACTGCTCGTCCCTATCAATAAATATAGTCGTACCACTAGAATTGATAAATCGATTGGTGTTAATCGATAAAAATAGCTAAAGAAACTGGAGTAATTGTTATCAATGGACCATATAGTAAACATAAATTTCATTAAAAATATCTATACTTTTGGTTTTACCTTACAGTTTATCAGTACATAATATACACTAAAACACTTCATTATTCGATTCACCAGTTGATTTTCGACATAAAACGAATGCACTAATAAGTTGTGCGGCCAAAATATAAACTCGATTTAACAAAAAAATTTATATAAGTACATACTTACTTAATGAAAATTCTAAATACGGAAGTTTGTCATATTTACTATCCAAAATTTGAGTTACCTTTAGGCAGACAAATATAGTATCAGATGAGTTTGAGACCTGAGATCGTGGCTCGATAAAACCAGGCTTTTTCAATCTTATCTCTTCTAGTTCCGTTTCCTGCAACGTTTTTGACAAGTTCAATTAAAATTCTTAAAAATTGAACGGCAATATTATCTCCAACAAATCTAGCAGCTATTAGGACGTAGATCTTGATGATGTAATTGGCAGAGATTTATAATCATAAATATTATATGATAGAAACATTCATGGCAATTCACTACAACGTTTAGAAACTTATATTACGATTGAACAAGTTATTAACTCCAACATGAATGAGCTTAAACCTCAAATTGGAGTCTTAATAAATTACCAAATTATTGTAACTAATAAATAAAATTACTAAAAATAAATTGACTTGTTAGAACTCAGCAGGAGATTGTGTTCAACAATTTGAGAGTGTCAAGTCGGTAACTGTTCCGTAAAGAGATTTAGGACAGGTGGTCCTGAAATCTTTATATTTTATAACCATACAGGGTGACTGACACGAAATAGTAATTTTATTGTTTGATGAATTTTATTCAAAATTTTGAATCAAAGTAAAAAATGTTAACCAATATTTAAATTTTCGAATTCGCAGTTTTAGATTTGGCCACCCTTAGTCGCGATTATGGCCTTTAAACGGCTGACAAAGCTATTGCATGCAGCATGAAAGTGGTTTTGCGGTATTTTGGCCCATTCCCGGTGAAGCGCTTGCTTGAGATGATCGAAACTTTAGTATTGTTTTTGTCCCAACCGTGCCAAGCGGTGAACGACTTTCGTTACGGCGGCCCAAACCATCACCATCGGCGGCGCTTGGTATATCTGAAGTTGAATGAACATAATTTTTAATAGCTGGCATTTTATATGACCATATAGATAATGAATTTATTGATGTACGTATAACTTTTTAAATCGCCTTTGTTTGCCATATCCCGATTAATGTAACATATACAAATACTCCATCCTTTTAGCGATAAAATTGTCTACATAAACCTATTATAAAATGTTCGCCCTTCTGTTTAGCTTTTTGTTGAAAAACATTCATTCCATAAATTTGTAATTTTTTATTTTTAAAATACATGTCACGTTAAATCCTTGTACTGTACGACAAATAGGATGTAATCGTATTTAATTTAATAATCATACAACAAAACGGAAATATCACTAAAATGGGTTTTAATTGTATTAATAAAATTGACATATTCGCTAGGAATTATCGATGGAATACCATAAACATTATATCATATTATATACTATATAGACTGCATTTCTACACATAGCCATGCCCGATAAAATAAAACCAAAACATAAACAAAATATTACAAAATTTATGAGTACACATATTCTCTACAAAGCTGGTTGTTCTCCAGAAACTTTTCATCATCACGTAACTATATACCATCGCACAAATGCACGTAATCGAGGTTTTCTAGAAACAATTTTTGTTGTATTTTTATTAACGATAAGTAAATAATGTATATCTTGTTATTTATGTACATCTATTTTATTATGTACTACAAATACATACGACTGTTTTAAGCATACACACACATATATAATATTAAATCAAGAATTTGTAATGCTTTTCTTAGTATTTTTTTATATACATTTAAGATAATGAAAATTATCAGTTGACTTACTCGTATATTTCGTAATACGACGATAACACTTCCAATGTGGTGTAAAGAGGTACTTCACGATCACCTTATTATGTGTCATATAAGCATAACCAAACAATGCGCCTCTTTATTTTAATGATAATGGTAATAGGTTTTGTGTGTTATACGTAAACCTCTTAATTACGCAGATTTGTTACTTTAATATGTTCGGTATCGTACCCATTTATTAAGGGTCTTGTAGATGATACATACAAATCCACTTAATTTTCAGTTGCAAACGCGAATACTACATTCATTACGTACACATGTTGGCTGTATTTTTAATCATATTTAAATTTTTATATAGCGCACGTATAAATTTTACTTTATGTCACATAAAAATTTTACGAACAATTTTCTTAAATTCTTTTTGTCGAAAATTAGATCCAGTTACACATTTTTGTTACTCATATATTCTACTAGCCGACGACGGTTTACGTTGGCTATTCCTTACGTTTAAGAAAAAGATGCGCTTGATTCATATACTTTTTATGTCCATGTTGGAAAAGAACATCTTATACGTGCAATCAAATGAAATCCAAAACCATATATGAAGATTTGTAGTTTCCCCTACATGTTTGAGACAGTCTCTCATTACACATACCGTCCACTTTCGAAATCAAAATATTTTATATGTAGATATTCCCCTTGTCATGTAAGGGTTGAACCTTGTTATTCAAGAGAAGAATCAAAACTCGATCTTATGGTAGACAAAGATGTTGCTGTCGGTGATATTGGCTTCACGGTAAAGATCTGGACCTTCTGGTAGTACAAGTCGACATTTGTCTAAAATAACATTTTCTGTTTAATGAGTTAAATTTATCTTTTCCCCAGTCACTCAAGCTCGATTGGCCCATTGTGACATCCTTTCCCACACGTCACTCTCAGCTCCGAAATCTATTTGTTCTTCCTATAAAGTCCAACATATTAGGTATCCACAAGGTCGGCAGTTGATTCCCAAATAGAAATTGTGATCCAAACCAGTCCATTCTATCGATACATTTCCTTCGATACCCATGTGACTGAGTATCCAGTGAAATCTAACTTCATTCAGATTCTTCAGTCGATTTAAGGCAATTATCGTATCCAAAACTAGTTTCCATGAAACAGGATTGAAGAGAATCCCCTGCAATTTATCTCCTTTGAAAAAAGTTCTGCTCCCAAAATAGCAGCAATTTCCGCCTGAAAGACAGTGGAGTACCTACCAAAGGGATAAACTATTTGACCTCAGGATTATTTATGTATAACTCATGACACTAGTTAGCTTACTGCATACTGATCCGTCAGTAAAGATCATCATATCGTCACCGGAGACGGTACAATTGGCTGTTGCAGTCACATATGTGTTTTTCGGTAATAATTACACAAAACATTTTCCCGATTGCACCATAGTGTACGAGGGCATGTGGGCAGCATGCCGGCCCACATTCCTCCATATTTGACAGTACCTAGAAGAGTATGAGGTTAATTATATTTGAGACGAATATAAGAAGAGGAAACAAATTATACCATCGTCAATTTTGTGATATACACTAATTCAAATACATACTTTTAATACATTTTGTGCAAAATGAAATCCAGTAATTCGAGGTCTACCAGTATGATATAGTTACGGAATTTATAATATATTTTATGATGTGTGTTGAAAAATAAATTCATTTTCTTTAAAAAAAAAATTATGACAATTTTAACTCAATTTGTTAAAGAAACATGTTTAGTAATTTTCTATGTCTAAGTATGTATATTATATACATTTAAGATAAATTTGATTTGATAAAGAAATAAGTTTATTTTGGTTGCAAATTATTCGAGAAGTTTATATTGTTTTTTTTTATAGAATTGATGATTATGATTATGTCTTAGAATTTGGAAATATATAGCGCAATAAAAATAAAAGTGGGGGAATAATAATTTTATAGTGACGCGATAATAGCTTAGTGATAAAAATATTATATATAAAATATTTAGCTTTAAACAATATTAAAGTTTCCTAGAGCTTTCAGATTTTGTTGTAATTTTCAGTTATAAAATTGATTAAGATTGCACAGTCTGTTTTTTCCTATAGAACATTATTTCCTATTATTCGAATTATAGGCAAACGAACGAAAAGTTTGGTAAAATTCTCGCTTCTTGAATTTCCATCAGATTATATAATAATTTTACTCAACATGATTGGTTTGTATATAAATTTTGAATCTATTGTTGCATAATCTTAGCTAGAAAATACTTATCTTAATTAAAGCTTCTTGTATAATGAGAGTTATTATTCTTGATTAGAAATAATCATTCAATAAATCTCAGTTAAAAATTTAAATTTAAGAATAGTACGCCTTTTGGTTTAAAGATGTTTTTAACTCTTAAAGCTACACTTAAAAAATGCTCGTGGGACCTGATTGATATTCCGACATATCTGTTCAACTTGTGTTTGAAAAATAAAATTTTCCTGATATATATTCAAATTTACAGTTGTAGTGTTAATTTAAGATTGTCTTTCAATCGATAGTCTGGATCTTAATAAATCCAACTACTTTTTTGATGGTGAACACAATGCTTATTGGTATATTTGGTGCAGTTATACATAGACTATATACTCGACAGGTTCCAGTAGATTCCAGGTTTAATTTGGAAAACGGTAACTGCCAGGCGTATTCACTCTATTGTTATAAAGTGGTATCTTATATCGACGATTTGACATTTGCAAATGGTTTCTCGTTAACCTTTGCAGCCATTTACTATGAGTGTGAAGTTTATGCCGTACACTTAAAAATGATTTGAGAAATCTTAATTAGATTTCTTAAATCATTTCTTAAATCATCAATAGTTCTATTTCCACAAAGTTTCATTTAGTGACGAACACAAATAAATCGGTTTAACAAACCGCAAAAGCTATCATAACCATACTAATTTGTGTTTATCACACCAATTTGAACAAGGAGTAGTTGACAAGTTCAAGTCAACTTTATTGGTTCCGTAAGTTGCCTAGACAGTTAAAGTCTTCACAATTCATCACGTTGTGATTCAAAATGTTGTGATTGAATAAGCTGTAAATAAATATTTAAAGTTGTACGAACAATCTAGATCTAGGGACATTACATTAAAATTCAACGATTCTAATATCAGCAGATATAATAGAATAGAGCAAATAGAACAGAAACATATTTTAATCTTACTCAAATTCGCTGAACATGACGATTTTTCACTCATGTAATAAAAAATACATATAAACAATTTTAGACTTTGTTCAATATCGTATAGCAATGAAGTAGAATCATGACTGTTGTTAAATCGACTGACACGATTTTCAGATGATGCTTCAATCTTTATGATGCTAGCGCAGCATATGTGCTTGGTGTTCTCTTGCAATTCATTAAAATTAATCTAACTGACTGACAATAAGTTGCTTGGAACGGGAGTAAACCGCATTCAACACTCTGTTCCTTATATACATGGTGCGTGCAATATACGATCGATAACTCTGTGCAGAATACCAATTCTGCTTCAACCACGTTTGACGTTTGTTTCAATTTGAAACTGAAAATGAAGTAAGAGCATATTAATTAAGTAATGAAAATGTAAAATTTTCTGACGTCCAAGGGTGTTATGAAATTTATATTTACCAAATTTATAGAAATCAAAGCTAACCTGAGTAGTGTGAGTTATCAAAACTTAGTGACTTTTATATTATATTTCATTAACTCTGGTTGCATTGTACAGAACTGTACAAACTCGTTTATTCTAATTGATGACGAATAAAGAATTCCCTGAAATGGTACAGCAAGAAAGATTCATAATTTAAGAATTACAAACAATAGGATAATGTTATAAATGTGAGTACTTTGACCAAGGTATCAAAATATTTTAAAATCACGTTAGATTCTCTGAACAAGAAAAGATGCGCGTGACATGTTTTGTTCATCTATAATATTCACATTTAACAATCGTTTCGAAACATTAAAAAATATTTAATATCCAATATAACACGATATTTTAACTTGATCGTAAATCTTACTCAATTAACTCATTAAGAATGATATAATCAGCAAATAGGAATGCATCAAGTTAAAAACAACGATAAATTGCAATTATACACTTAAATCGTTTGTCGAGTAATTAAAATTACACGAAGGCCAATGTACAAATTATAACATAGTGTTAACATTTAGACATGTATGTGTAATGAACCGCGCTCATTTTTCGGGCTGATAACCTTTATTTAAGAAAGACCTAACAAACTAGATAAGTGATATTCTAATATTTTATGTATATATAGCTCTTATCAACCTTTTGTTGATATTATACATAAGTATATTAGCTTTGTGTGTGTGTACCAACATAACACTATTTACTATTCTTTACAAAACTTGTTAAGTTTAGGTTAAGTGTTGTTATCTATATACAAAACGTTATTAATTGAATCAATACGTATTATAAACCAATCAGCCCTCTATTTAGTTATTACTGGATGTGTGTTTACTATTTCGAGCTCATGTTACATTTTATGTCGTACAAAGCAAACTATTAAACGTTTAATAATAGTTTTTCATGTCGGAAGCAACAAATATATTTTTTTTTTGTTTAACAGGTATTTTCAATAATATCCATTTGAACCGGAAATTACATATCACCACCAATGAATTTATACCTTTTAGTCACACAAAACTATAACCAACCGACGTAGGAAAAATATTGTTTTGTGGTATACGAGTACATAAATAATCATAAAAATACATTTTTTATAAATTTATGTATTGATTTTACATTTATCGTATATAGATAGATATATGTACGTGCACACATCAGTACATATACGAGGGCTGCCGTAAAAGTTTTTAGCAAATGTTAATATTATAGTGTTCCGATTCAAATCTCTATGGCAGTCAAAATTTGTAATATTTTTGTAGGTTATTGGGCTCAACAACAGTCCGTCAAATCACTTAATTCGCCTTTTTGGCGACGAAGCACAATCCTTAGGCTAGTGTTTATAATTGGTACAGTGAATATAACGCAAATGACGTGCACTTACAGACTAGCCTTGTCCAAAAACAGCTCTTGTGCCAGAAGACATTAATGCTGTGAAAAAACGACGAGACTCATGTGACGAAAAAAAAGGTTAATGTCGATAGTGCCATCGATTCGTTGGAGGTACATCCAAAAAACGTATACAAGATCGTGACAAGTAACGAGTGGAAGAAAATGCTTGTTTTTTACACGAAAACAGGCCATATAGTTACTGTGGCTTTTGAAAATCAAAATACACTCCATCCATCTTGGTATACGTATATTTGTTTGGCCGAGTTTTTCAATCAAAAGCGGTGAATTTTGCATGACGATAATGCCAGCTCTCACTGACCACATCAAGTGATCGACTTGGCACTCAATGACCACTGCCTATTCCCGACAGTCAAAGATAAGATGCGTGGACGATTTTTATCGCTTGAAGAATCGACTGAAGTATACAAAAACACTGTTTTGGAACTGTCATTTTCGGATTGGCAAAAGTGTTACGAGCGTATGCAAAAGTGTATAAATCTTAAAGGCGGATATTTTGGAAAGCAATAAAGCAATTTTCCTAATAACTTTTACGACAGCCCTCGTATTAATAGTGATATGTACTTTCAATTTTAAATTTACTTATATATATTCATTAATTTTTAATGGTGCTTGATTGTAGTTTTTCTTTTTAATTGAATTATTTATAGTTCATAGATTTTATTTAAATGAAAATTCAAGTCCATTTAAAATATTCATGTGAGTACTTTTAGTTTATTATTGAGAATGGGATTCTTTTAACACGTATATTAGTTATGTATTTGGTTGGAATTGTGAATATAAAAGAAAAATCAATTTCCGGACTAGCACAAATAACTAGTATTGTTCTATTAAAAGTTTTTAGTTAGTTTAACAAAAAATTCCATGTCATTAACTTTAATTAATTTGGATTTTTTTTTCTCGTTTCAGGTATGTGACCTATATAAATAGCCATGTTAATCGTAAGTGATGGTTATTGGTTTTGATGTCAACGTATAGTTAGTGTATTGATTTATTAGTTAAATTTGTTTTTTTTTGAGATAAAAGTATCCAAAAATAATAATTCTATGACAGTAAACTGTGCCAATAATTACGCAGCTCATTTAGTTGATGATAAATTGTTTTTTGATCAAAACTTTGTAGTTCAATACGCGTTTCTACCATAATAATATAATTCGGTAAACTCAATATGCGTTTGTTTCGGCTACTATCTCATCGTTGACTCCTAGTGAACTTCATTCATTCCAAAACATCAACCGTCATCAACTTGTTGCATCTGTCAACTTGTTGCATCTGTCAACTTGTTGCATCTGAGTAAAACTAACCGATTGACAAATGTCACTTTGGTTTAAAGTAATGATCCAATTTTTGGCCCATCGATGTTAAAGCAAAAGCGACACCTATCGTTCGGAAAGTTTATCATTTGTCTATATTCCACCATATCTTTCCAGGAGTGGCCATAGATGTGTGTATTCACTTTTTGCCTTCCGCCACTATTGGAATTCGAACCTGGTGCCTCCCGCTCAATTTGCTCGGTTGTTTCAAATGTTTGAAATACAGATCTTTCTGAAAATTTCTATATTATCTATAATAATTATGATGGACTAAATGAACGATTCTCGTGTAGAAACCGGTAATGCATTTAAATATTTTCGCGAATCGTTTCGAAGATAATGACCCAAAACTTCCATTATGTTGACACAGTACCATCAAATAATAAAGAAAGATACATTTTATAGAGTTGCTATGCTGTATTCAAATTCGTCATTATCAAATTATATTATTTACCTATATAAATAATTTATCATACCTTGGATATATGAAAAAATGTAATAGTAGAAACACTGGCAAATAAAAATAATCCCATTGACTTAAACCAACAATATAAAATTATTGATTTTTATTTTAAGCGTTTTAGCCATAAATTTTATGGAAAATTACGATGAATGGTTTAAATTTTTTATAATTTTTAATGAAAATTAGGTTAGCATTTCCCAACATTCTTTCCAAACTGTCTTCCAATAAAACAAATTAATTAAATGTAAACTGATTACAGTCGAATCTTGGACAGCAACGGTGGCCTACAACTTTGATGATGTCACTGGTGTTTTCCGTTGTTGCAATGTCTTACCTCATATTATACTTAATTATCGAAAAGTAAGGGGGATCAAAACACTAATCGAAAATTTTCTGAAATATATGTGTCCAGACTGATTGCATTTATCAAAAGAATTATGTTTCACGCTGTTTAGTTGCTTCAGCAGCGTGAAGTTGGTAAAACTTCGAGGGCCGACTCCTTTAAAGGAAGCTTTGAAATATATTTTATTGATCATCTAAGCTTTAGTGTTGTAATTCATGTTGTTTCAATCCTAGTGTAGTTTTACATCTATGTCAGCTGGTAGATAACAAGATTTTTCACATTTTCTTTGTTGCAAAAGTCGATATTATTTGCTTCCCTCGATTAAGGTGTAATCATTAGCGGGATTTATTTTATCAGGAAAGATATATCGATTTGCCTATTGGATAATGTTGGGTGGTCAATGTATATTTGCAGATGAGCATAAAAAATGTCTATCTAGTTTTTGTTTTAGAGTTTCTTTGTAAAGATTCCCGGATAACGCCGGGCCTATTCCTATAGCCGTTTACATAAAACGATAGGTAAAGATAGGAAGGTATGTTAGTAAGGAGGTCTCTAGTTTGATGCTCGCCGTTGACGAAAAATTAACATGCACCGAAAGATGACATGAAAAACGATTGTGTGTAAAAGCAGTAGTTGGGCTGACCACCTATAATGTGCACTAATTCGTATTAATGGTTCGTAAGGTCTCAGTTGATACCGGCCTTGAAGCTTTAGATTATTATGTCGAGATCCTCTGTCTTAAATTCTATAATTCAGTCTTATACTATTTACAAAATATCGTTCGATAAGTTTACTGTTCATTTTAATGGTTCACTCCATTTTTAACGGGGTAACGGCGCGAGTGGAGTGACCATTTAGTAAATGTTAGATAAAAGAAATATTTACGGATGGATAGTTAATCAGATTAAAATCCCAGAATGTCTACCCTTTGTAAGATGTTTTGATAAGATGATATTTTCCTAGACTTGTTCTATGTGATAGTTAATCTAATTAGTATGAACTATTAGTATTAGTATATATATTATCATCAGGAAGTTTTATAAAACCAAGAAGTCGCACGCGGTTCTCTTCGTTTATAATCTAGAAAGTTCTTTAAGGTTTTTTTGTAAGAGATAAAGGGTCTTTCAAATTCGCGTCTTGATGTTTTTTTAATATAAAATATGGAAATACTTAGTTTTTTCTGCCGTTCTTTGTTGTTGTAA
Source organism: Tipula lateralis (assembly GCA_963932295.1). Lineage (NCBI taxonomy): Eukaryota > Metazoa > Arthropoda > Insecta > Diptera > Tipulidae > Tipula > Tipula lateralis. The sequence continues at coordinate 50,431,391 of OZ010738.1, forward strand.
TAATATGGCTTTTAACATCTGTATGTGGAAAATGACATCATTTAAATGTCCACCACGGGCTTCTATACTAAAATCAAAATTTTTAAGAACTCGTTCACACGTTACCTTATTAAGAACATTAAATTGTTTTTCTGCTATTCAATTGGTTTATTATTAATTTGTGTTGTTGGTTATTTAAATATACTATAATACTTTTCAACAAACCGCAAAGAAAATAATCTAATGAAAAATTCCTGAGAACGTCGTGATAACGATGTTGAAGATTCCTTTGCGACACTCACAATATGTTCTCACTAGAGCGTCCACTTTAGTCTGCCAGACAGTGTTCGATCCTCGGTAGAACGAATCTCTTCAAAATGTTTACTAACTTTTGAATTGCTGACTCATCTGGACGATTACTTGCACCATAAGTTTGAACAACTTAAGTATTTCTAGCGTGTAAGGATCCATGATTAAAATTGTATACATCTGTCTATTTCCCAAATGTCATAGATGATATAAAATAGGTTGCTGTTAGAAATTATTTACTACATAAATTTTGGCATGGCCTTTGAAAGACCCTTTATCTAAAATTTGGTTCTAATAAGTATAAGAATTTGCAATATACCATATTTTGTTGGCTTCATGCACTCATAAGTTTATTCCATAAATGGGGTATTTATACATCAAGTCAAAATTTATGCTTAATGGAAGCAATGATTTGGATCAATTTACTTCCATGCATGCTTTTCCTCTTCGATGCATGTTCAATTTCGTTCAACATTTGGATGCAATCTTAAAGATTAATGTATTATAATTATAATTTCTGTTTCACTTAATCCGTAGAATTGAGAGATAATTCAAATTTCGCTTATTTTTGGGTGTAACCTTTTTGGTGATAAAAAAATAATTACGTTCACAAGTGTTCTTCTTTATTACATAAGACCCAAAGATTCGAAATAATAGCTAAATCGTACCATAAATTATTGCACATTAATGTCACTCAGCAGTGTATTGCATTTGTTCTCATTCTAAATAAGATACATCCTACTGGATGCGTTATATACAGGAAATACAGAATTATATATAGAACATAATACACCAGTTTTTTTATAGTTTTGTAAATATTCATTTGCATTTAGAGAATTCATATATAAATAACTAAAAGCAATTAAGAAGTCATGTATTTATTGTATGGTATTTGTATTAGCGCTTAATTAATTTTGGTGTCATTGTTGTTGTTTTATTTTAAATATTTTTTTCGATATAAAAAACATATTAAGTCGTTAGTGAGCTCTTTAAATGTACGCGACTGTTTATTTATGCTCAACAAGTGGTTTAGTGTAAACAAAATAGCTAGACGAATATAGATATATTTATAGCCAATTTGCAAACATTTGTTCTTATGTACATATTTCGCGATCTTGAATTGCACAAAAAAAAATATTCGCTAAATGTCGAAAATGAAAATAATATTCACTTAAATGGTATCCAGATGTTATGGTCAAGGTTAGATCATAATTTTGTTTTTGTTACTTTGTCTTGTCTTAAATATATATGCTGTTCATGCAATTAAAATGTATTTTGGACTGTCTGGCTATATAAATAATGATTTGTAAGAGCTGCGCGATATTCTATGCTACGACTGGATTCGTCAGACAAAAGCTTTGTAACATTATATAGACACTAGATGTTATGATGTACTGTTGTGAATTTTACACTTTTACAAAATAAATCATAACAATTTCTATACTATGCTAAATGTATATCTTACTAAGTAAGGTGGGTGATGTGATTGAATTGTAAAAAATTTTGACTCATAACTCGTCTCGACATTCCAAATAAAACAAAGCTTATTGTGTAGGTTCAATCAAGCTAACCTCTTTCTTGAAAACGGCAAATGTAACTTAATCTGATCTTTTTCTAGTAAATTGTAATAAAAGTGTGACAAATGATGAGACACGTTTTATCAGTGGTAGAGTTATTTGGCTAGACCTATCAAAACATTTTTATAATCAACGTTTCTTTCAATAACGAATATCTAGACATCGCCAAATTTTCGAGACTGATATTAAATTGTTCACAGTGATTCACAGATAATAGAACGACGCAAGAAAAGTAAATCATATAACAGATAACAGTAGCATAGAATCGATTTTAAAACCATACCAGTAAAGGTAAGGCGATTTATCAAGATTAATAGTTTTTCCCATAATAGTTATAAGATTATCTGTTTTTGGAAAGTTAGGTATTAAAAACGAAGTTTTATAATGATATTATAAGATAAATCATCTCTCAAAGGAGCGTCCATTACATCGAGAATACAAAGAAGAAATGTTCCGTCATTTTTTAAGTTAGATTATTTAATTAATAACGAAAATATGGACGAAGTCATTATTTTTTGTCAAAAATCCGGTACATGCAAATTTTTCTTGGTGTTATAAACGCAGCATTATACAATTTTGCGACTTGAGAAATCTTTATCAGAAGTTACCGACGCATTTATAATTCTAGGAAAGTCATAGGTATAGCTCGTGCTAATCAAATTGAGTTTGCCCAAAAAATTTCTCGAGGTACGAAAATCGAGTGTCGTCTGACTATGTACCTATTTCCATCTTTGTAATCTGTTTTGGGGCTCAAGGCTGTCGCAACTCTCGCGATTGGCTTATTTACATCCTTATAGCCAAATCGAAGACGTATACGGTTATAGGTCCGATTTACGTAGAACCATCTGCACATTGCATAGCTTCATGCTATAGCCTATGTACTGTCATGAAATATAGGGAGGGAGTCATAGATGTTCTCATTCAGATCACCGACAGTAATTAGATGGTGAAAAATCCCTTATACATCCTGCCTCTTTCGGGATTTGAACCCGGTACCTCCCCCTTCAATTCCTGCAGCTTTAACCACTTCGCCATGTGGTCGGCCGATCGAGCGTCATATAAATACCATAGCAGAGTATTTTTTTTTGTGTTGACATTTTCATATCAAATTGGATTTTCTATTATTCCAAGGTGAGTAACCTGTGAGTCCTTTTTCTAGTTGTAAATAAAACAGACATTTTAGTCATGAAAAGTCAACATTTTTTTTATTAATAATGAAAGGTAATTCTATGCCATTTATGTATTACGCAAACAATATCGTTTAAATACCCATCACGACTTCATTTACAGGCCTGCATCCGAACCTCGAAGTTTATGATAACTTTTTTCTGTAAAAGCGGGCCAATAACCTCAATTTCAGCTCGAATGTTGTCTTTAAGTTACTAAACTGTTTGTGGATGATCAGTACATATACACCTTACCTTTCAAATAATCCCACAAATAATAACCAAGTGATGTTAAATCCGGGAACTTCACAATATCTTGAAATTATGCCATCAGCAAATTAAGTTGTCAATAAATGGATTATTGCACGACTTGTGTGGCATGCCGCTCCGTCTTGTTGAATCCAAAGGTTGTTGGCACACAATTCATTCAATTTGAGCCACAAAAAAACCGTTACTATAACGTTTCTCATTTACTGTGTGACGTTCACAAATACGACGAATAGTCACGCCACAATAGTAAATAATCGAAAAATGATTTCGTTTCAAAATTCTGTAATTCGCTAAACAGTTCTAGCGCAACATAGCCTCACAACATATATAGAAACCAAATTGCAACATACGTCATGTCCGGTCGCATATGCCCGATGAGATGGATTTGATTTTTTCGATCACACAACAAATCAATGACGTCATTAGATTTCATAAGACAAACGTCTTCATCGGCTGGTTGATTCAGCGCCCTAGCTGTCAATCAATGCCACTCTGTGGAGTTCAAGTTTAACTCCCATCATCATTAGCTTGCACGATTACAGCATCCAGCAGCATTTAACATTATTCTACAACTGTAAAGGCATTTTCTTGGTCGTTTTCAGAGAAAAGCAACTCAATGATACCACCAGGCTTTGAACCACATTAAAAAGTGACTCTTGAAGGATGTATTTTTGGTTCGTGAATAGGACTCTCTTTCCTTAAATTTGACAATTTTGCTTATTGTGGTAGCTGCATTGCTGAAGATTTTTGATGAAAACCCTTCATTTCGTTCAAGCTTTCATTTAACAAAACATCGTCGACTTAAATCGTCTGGTGGCCTTAATTTTTGAGTTAGTTGAATTTTGTATGGATGCAAATGAAGATAAACTGTAATCTGGTCCGTGAAATGTTTAGTTCTTGTGAACAATGCCTGGTTAATGTCCTTGGTCAACTACAAACAGTTTCACTAACAGCTACCACAGCATCAGGAGTACGAACATGATGAATATGTTGATACGATCTACGACAATCCTGTGAACCAGTGACTCAAAACGATCAATAATTTTGCCAATAGCACGCTCCATATTGAACAAAATTCTAACGTTATTTAAGAAAATTGTTTTTGAATACTTAAGTATTTTCACAACAAATTTGAACTGTCGAAAAGTATACTAAAATTCATTGATTGACAAAGAGACTTAAAGAAAGCTACCCCATATAATAGAAAATTGGGATACTATTTAGTTACTGTAGTAACATTCTAGTAATTATTTATTTGGAAATGTTAGTCGTTATGATGTATGTATCTTTTATCAATACTAATTAAAGTGTCTTCATTTTACAACTGGTTAGATATGATGGTAGCTACCGTCCTTTTCGATCATTCAATGATTCATTACAATCATAATCACGTTATTGTGCTAAGTTCATAATGTGTTGATCATAAAATGGCACCAAATGATAACAGCATACTTAGAGTTGACGCAAAATTCATGAATTGTATATTTTCATTTAACGTAACAGCTAGATTTTTAATTTCAAAATCTTTAGGGAAATTTTCAGGACGCCTTATTTTTCACTTTCGTATTTAATAATTTTAAGGTGGTTTATTAATTTCAGTAAAGTCTGGACTGTTAGAACTTCAAATCTCATCTGAGATAGTATTAATAAATTAAGACTTTTGTTCACCATTAATTCGTCTGTTGAAGTTAGACTTAGCCTTGTACGACAAAATTGTAAGAGAAGCCATTTTTTTGTAACTGATCTAATGCTTTACAGTGTCTTATAGAGTCGACTATGTCAACTTTGTTAATGTCATATTGCATAGTGTCAAATAACTTAGAAATTACTAGTGGAGTAATCTTTTTCTTCATTTTTGAAAAAAAGAGTTATTTTGTTAATCTTTGGTTCTTGTGTGATGTATTTAATATTTAAACAAATCTGTTATACCAGTATATAAATATCACTGTGACGAATTATCATGAATTAAAATTTCATCACTATTCCACATGTATCAACCCTATCTAAACAAATAACAAATTTTTAATGAAACATAGTAACTTGAGAATAAGAATACAACTTATATTCCAATCAACGTCAGATCGAAATGTTCCATACAGTATTGTACAATATACATATTATGATGTGATAAATTGTTAAGTATTTGAATGGGCAAGTCGTAAAACTGCTTTCCTATACACGAGTACCTATATATGTACGAGTATAAATTTCTTATCAAAATCACAAAAGAAAAGAATGGTTGTGAAACCTCGTTAAATTGTATCGTTTGTTATTTATGTGCCACAATGAAATTTTATATGGCCGATGAATACCAAGGATAATGTAGTTTAAAGTAGAGAATATATATATCTTTGTTGTTCGATTCTTTCGGGTTCGATGAAGTAGTTTAATTTTTAATTTTATTGGGATATATTTTTGTTGTTGTTATTTATTGAAAATCGATCTATATATATAAATTTTAAATTCAATTGAGATACTTATCTAAATAAAATGTTAGTACATGTATGTATATAATAGAGTTTATTCTTATCTAAGTTTGTTTACTTAGCAATGATTTGCACTAGGTTCTGGGATCAATCAGTCATTTGTATACTGAAGCATTTTGACTTTCAAATAAACAAATTTCAAAGTGCTTGTCATTATCTAAGTAAATGTTCTAAATCACAGATCGAATATACGTGGGTCAAGACTGGCAATTAGGCGTTATGTAGCAGGTCCAATAATTAGCAAACAATAATAAATCGTATTTCCTTTCGAATAAGTTGCAAATTTTTAATTTTTAAATAAATTTTATAATTTATGATTTCAACTTACATCAAGATAAGATAGGTCGGATATTACAAATCAAATATGCCAAACATGGGTCTAAAATCTAAAATAGGAATATACAATTTTCTTTATGCAGAAAATATATTGTTTGGTTTTGAATTTTATATTATATGAACGAGTGTCTGAGGTTATCCAAGAATTACTTTACGACTTAAAACAAAATTTTAATGCAAATTTTTTTTACCACGAACTACACTATTCGTGTATATACTTAAGTATTTATAACTATTTGGTTTTCTTAAGCCCAAAAACGTATTCTCGCCGATTTTAATAAAATGGTCACCACCTTAAATAGACAAACCTGTACGCTGTTTGATTAAATAATAATTATTTGATTTCTTTAATTGGATTTTTATAGATCTGTTTGTTAATAGGCGTATTTGGATTAATTTACAATTAGCGATAGAACTATTTATTTTTGTAGTTACGTTCAACATAATATTTAATAACTAAGTATATAGTGGTGGTGCGATGTTTATATAAAATTAAATTTTCGCTTAAGTATACATCAATTATGTATAATTCCCGCAGTAACATTATTAAATAGTTTTTAGAATATTTTTTACTACTAAACAAGTTTTAGTGGCAAACAGGGGTGTAACACGCACATCTATTTATAAGAATATTTATTTTATAATCATGCCATTAAAGGTGTGTTACCCAACTGATGATGAAATTAAGATTAATTGTATATCACAGATTCGTCTTGGATAGTCTGAAAATATAATCTTTTACATATATAAAATGATATATGTGTTATTTAATCAAGTTGCGATAAAACTAATTGAACACAAGTTTAATTGAGTGTTATACTGTATACAAAAGCCATATCGTTTGCGCGGAGATGGTGTTATAACCCATTAAAAAGAACTCAGTAACTTCTTTATCATGAATATGTTAAATAATCTCATGTACTTTATAAGTACTGGAAAAGATTATAAGTCGCGGTAATTAATGATTTATAAAACGTTTAATTATAATACGTGGCATAATAGGTCAAATTTATCGGAATAATGTAGTTCGGCTATTTTGTTGATTTGGTGTAGCCAACTTCGGCCTGAATTATGTTTCTGATTCGTTTAAAATTGACATGATAAAACTTGGGCAGGTACCGAATTCTTCCAAGATTTACTTATTTGCAATAACTCAGCCAATAGTTTTCCAGACTACTATAATAATCTTCCTCCTATGAATGTTCTTGTAATATCTCGTAGTGATACTCCATACGTCTTGGTCGGTAACTTCTTAAAAATTTGCTTATTTTAACTATAACTTTTTTATATTCCTCAACATTTTGACATCTTGTCTATGCTTGACGCGACTAATCCTAAGCTCACATTTACTAACTGTATTGCAATTCCTAACTCATGGACAATCTTGAGGTAGAACGTCATCCTCAAAACCGCAAAAGCAAATCTATTTGCAGAAACATGTGGCTGAACATATGCATTTCACAAAGTAAATAAATAGTTCAGAAATTATCACCCTCATCACATAAATGAGACACCTGAGTGGTGGAGGAAATAAAAAAATCCCCATTCCAAATTCAGACAATGGAAACTATTCATAACACTGAAATCTCACAGGTCTAAATCAATTTGATTTTCACTATCCAAACCTAAAACTGAAAATGGTTATCTCCACCACCATCCAAACCCTCCCCACCAGATGAAGGCAGCAATCCCCGCACTACGCTCACCATATGCATAACAAAACACATGCATCCAACCACATGCCCTCTTCACTAACAGGTCATACGAAACTTAAGCAATTTTAAAACAAAAGTCAAATCTATCTCGAGATTTCATTGTATATTCTACGCCCAACGTTATCGAAACTTAAACAGGCGCCTACCGATACTAATACCAATCAGATAAAAAACAGATTATTCAATCTTTATAAGTCTTAAGTCTTAACGAATTTAATTTCAAAACATTTTAACGTAGCAAATTATTTAATTCCTGGAAAATTATATGTTTATTTTATCTACTAAGTCACCACCTTGATTAATTTTCATTCGATCACCTGTTTATTTGTCGTCAGATTTTAATTGAACCTAAGAAAGTTGGTTTATACTAAAACTGTAATCTCTTCAAAACCCATTATTTAATCCGCCAATGCGGTAGATATATACACTAACCAGACAATTATGCAATCCAGATTTTGTCTGTCACAAACTCACAACACGATTTCTTAGAATATCCGTATTTTTCAATCCGTTGTAGGAATTCGCCAACTTAATCAAATGTAAAGTAGAAACTCTTTACATTTACAGGTAAAGGGAATATTTTTAAATGCTTATTCCATAGCCGCTCCCCAAGAAATACCGTAGCAATCGCCTAAAGTACCCATTAAATCACTCACTTCAACAAAGTAGCCCGGTTTGTCAAACAATATATTCTTATCACATATGGTATGTATATGTATGTACATCCCAGCAAACAAACTTGAGTACTCCATCCAATCATTTGAACTGCATCATTTGATTGCGATTGGTAGATAAATCCCAATGTACTACATGATAAGGTGGCCCAACTTTAATGACAATACAACTATACTATACATTGCGTATGAACTTCATAAAAGTTTTTTTAAAACGTTCATCCCATTCAACGTTCAAGCAGAAAATTTAAAAAAATTGGATAGATTTAGATTTACGCCGAAACCAAATCGAGACTATACCATTGAATTGTTCTGGGCCAACATATAAAACTACAATTGAAGGATTGTCTTCATCATTATAACAGCTATTTTGATTACATTTTATTTAATGCAAGTACATCCATCAAGTTAGATACATTTTATCCATTCATTAAAATAATAATACTGGCATGTATCTCCCTCCTATAATAACATGAGCGTCGTACATCCAGATTGATTGATTTAGATATGTGATTTTATTAACAGTGTACCGAAAAATTTAGATTTATTGGTTAGATATAATGTAGCAAATTTTCAAATAAATTGGTTAGATTACGAAATTCTATAGAATAGTAAAATTTAATTTGATATATTGTTCAATCTGCTATCAAATCGTGTATCCAATTGAATCATATCAATTCAATTGCTAATGGTATTTTCAGTAATAATAATCGAAATAAAAATAACGAAATACAAATGTCTAAATGAATATAAAAACAATAAATGTATTGGGAACCGTCTTCAACATTTTATCCTTATATTCTGCATAAATACACAAAGAACTTTGATTTGGACAAACGATTACCTTATTTGACCGAATCAGACATTTGTGAATAGTAAAATTTTGGTGTGGGACGATGTTATATCGATACATGAATTTGGGAACGAACTAGACAAGCGCAAATAATAAAACAATTAGCTTACCATTTTCCACTCTTCACTTTTATTTTCAAAGAATTTTATTATCTTAAGAACTTTGGTCGGGAGTTCATTTTTGACGTTTTTTAGGTTTGGTATATTTTCAAATGGTTGCAGTTCGAAAGTATAACGTGGATGGTATTTTTTGATAAATTTGTCAAGTATTCACTATCTACCCGGGTGCATTCGTTAGTGAACTCCTATATGGGTTCACTTACATATTTCTCACTTATGGCCGGTTAGTCACAATTTCTTGTATAGAAAGTTTGTAATATTTTATGGCGATCGGTTTGACTTAGACTTTTTGCTCGATTCATTTTGTCCATATATCTTTTGACAGTACAATGATTGGTTTGCCCCGCTTATACACGAGACTATTTTGCATGTCGCCTTGAGAATCCATCTTTGGTAGTGCTGAATTTTGACATTTTGCTTGAAAAAATTTAAATCAAATTGCCAAATTCTAACGACATTAGAACTTAAGTGCGGTTTACTTAATATTTTAAAACAAATAATGAATAGTTGGTGGAGAAAATTATCCCAAACTAATAATTAAAGTCATCGTTTAACAATGATTTCTTGTTGGCGTATACTTTGCTTTTGAAATAATCCCACAAAAAGATGTCCGGAAGAGTCAAATTTTGAAATCTGGGTGACCACTTAATATCGTCTCTTTTTTGGGATCAGACGGCCAGGAAATTTTTGTTGCTGAAACTTAAACTGTTTGATTTGCAGTGTAGCGTGGCGCATCATCCTGTTGAAATCAGTAAACGTCAAAATTTTGCATTTGCAAGCAGACACGGCTCAATGATGGGTTTGGCAGAAATGCCGGCCGAAACAGTCACTTTTTGGTCATCCAATGGTTTTTTAATTTATCTTATTAACGCCACCAGAGAGTGTAAAATGGATTTCGTCGGTATGGCGTTACGTCACTTGGGTTCTAGCCAAGGCTCTCTCTCTGACTGCTTCAACCAGTTCATTAGAATGTCTTGATCAATGGTGAACGTCATATTAACGATCTCTAACTGTCTCGTTCTCAACTAAATTCAACACAAAACGACGAATAGTGTTGTCAGAAGGTACTGGTTGGTCACGATTTTTCCGAAGATATAGAAGTTGACGTTAACACAACGACTATTTTCAATGTACAGCGTCTCTATTTCAGCGCGTCATTTCGCTATAAAGCAATTCATGGTTTAAATTGTACTGAATTTTGATGTTCCAAAAACATCTCCAGATCAATCGGTTGACAAATGTCAAAGTCAATCAATATTTACATACTGAAATAAAAAATATGGCGTACCCTGTATATAGTAGAACAATCAGGAAGACATGGTCTTTAGTCACTCTGGACCAGTGTTGCAGTCATACCCCTTGCAGTCATAACCTTAACAGAATTAAGAATAAACAAAATATCCACATGTAGTTGATATCAATAAAACTATAAAGATTTTATTATTTTGCTAGAAAGTTATATAAATTTGAGACAAACTATATGTTTAATCCAAAACACATCAACTTTAAATTAACTTTCTTAATCTAAATTCTAAATCAAAAGCAAAATTTATTATATTGATGATCAAGTAATAAATACGGCGCCGAATTTCGAAAATAAAAATTTTACAACAATAAGTATTAAAATTATGAATTCTACATTAAATAAAAGGAAAAAAAAATACAAAACAATAAGAAATGGCCGCAACGCTATTATCATTTTTTTTGGGCAAAAAATATTTTAATTTAACTTTGCCACAACATATTTTGACAGAATAATTAAATTAAATTAAAATTTATTTAATATTGATTAATTAACGCGGTTGAAGTGCGACACACTAATAAAGATTTTAATCTTTAAGATACATAATTTGTGGCGAAAAGAAAATCTTATAAAATCCGCAATGCATATCATTAATTTTTCGATGGAATGTAATTATCACGCGGCCCTATTAGATTGTATATATACGAATTTCTTACGGAAACGACTATTAGTTTTTTGTGTCCACAAAAGAAAAAAAAATCTAAAAATCATCATCTCTAAACGATGACTGGTGTTTTGTTTGCTTTATATACGAGTATTTATTGTGGTGACATTATGATGTTTAATTTGTTTGTTTATAAGATTGTGTCAAGTTTAAACATCTGGTTTAAAATGTTTTGTGATGATATGATGTTTTGTTAGTGTTAGATGTATCAGTAATAATTAGAACAGTAACATGATGACACTCGTGTAATGAAACATGTATGTTTACATAATGCCAAAATTTACAATTCATTCTGTTAGTGTAGGTAAACGACAGTAGTAGTTGTATGGGACTTTATTGCAGCTTCTATCCTAGTTTGCATCGTTCGATATAACCCATTGCGGAGATCTGTACGAATCGTCAACTTTTTCAGTTTTTCTTTTTTAATAACTCGACTATTAACACTCTTTAAATGTGTCTCTAATCTATTCGATACTATCATTTCTATTTGAAAGGTCTCAATACGTGAAGCTATTTATTCCCAGTCACTTTCCCCCCTAATTTTATGCCTTTAATGCTTGAATATGATTTCGGCAAAGTAACCGGTGAATGGTGCAATCTAGAAGTCCCAAAATCCTAATATAAATTTTTCATAAAGTGGATGAAAGCATCTTCAGTAGCTATGAGCACGACGTCGAAAACTTTCCATAGTTAACCGAACTAACCGCGCTGACGGACGTTTATGACAAACGTATAATGGACTTAATGCACGTAGAGTATTGCGAACAGAACCTTTATTATGAGTCTATATTCAATATAAAATGGCAAATCAAACTTATGACAAAGCAAATGTCAACTGCTAAATCGGTTGTCAACGGTGGCCAAATTAAACATATGAACCTATAAAATATGAACCTAGAAATCTGCATTACTATAAGTTTATATCAATCCACCTTTATATAAATAATGTTGATTTAGCAAATATTGAAGATTTACACTGTAATGATATGTTCGATATCCAGGTTATTGGATGTTTGACATTTATCATAAGAATTTTCATGTTTTCATTATTTGTGCAGAGTATGATAAGCTCTCGTGGCAGAGAAAGTAGCGTGCTTGCTCTGTCATTCGGTGGCCTCGTCTTCGATTGCCCGAGGTGGTGACCAAACATTTAGCACGATTGGGTGTTTTTAATCTGTCAGTGTATGTGGGTTGAAGCGTGGGCACTAGTGTGATTGAGTTCTGGAATAATTTACGCCTTCTTAATTTTTTTATAGCAAGCGTTAAACAGTAAAAATTATTTGAGTTGGAGTATAGTAGATGGAACCAGGTTACTTTTACGAAGTTCTCGCCATATCTTATTTTAAGTCACAATATGTTTGTAATCACTTTCTTGGGCTAACGGTCGAATTTGTTCAAAACTTGTTTTTTTTTCATTTGTTTCAAGCTGAATATTTCGATATATTATAAATATGGAAAAAGAGTCATACTTTCCTATAGATATTTAGTGGTCGTATGTTCTGTAATTTCGATCAGCATGGGTCTGGTAAGCGTTTTAATATACATACTTCGAAAACGTACTCAGCATAGAGCACCATCACTGCGAATTAATCATCGGGCAAATTGTTTGTAAAACACTTGGGTAATACACGTTGTAATCACATTTTTTGGTTTATATATTCCAATAATCTGATAATAGAGATTATATGAATCATTATTTATACTTTTATCATATGATGCAACACAAACATAAAATTTCTGTTTAAATTGACAGCTTTAGTATCTATTCTAGGGCATGACACTCCAATTTGTATACTAATTATACATCAATTATTCGTCTCATAACGAATTTGCGGACTGACAGCTAAACGAATTATTTACGATGCAAAGTTTTCTCTTTCCATGCCTGACATACGGTAAGATTTGTTTCATCCCCGAATTTAAATAATGGATTTTGTATTTGGCAATATGAAAAAAAAAATCGATGTTGGTGTGAATAAATTATTTTGGAAGCTGGCATGGTCCATTATCAAACATAATACGAAATACAACTATCCATTAATGATTTTAATAGTAAATTAGAACTGCTAGTGGTAATTCACCTAGATTTCAATTATAGCATCAAAATCAGGCATAAGTGTATTTTTTATTCATGTGCCGGAATTTTGTGGGGTGGTTTTGCATGTAAATTCCTTGGCCCTTATAATTATCTCTAATAAGTTTGTAATCCATTAATTTCACAAAAGTTTATCTTCGGGAAAACGTCAAACGCGTCTATTATTCCAGGTATTCCCGCTAAGTGGGGTCATGGATCTCGTTTCAACTAAGTTTATACATATCATCACCAAAAATTTCATAATTTTAGTATTTCGATTTCAGTGATTGAATGAGACGATTTCAATCTGTTCCAATCGTATATAAATTATGCTAATATCGTTAATGTATGTCGTATCAATGTCAAAGTTGGGCCAAGATCTAATATTTGTGTCTTAAATATGTGGTGTCAGTTACAAATCAGTCGTTACAAAAGGAGTTGTATTGGGTTTTAAAAAGAGATATGATTTCTTAAAAAAGTACACACTAGTTGTTAAGGAAATTGAACTGTTTTTTATTTAATGTGAATCGATACAATTAAGTTCTGAATTAAACGTCATTTAAATGGCCTTTACGAATTTTTTGCAGAAACGGATTCGATGAACCCAATTTTCGAGCACGTTTTCCACTAAATCATGTCGTATTTCATGAATAGCTCGTTCAATATTGATTTGTAAATCTTGAAGAGAGTTTGGTTTATTGCTTAAGACCAATTACTTGAAATTACCCCACAAGAAATAGTCTAATGGTGTTAAATCATAACTTCTTTGGAGACCATTCAATATCACAATTTTTTGAAATAATCGAATCTCTAAACTTTTCTTGCAATAATTCAATTGTTGCACTTACTGAGTGGCACGCAGCCCCGTCTTGTGGGAACCAAATGTTGTCAAGATCATTTTCTTCCAATTTCAGCCATAAAAAGTTGGTTATCATCGATATATACAAATCTCTGTTGACAGAAACTGTGTTACCACTTCATTTCGAAAAAAATACCGATGATTCCACCAGACCAAAAGCACACGAAACTGTCAATGTAGATGAATGTAATGGTTTTTCATGAATACCTTCGCATCAGAATCGACAGTTTTGTTGGTTTAACGCACCATTTAGATAAAAGTGAGCCTCATCGCGGAGAAGGTGATTTTCTTAAAAAAATCGTTGTCGTTTTCAAGTTGTTCCAAGGCAAAATCAGCAAATTAACAACGTTTACGGTGTTTTTGAGTGAGAACAATTTAATATAATAGCGAGCACACTTGGACGATTATTACGAATATAAAATGGAAAAAGCGCACGAAAAGTTGCAATTGGAGAACGATTATTTTGATAATGTAAAGTGAATAATTTGTAAACGTTGTTCTTATATCTCACTAGGATGAAATAGTAAACATTACTGAATACAATGAAACAAAAAATGACAGATTATGACATATCATAAATGGCCGAATAAAGGTCACTTAAAAATCATATGATTCCTATTGGAAAACCCGATGGTAAAGATTTTAATATATCGATTTCAGTGACTGAATGAGTCGATTTCGAGCTGTCGCAAACGTATATAAACTATGCTACTATAGGCACCCAAGTGCCGCAAATGCTTCATCATACAGAAATAGTTCTATAACGTAATTTCTGTTCCCATTAAAGCCATAACTTTAGCAGGTAGTTTTATTGAATCGTATAGAAGACATTTTGCAGACCAGTTGTTATAGTAACTAAGATCTTAGATGAAACCAATATATGTACCTCTTTTGTTACGTAATGTTATCGAAAATTCTATAAATCTATCTATAAATATGTCGCGTGATTACATTAACACAAAAACAAAAATTAAATGAAAATTCACACTGTGATTGATTGATTAAAGAGAATAAAAGCATACAAATGAAAACTGATCTGTCATATAGTGCGTTGGTTGTCGATATACATAGATATTGTAACCAATCCAATATTGATGATGAACGACAATCGATACATATCCATATATAAAAATGGTATGTGTAAATTATTCCATTTCAAATTTCAATCAACACATTTTATGTTTATTATTTGGGTGACTAAATTAATAGACTAAACTCAATCAATCAACCCAATTTGTGTTTTTTGTTCAAGTTTATCAACGATTTTCTCTCGAAATAAAAATTGTTGGTTGTTCCAATTCACGTTTATATGATATAGATGATTGGTTGGTTGGCTATTATGATGAGATACATTATAACAAAACGATATACATAAATATAAACTCGGTCGATAATCTCCAAAGTTCAAAATACTAATCATGAGCGAATATAAATAACATTTTTGTGATTGCCAATAAATAATGACCTAGCTAAGCAAAATATATATTTAATAATGTATCCATAAAATTCAAAGACAATATTTACTTTATAAAACCAATTAATTTATGATATATACATATAGTTTCTCTGTATTCTCTGTAATGTGTTTAAATTTTACACATATATGAGCTGTATAATATAGTCAGACCATCTGCTTTAAATCAAAGTACATATGCACATTCATACTATTAATGACAATAAATTAAAATCATTTATCGTTTAATTTGTAAGTAATTAATGCAACAACATTTGCATCAGGAACAAATTGTTTTTGTTAATGCATCTTTCATTTTAATTTGAACAATGCATGCAGTGACAATGAGATGATTACCAAAAAGCCAATGTTACCAAGTCAAATGTATATAGTAGTTAATAAAAAAATAACAACAAAGTCGCAAAAAGAATATTAAAACCTTGTTTGTCGGCAATATCATTTTGTAATTTAGTTTTATCCGATAGCTTCTGGTAATCTTAGGCCATGCAGCAGACCCTCAGTATAATCAAAAGTAAGCCAAAAAATCATTGGTTTGATGAGAAGTATTACCGTGTAGAAACGAAGTATTGCCTATAAGAAGCACCCATCCGGTTTACAATCGAAAGGCATAATTATGCTATCTTAAAGTCGACTTCATGGTTGCGTTCCTTCCTTTCGTCCAAAATTTTTTTTAAGCAAATGAAAAAAATTCACAAGAAAAATCACGTCATTTTCAACCAATGAAATTGCTTAAAAAAAAATTTGTACGGATGGAAGGAAATCAACCTTAAGAGTCGACTGAAGAGTACAACAACTCAACTATGACTTGAATCTTTTAAAAATGGAAACATTTTTTTGATATTAATGGTATATGTTATAAAAAGTTGTTGCTTCCAAGTTCAAATCGCAGTTCCGTGGTGGAGTGAAATCTCAACTCCGTGGTTGCCATTTAACATCCCCGTTACTGGTGATTATTTGATTATTAAGGGCAGTGCTAAAAATATCGGTTATTTCGATTGCTGTGTGACAAGTTGTGCCGTCCTGTTGAAACCAAATGTCATGTGTGTTCTTTTCTTGTATTGAGGGAAAAACTCAGAGTTTATCATGGCTCGGTAACAGTTATACTAAGACCATGATGCTATCGGATCAAAATCCAAACAGTCACTAGTTGTGAATGTATCGGCTTTTCCACGGGTACGTGTAGATTTATTAAGCCCCAAATGCAATAATTTTGCTTGTTCGAGAATTAGGCGTCAATTCTCCTGCAAGATGAAAATGAATCTCGTCGGAAAAAATGCTCATTTTGTTCCAAGCGTTCAACAGTGCAATTAGTGAACTGTTAAAATAGTGAATGGTCAGTTTGCATAAGCATTAACTGAGTTTTGCACGTCCTCATATCGAAGTCTTTATGCAAAATTTCATCACAGAACTGTGGGATAATTTTTTCAAATTTTAAAACCATAAGTATATATCAGAGAGGCACTTCCAAGTATAAGATATGAGAATAAACACTCCCAATTAAAAAGAATAACAGCTGGAGTACCACAAGGGAGTGTTCTAGGACCAATCCTTTATCTCCTATATACTTGAGATATACCAATTACAAAAGCAACAACGGTAACTTTTGCCGATGACACGGCAATACTTGCAACAGCAAAGAACATCAATGATCCCACTAGTAAATTACAGAGAGCTACTCACCTGATACGTATTTGGACAAAAAAATGACGATTTAAATTAAATGTAGCAAAATCATTCCAAGTGAACTTAACAGATCTAAAAGTTAATGATATACCAAATATGATAAACTTAATAGTAGTACCGCATGCAAACATTGCTACATATCTCGAGATGCCTTAAGATGCTAAACTTAGATGGCAGGACACATGAAAAAGAAAAGAGATGAACTAAATATCAAATTCAGAAAAAACATTGGTTTTTAGGGGAAAACAATCTGAAATAGCGATCCACAACAAATTGCTGTTATACAAACAAATTCTAAAACCTGTATGCCAGCTCTGGGGTTGTGCCAAGAAGATAAATATCAAAATTATACAAACAGTTCAAAATAAGGTCCTGCGATGCATTGTTAATGCACCATGGTACATTCGAAATGACAACCTCCATCGAGATCTAAAGATCGAGCTTGTCGTGGATGAATTTAAGTATCTGCAACAAAACATCTACAACATCTGCACCATCATGAATCTGGACATACGCTGTATGCTGACTACCACTTAAACAAGAAGACTGCAAAAAACCAAACCACTGGACTTATCACGAAATATATATTATGCAATGTTTGTAAATTACTAAGTGGGTACAAGACTCAGCCGTAATATAAAATATAATACAAAAAAAAAATTTCAATTCAACTTTTCAATTCAATTTTCAATTTTCCAGCACTCTTTCGAGCATTTCGTCCGTTATTCCTTGAATTACGCGTGTTAAGTTCGCTTCTAATGCAAGAATCGATTGTGGTCTATCGATATTAACAAGTATTTTCAGATACCCTCATAAAAAGTAATCTAACGGTATCAGATCACAATATCTTGGAGGCCAACTCACGGGTCCCTTACTTGATATGATGTTCTCATTAAAATTGTCTTTCAATAAATCGATGGTTAGGTCTGCTGTGTGGCACGTTGCACCATTCTGTTCAAACCACAAATCAGCTACACGAATACGCCTAAACCGCATCAAACAGTGCATTTTTCAGGATGCATTGAAAGCTCTTGAACAACTTTGTTTGTTGCCGTATCTATTCAGCCATAAATGAGCTTCATCGCTTAAAACAATTGTTCGATAAAAAAAATGGAACTTTTCCAAAGCCCATAAACCAAATAGACGAGGTAAAGAAAGGTCAAACGACTTCAATTCTTGAACAAGCTGTATTTTGTATGCCTTCAAACCAAGATCCTTTTTCAAAATACACCACAATTTGCCATATGAAAGACCCACAGCTTGAAAACGATGACGAATTGATTAATTTCGGTCTTCATGTACACTTTCAGCTACAGCTGCAATACTAACATTAGATCGACTTGTCCTAGTCGGGTGATGAATATCCAATAATAAAAAATTTGGTTCGAAATTTATTGATTTTTTCGCAAAAATGCGTTCAATTGCAAGATTATGAACAACATAAAATGGTTGAAGAGTCCAAAAACAATTTTTCACCGAACACTGATTTTTGAAATATATTGCCACAATTTTATCCTCCTATTGGATCACTTTTTATATTGAAGCGGCATATAGTCTCTTAACATTAATATTCCATTAATTAATATTTCGTATAGTCTAAAGATAGCAGTATCTCGATTGGTCATTTGGAAGAACTTAGGAGATTTGGATGCTGCTGTTTGTATACCTGTTATTTTACAACTATTTATCAAGAACCGAAGAGTTTATAACTAGAACATCCAAAGTGATGATACTTGCATGCATTTAACTTATAATTTGACCATTAAGATTTTATTTATTATTACCAAATGTAAACATTGTTCGATCTTATTTATGTAAATAAGATATGTAAATATTTATAATATGCATTTGAGTCGAAATTTAAGTTGCACAGAATCGTATCAAAGCGATAAGTACTAGCAAATCAATTTTATTTGTTCATACGAACATAAGATATGATCGATTTGCAAAACATACACAATCACATCTCCATTCTCATTCGATTGGCAAATCACTGCACAGGAAATTGATATTCATTTGATTGTTTAATCATTCCCATTTTACACTCCATACACAAACAATAACATCGTTATTATGAGTGGAGTTGTTTTTTTTTTGTTCATTTGCGGTTTTCAATATGGATATAAAAATTGTGGTAGATAAATCAAGTATATGATGTGTGTACATCACCTTTTATTTTGGTTCAATCACAACATACATGTATGTATGTATGTATATGCATGAAATCAATTTGAAAACCTCTAACGAGCGCAAACTATTTGTCATGAATAAGGAAAAAAAACCAATTCGTATATATTCCAAGTAAATTAATCATCTTGCCCCCGCCCTACATATACGCTATTGTTTATTGTAATATCAAGAATAAGATTTCGAAAAATTAATTATTTGTTTCTTCACTTCTACATAGGTGCTGGCGAATCGGGTAAATCAACAATAGTGAAACAGATGAAAATTATTCACGAAACAGGATATTCACAAGAAGAATGCGAACAATATAGGCCTGTCGTGTACAGTAATACAATACAGAGTTTGATGGCAATCATACGAGCAATGGGGCAGTTACGAATCGATTTTGCGGATCCAAACAAAGCGGTTAGTAATTTTATTTTGTATATACTTAAGAGGTTTAGTGAAAATTGTAAGAATACTTTTATTTTATATATATATTTTGTTGAAATTAATTTCTTAAACAAACAACAAACGAATTGATATTTCATCTAAAAATAGATGTATAGATAGTCAGATACCAACAATATTGTTTATATCATTAAGAATATACACACGATTTATACATATATTTCTTTTTAAATATAAAATACTTAGTTGCTTTTAAACTGATTCAAGATTTTTTTATTTTTGTTAAATAAATTGAAATGCTGAATGGTTTCAATTTAATAGTTATCGAATGTGATTAAATGTTAATTTGACAGATATTTTATTTATTTATTTATAATAAATCGAAATTCGTTAAGGAAACTTATACTCTCATTTCGAAGCGAACTGATTCAAAATCTGAACGACACCTGACGAAATTTTTAACAGATTTACTAAATATGGTTTGGATTTGATAGATGTTGAAAAATAAAGACAATTTTGTGTTTGATTCAATTTATTTTCTCATATGTTAACTTTAAAGCACTGTTTGGCCATTTCAAAACAGTGAACTTCACTCGGAAAATCTGCTTCAAAGAAGAATTAAGGAAAGAGATAGAGAATCACGAGGTAATATTTATAGCTGATATATTAGGCTGATTCAACAGTTTTGTAGAGCAAATGGTTCCATTTGGCAAAAATAGTGCTCCTTCGTTTGACCAAGATGAAATTTATTAGGTATATAAAGCATATAGAAAGCTTTCCCAGAAAGTGGTCGTCAATATAAATACATCATAGACGACATGCAATAGCTTTGTTATGTTATAAACATAACCTCATAAGACCTAGTGAGTAATAAAGATACGAGACGAGTTGAAATCGAGAAAATAACAACGTTTGGTTGCTTGTGAACAGTTGCTTGAAAGATAATAACGGAACAGATTCATGCACCTATAGTAACAAGAGACTTATGATTTAGTACTTAAATTCCAACCGTAGAAAATAATAAGGGATCAAAGTCACGCCGATAACGAAACCTTTAATGTTCACGACTCCAAAGGTGTTAGTATCTGGTCGATGTAGAGTAGTATGAGCTGTTCAAACTGTTTGAAACAATTACAGAATATCGTTGCAATTAATGCGTTTGAGCTGAACTTGAAAAACCGGCGCATACAGCGAAAGACTCGATAAAGTTATTTTGTTGTACGAGAATGCTCGGCCTAATGTGACGGTAAATGGAAAACGGTTAACGGTAAACGGTTGAAATGGAAAGTTGTAACCCACTTGCCGTATTCTCCTACCACTAACTATCACATTTTTCGGTTGATAGCTCAGGACTTATACGGTCAGGACTGATCAGGACTTATACGGTCTTCGAATCATATTTTTACAAAATTTAAAAAGCATAGCCGAGTTTAAACAAAAGCTTACATAATGCCAAGACAAGTAGTGGGCGACCAAATAACTGAATTAACTGAAAGTACTAATTTCGGTGAGTGTTAAGTGTATTTTACATTATTAAAGTTGAGTTTTTGCGTCGATTTCATAGATAAAGTCGAAGAAGCTGTAAAACAATAGGCTGATAGCAAAGAATCGTCTTCGAATCTGCAAATTTTTAAAGTTAAATGAGTTGAAAAGAATTGACGAGTTGATATGTATTCAAGATATACTTACAATTAAATGATATGTTCCTATACCTATCTTGGATGGGATGAAATATTTGCCTACCATAAAAATTCGAATAGGAATTAAATATAAAAAAAATAAAATTCTCAACAAATGAAAATAACCATTATTTCAAATTACGGTTTAGGAGATCCTTAATTTAGTTAATCTTTGTTGCAAAACGTCCGTCCATTAAAATTTGATTCTGGTTTGATGTGGGACTTGGTTAGAAGTACTAAGTTGTGTAGTATAAGTGAGAATATCCGTTTTTCCATTTTTGACTTGGCAACTTTCATTGTGAATGCATCCTCAAACAACTACCATTATTTCAGTGTCAAAACATTCACAAAAAACGTTTACAAATAGTTAAAATTTACTACAAAAATTCCGAGTCGTCGACTGAAATTAATTCCAATTTTTGACCGGAATTATCGTTCCAGTGCCAGTGAGACAACGGGTTGGTCGAAGTTTAGAGAATATTGTTGCCGTTCAAGTGTCCGTCGCAAACAAACCATTACAGTCGATTCCAAGCCGTTCTCAAAAATTGGCCATCCCTCAAATCAGACTTTGGAATTTTGCGAAAGAATCTTAGCTTGCACCCTTATAAGATCAGTTTGCGATGAAATTAGTCATCGTCTTCCACATCTAGAAATGTTGGAAGAAAAAATCATATTCAGTGATGAAGTGCGCATTTTGAGCTAAAAAACTTCGTCAACAAACAGAATATAATATGCGTTATTGTATCTCTAATCTGTTTTAGGGCTCAAGACACTCCCTACTTTTTCGTGGTTCGCTTATTTACGTCCTTACTTTTACGCCATTACAGCCAATTTGAGGACGCACGGCTATAGGTCCGATCTTCCCAACCATCTGCACATTGCATTGTTCCATGACATGGAAGATGGGTCGGCCCATGAGTTCTGCACTCCAACAGTTCATGAGTTCATTTTATATGACATGTTCATTTTATAAGACAGCGACATGTTGCAACGTTACTTCTTTGGTCAATTGCATGAACTAGACATTAATGACATATGGTTTCAACAAAACTATGCGACATGCCACACAGTGAGTCTAACAATCGACTTATTGAAATCTAAATTCAATGAACATGTTTTTTTCAAAAACGGTCCTGTCGATTAGTAGATCGTGTAATTTAACACCTCTAGGATTTTTTATAAAGGACTAAGTTAAATCATTGATCTTTGCCAAAGAGTCGTCGTCGTTAGAGTTAAGTTTTAGAGCCAATCTTGAACTAGAGATTACGGCCGGTTCCGTCGAAATTTGTGGCCGAGTCATCGAAAGTAGTTTTTGGTACGTTTTTGGTATCAATATAACCTTGTTTGCCGTCAATCCAGGCTTTGAACTCGTTTGTGGTGACCCTCCACTACATAGTCTTGAAAATGAGCACTTACGTTTGATATTCTTGTATTTCACACATTTATCATCGCCTGTAATGATTGGCTTCAAAAATGGTTCGATTTCGTTGCGTTTTAGCAACATTTTACTGATATCAATTAGGTTAATCAAATCTGTTTGTGCTAATTTATGTGGTACCCAAACAACAAGCTTCTTTCTGTAGCCTGCACTTTTCAAACGCATTCCCACCATACACTCCAATTTTTGCAGCATGTTTTTGTAGCGTGTTTACATTTTTAATAGTAAAACAGCATCGCATAGCTTCTTCAGATATTTCACTCATTGTTAAATGAATAACTTTTTACATAAGCATGGAATTATATAAGAATCTTCACAAACAATGGAAGCTGAGTGTTGCCCGATATATGTAGACATCAACACCATCAAGTGGCAACAACCGCAGAGACTTTTTATACCAATGGACTCAAGAATAAAGCTCATGTCGTTTTTGTGATATACAAACTAGTGTCATGAAACCAAATTGCTTAATATATCGCCTTTATATGCACATATAAATATATCATATTAAATGTTTGTCATGGATTTTTATATTAAATGTAATCCATAAACATCAATTGTACGCTTCCTTAAATTTACCTTATCTAAAAAAACTCGTTTCTTGTTCTTAGGAAATCAGCCGGTTGATTTTATCATTTTTCTGTTGGTATATAGGCCCACTATGCATATATAGCATAATACTTGAATACGGTTAAAACTAAATTATAAAGTTTTTGTTCATTATCGATAAGATCTAGGCCTAGCAAATTAATTATAATTCGCGTGTGTTCTACTCAACAATTGTTATTTCTAATTATAGTAATTAAGGTACTTAACTCTGAACGACAAAATTTTCATTCCCGTCATTTACATATATACAAAGCTGAGGCAAAAATAATTTATATTTTCTATTTAATGTGATATACAGTTTGATAGTGAAAATTTAAAAGGTGTTACCAAGTTTTTCATCCCTAGAACATATAATTTGTGCTTCTGTGGTTTTTTTGGGAACAAAAAATTGATGTTACTAAATGAAATTCAACCGATAGTTTTTTATGTATAACCTTATTTGTTTAATCCTCTGGCAACATATAATTTCCTAAACCAAAAAATTTCAAAATGGGTTTAATGTTTTTTTTTGTCAATAGGCAAATACATTTTTTTTCCGAGTTGTGGTTTACTATATCCCTATACGTACTTATACGTAGAGTAAATTCATAATTTCTCCATCTCATCCTATATGATCCTTTTCTATATATAAAATATGTCGGTATAGATAAGATCATGTATACATGAACGAACTCTAAACACTCCAAATGTATTTTGGTATGCTCTGTTTACAGTAAACATGATGTCCCCAAAATATCCAATGGAAAATGGAATTTGTTGGCAATTTTATATAACATTTTTAAGATTCGATTACTGAAAACGTTTTTGGCAGAATAAAAACAAAAAATTCATTTAACATGCGATTTATAGCTGGCACGTTGGGATACGATATTTACTATGCGCTCCATTTGATTTTGTATTTTGTAAATTGGTTTTTACGTTACATATTTTGTGTATTAAGACAAGTTTTTATATGTTGTACGAGCATGTTTGTTTTTCGATTCAAAGAATAAAAATATCTGGTATTTTTTTTAGTAAAATATATTGAAAACGTGGGGAATATAGGTTCCGATAAATTTAAGATGTGTGCTATAATATTAAAATTATATTCTGTTAACTGGCAAAATTAGTACAATGTCAGATTGAATCTTGATACGTATACTTTATAGCTCCAAATCTAACCCGAGTACATTCTTTCTTGATCGGTACAGATAAAGCCTTACGAATCTTTTGAATCACATTTTTACGATTCATATTCGGAATGAGATGGTCGCATAAAAGTAAGTGCTAAAAGAAAGAAGAGAACCAATTGTATAATTTTTCATTTTTGGTTATTGCTTTTGCTAGTGATTTGCATGTATTTAACAGCACAATTCACCCAAAATCAGTCTTTCGCTATTTAGGCATTAATCTTGTATCCTATAGGTCTGATTTACGTAAAACCAACTGTACATTGCATAGCTCCATGCCTGCCTATAGTATACTGAACTGACATTGAAAATTGAAAAATGGTCGGCCGATTGATTTTAACTCAACAGAGGGTCACAGATGTGTTCAGTCACACGTCCGATCGTAATCAGATCATTGCATCCTGCCCTCTATTGGGATTAGAACTTGATACCTCCCGCTCCAACTGTTTGTGGTAACCACTTCCTTTTTAACCACTGCGCGATTTGGGCGGTCCTATGTAGGTAAGCAAGGTTATATAGAAGAGATAGATACGACCTTTTTTGGCTATTCCAAACAGTAGCAAATGGATTTACCGAAAAATACCCATTCCATTGTTTACAGCTGTTATCCATTTCAACCTACAATTATTCTTATTGAGCAATCTTTGACAGGAAGCGATACCAATATTGAATGCAAGTGCCTAAAGATTTATTCACTGTAAAATTTTAAGTTGTGCAAATGACTGTCACTTAATGTTTATGACAGACATGCATACATTTATTTTAGCTGATTTAATATATTTAATAGCCATGATTGTATTGAAAACACATTTTAATTTAAACTTTAAAACTTTTCTTGGACCTAAATCCCCTGGCTAAAACGAAAAATTTCTTTAGAACAATAAGGTGGTTAAAATATTTCTTCATTATCTCATTTTTCATGTTTACAGCCTTATGAACGGATATAGTGTTTTGTATAGTTTTTCTAACTTGAGACCGCAGTGTGAGGAGAAATTCTCTTAACCATAAAGCTACGGCCGGCAACATCCATTACATATTAGGGTTTGTAAAAAGGTTCTGTATAGACTTTTTTAGTCGTATATGTTTAAGATTTTACGCATCTCAGTTTTTCCATCTCGATGCGGTTTGACCATTTGGATCATAATGACTCCTGTAACCGAAATTTAAATACGCTTTAAAAATACTAAAAATATCCGGTTCTGACCAAATGGCGGATTGGTTAAAGCTACGGCAGTTGTAGTGTGAGGTACCGAGTTCGAATTCCAAGAGAAGGATTTTTCACCTTCTGATTATGATCGGATGAATGAATGAACGTATATGACCCTCTGTTGCAGTCCAGAATTAATTGGCCGACCATCTTCCAAGTCAGTGCTATAGAATGACATGGAGCTATGCAATAGTACTATATAAATCGAACATACAGCCATATAGAAATCTTAATCCTGAGAGGCGGTATGTATCTCAAGGTTCAAATATCTCTCTCTCTCTCTCTCTTTCTATTCGTCAGATGCTCGTCTCTAAAATTTTTGAGGTGATTTTATTACCATTTACAGAAGAATGATTCTAATAGCAACCTTTTTTTATATTGCATCGTTGGCTTTTCATAAAATACAGAAATAACTTAAGATATGTCGCATTTTCTTTTCCTTTTCCCAACTATTTGTTCAATGAACTATTTGTTTGTTCCTAATCCTTGGGTTTGGGGCTGAATGCACTCCCAATTCTTTCGCAATTTCTCATAAATTTTGTTAAAATAGGCCGTAAATTTATAGCCAAATCGAGGACATGCCGCTATAGGTTCCAATTATACGATGGTAGAACTATCTGAACATTGCATATCTACATGCCAGCCTATATAGAACTGACATTGAATGAAGGTCGGCCCATAAATTCAATCAAACAGGAGGTCATACTTAATGTGTTCAATTATCTAATTCCAACAAGCTTCAGTTACATCACTCGGACATGGGGCGAATTGTCTGAACTTTGTCACCAAAAAAATTGTATTGAAAGTGACTAGCGCATGTACTGGTGCACTGATTAATTAATTAATTTAAGCATTAAGATATTTTAGGATAGTAAAGCAAAAGAATGTCGCAACAATGAAATTATATCATCTTAATAAGTTAAACGAACATCTTTCAAAATATAAAATTCTTAATTAATTTAATTGTTATATCTCCGTTTTATTATTATCTTAATAAAAATCTTATTTATGCACAATAATTATTTTATTGCGATTCATCATTGTCTTAAACACTATAAACGAGAACATTACAAATATCTTTTCAAATATCACAAGTATTAATTTTTCTTTATTTTTTCGATTTTATAGGATATTGCCCGACAGTTTTTCACATATGCCTCAGCCGCCGAAGAAGGTGTCCTAACGCCCGAACTAGTATCGCTAATGAAAAAATTATGGTCAGATGCCGGTGTACAACAATGCTTTTCAAGGTAAGTGTTTTGCTTGGATGATACACAATATATGAAATATTGATTCAACTAATTTATTATACAGGTCAAGAGAGTATCAATTAAATGATTCAGCAGCATATTATTTAAATTCGTTGGATAGAATTTCGAAACCAAATTATATACCAACACAACAGGATGTATTACGGACACGGGTCAAAACAACCGGTATTGTAGAAACTCACTTCAGTTTTAAGGGATTACATTTCAAGTATGTTATTACAAATTTCTAGACTGTTTACATGTACTAACCAAAAATTTTGTTCATTTCATATCAAATATAGGATGTTTGATGTAGGTGGACAAAGATCAGAACGAAAAAAGTGGATTCATTGTTTCGAAGGTGTTACAGCTATTATATTTTGTGTTGCATTATCAGGTATGTCTATCTGTCTATTTGTAACAAAACTTTACATTTATTAACAACATTTTATGTTTATTTTTTTATAGGATACGATTTAGTGTTAGCTGAAGATGAAGAAATGAATCGTATGATAGAATCAATGAAATTATTTGATTCGATATGTAATTCGAAGTGGTTTGTAGAAACATCTATAATTTTATTTTTAAATAAAAAAGATTTATTTGAAGAAAAAATTAAACGATCGCCGTTGACCATATGTTTCCCAGAATATACAGGTATGTACACAATATTTTTACACAAATTAATAGAATCGTTTCCAATGGTTGAGAAAGTTCAGAGGGGCATCTTATACCCTAGATACGGGCATAGCGCTTCAATTGATTGTTTTGTAAATTAATATTAAGCCTGATCCTAATAATGTAACTATAGCTTCAAAACTTGGGGGTATGATCGAAGTTAGAAAATTCATAAGAATTCATTTCTGGGTCTAGGGTTGCTGAAGGCTCTTTCTATATCTCAAAAAGTACTTGAGATATTTCTGTCTGACTTTTTCTATGTTTACACCATTGCATAGTCAAATCGAGGACGAGCTGTACGGTTATCATAGAACTATCTGCACATTGCATAGCTCGATACCAGCCTATAGTACTAACATAGATGATGAGTTGGCATATGAGTTTTGCACTCCAACAGGGGATAGATGTATTCATTCTTACCACCAATCGTGATCAGATGGTGAAAAATCCCCTTTGCATCCTGCCACTCTGTAGGTTAAAACCAGATACATCCCGTTGAAACTACTCCAGCTTTAACCACTCCGCCATTTGGTCAGTATTCGAGATATTTCTTGATATGATTAATGAGCGTTTCCCCAGATTCCCCTTGTCTCAAATCTCTTGTATACTTTGATTATTTTACAGAGATTTTGGCTACTTTA